>CM053624.1:374599955-374657723 GCA_028646595.1 Phalanger gymnotis | reverse complement strand
ATATATATATATATATATACACACACACATACACAAAGGGAACAGGTTGAGTTGAATATGAAGGGATGATATCTGAAAAATAAATAAATAAATACAATTAAGGGGTAAGAGAGAAATATATTGGAAGAAGGAGAAAGGGAGACATGGAATGGGGTAAATTATCTCACATAAAAGTGGCAAGAAAAAGCAGTTCTATTGGAAGGGAAGAGGGGGAAGGTGAAAAGGAATGAATGAATCTTGCTCTCATTAGACTTGACTTAAGGAGGTAATAACATACACATTCAATTGGGTATCTTACCCTACAGGAAAGTATGGGGGAAGGGCATAAGCGAGAGGGGATGATAGAAGGAAGGGCAGATTGGGGAAAGAGGTAATCAAAAGTTAACACTTTTGAAAAGAGACAGGGTCAAGGGGATAAAACTGAATAAAGGGGGACAGGATAGGATGGAGGGAAATATAGTTAGTCTTTCACAACATGACCGTTATGGAAATGTTTTGCATAATGATACATGTGTGGCCTATGTTGAATTGCTTACCTTCTCAAGGAGGGTGGATGGGGAGGGAAGAAGGGAGAAAATTTAGAACTCAAAGTTATAAAAGCGGATGCTCAAAAAAAAAGTTGTTTTTGCATGCAACTGGGAAATAAGATACACAGGCAACAGGGTATAGAAATCTATCTTGCCTACAAGAAAGTAAAGGGAAAAGGGATGAGGGGGGAAGTGGGGTCACAGAACAGAGGTCTGACTGGGGAACAGAGCAATCAGAATATATGCCATCTTGGGGTGGGGGGAGGATAGAAGTGGAGAGAAAATTGTAACCCAAAATCTTGTGGAAATCAATGTTGAAAACTAAAAATATTTTTTAAAAGATTACAGTCTAAAAGATATAAAAAAGAAAGTTGCCAGGAGCATAAGTGGTCCTACATTCTTAGGCTCATCCCATCTCAGAGAAAGCCAACAAAATGAAGACAAAATACCTCACTGACCTAGATACTTGAATATCTTCCTTGGGTTTTCTATATAGACTAGCCTACAGAGTCAAAACTACACCTTTGTTTAAAACATGGTATAAATGTGGTAAATTTGGGTCAAAAGAAAAAGACATATCAACAAATCCAACTTTGTTAGTTTCTCTCATTCTTTCAAGGGCCCATTGGAAATTGCCAAGACTATTTTTTAACATCTGTTGGTTTGGCTATCAAGACCCAGCCTCTGTCTGCCTCCATCTACAGGTATCAAGGTTCAAAGCACATGGCGGTCAGGGATCATGGTTCTGTCTTCTGTCCCAATAGAGTGAATGATGGGAGGGCTGCAATCCCATACCGCCAGAACATGGTTCTTGCTGGTTTCTCTCTGACTGTTCCATGACTTTCTAAGGCTATGAAACCCAGAACACTGTATTTGACCGTAAAGCTTTAAATTCCATTCAATCCGTGACTCAGTTTCCAGCCTTTCAACAAAATAGCCCCAGTAAAAGTGCTCAAATGAATCTACTGGTATTCGGAATAGACTCCAATAACATCTGGTTTGTGGGTAGAGGTCTCAGAGGGGTGCAATTGTGCCCTAACTGGAAGCCCAGGAGAATAAAGTGACCTTGGCTCAGTGATGTCACCTCTCAGCCTTAGTTTCCCTATGCGTTAAATAAGAAGGGTGCCTAAGGTCCCTTCTGGCATTAACATTCCATTATCTCATTTATGGCCAATCAGGAAGACAGATTAATGAGTGGGGCCCTTTTTAATACCTTAAAAAGATGGGTTTGTGTTTGTAAAACAGTTGTTCAAATGCCTCCATTCATCCCCTATTGTTTTAGGGCAATGACTTTCTGGAAGCTGCAGAGATACTCCACCAGAAGCCTGTACTTGTACATAAGACACAGGAGCTGACTGACTTGTACCCATGGAGCCTGATACAGACACGGGTCTGGACCATTAGGCCAACTCAGCTGGAAGAGAGAATGAAGGCATGAAGGGCAGAGGTGAGAAAGCCTTCCCACTCACAGGTACAAACTGGCATCCGACACTTGTAATAAAGCATCTTCTCTACTTTTGTACTCCCATGCAACCTAGATTTTGAAGCTGATAGATGTGCACTTGTAACTATGGGGAGCCTGTCAAGGCAGGTTGTAAGGAACCAGACTGCAGAATTTTAAATGCCAAACCAAGGAATTAGTGTTTTACCTTAGAGGGACTAGGGAGTCATTGATGCTCCCAGACGAAGGAGTGACACGGTTAGATATTTACACTCAAAAACGTCTCCCTAGAAGAAGCCTTGGCTCCATGGACCAGCCTAAGCATCCTGAACATGGCATTCTCAGCAGGAACAGGGCAGAGAAAAGGATGAATCTCCATCCTCACTTTCATGCCTTTGAAAACTGATCTAGGTTTTCATGTGATTCATCAGTATTCATGTGATAATACCCAGTGATGCTCAGAAAGGGAGTGGCCCCCGGTGGCTGGAATAATTAAGGAAGATGGCCCTGGCAGCCTTGTTCCACTTAGGAGCCAGCCAGCAGCCTAATTTCAGAGAGGGCTCCAAGCACATTGAAAAACAATAGAAAGTAAAAAGGACGCTGGCAGCAATGTGGTGAGTGCCCTCTAGCGTTGGCCAACTGGCAAATCACTTAACACTTGGACAAAAAAAATCCCCATCAGAAGCACCCGTTCTCCAGTCCTCCAGAAGATGCACACGCAGACAGACACAGGGGTAAGAAATGTAAAGTTCTGCCCTCCCCCCACAAAGGGAATGCTGGAGCTTCACTGGGGACGTCCCTCGGGGGACAACATCATCACAGTAGATCAGAACTGACCTTAAGAGCCCCTGCCTGTTGTGCCATCACAAAGTCAATCAAATGAAATATCATTTGTAAAGGGCTTAGCATAGGGCACACAGTAGGCATTTAATAAATGCTTTTCTCCCACCACTACCCTCCTTCCCTTCCCAAGGTCATGCAGGTTTAGATGCCAGAAGTGGGGTTTGAACCCCACTTGTACCCCATTGCCTCCCTAAATGGACACTATTCCTGGATCCCCGAGAAGGTCCAGGGAAAGCAACGGCTTTTCAATTTTTAATTTATTCTTAGTTTTCAACATTGATTTCCACAAGATTTTGAGTTAAAAATTTTCTCCCCATCTCTACCCTTCCCCATTCCAAGATGCATGTATTCTGATTGCCCCTTTCCCCAGTCTGCCTTCCTTTCTATCACCCCACTCCCCTCTCATCCCCTTTCCTCTTACTTTCTTATAGGGAAAGATAGATTTCTACACCCCATAGGCAATGGCTTTTTAAGCCCAGTACATGCAGGTATTTAACCTGCATCTTGGCTTTCCTTTTTTAAGCTTTGGTAATTTGGTCAGGGGAAACGTACATGGGAAGAGCCCTCCCAAATGTGACTGCAGAGGTAGATGAGGTACAAGGGGGAATTGTAGAAGTTCAGAAGCAGAGAGGAGAAGGCGGTGGAGGCCATCATTGACCGTCCTAGAGTCATCAGGGAGATTCGGGGAGGGATGCTGGCAGAAGCAGCCCAGCCTCCAACTGGGTCAGACATGGTCCCGGGAGCTCAGAGACCAGCTCAGCTCATCCCAGCCATACCGGAGAGACTCGGCTACAAGACTGTCTCCCCAGCTGGGATCATTGCCAGCTGCCTTTTCAAGCTGGCTTTTCCCCAAGGACCTTCCAGAAGAATCCACTTCGGCTCCTTTGGAGAACTGTGAGGAGAATAGACCTTTGGGGGAGGAGGAGGAGTGAACCCACACTCTATCCAAATCCTTCAAGAGGATTGCTTTGTGTAACCTCGCTACTCCAGCAGACACTGTCCATTCCCTATTGGTCAGGTCTGATGAGGTTTCACCTTGTACAAAATGTCGCTTTCCAAATTAGGCTCTCCTGACTGGCCAGAGTTTATAAATGCCTCCCAACTCTAGCAAAAGGGCCTGGGCCAGCCTGGGGATGGGGATGTCTGGGCACAGATTCCCCTCTTGCGGGTCTTGCTGGGCTGTGAGGGAAATGGACAGCTGCTGAGGCCATGGAGAAAAGCTGTCAGTGGAACATCCTCCACGCTCCTCCAGTGCTCCAAGGCCCAGGGAGAAGGGGTGAAAATAGAAGGCCCTCCCTCGCTGTCAAAGATGAAAAGAGGAGACTGGCTAAGGCAAAACTGAGATGCCTGGCCTTTGGGAACGTAGGTCAAGTGACCCAGATCCTGAATTCTAAAGCTCCAGCTCGGTCACTAAGCCATTGGGGGAAGAAACCAGCCCTATCTAATTCAGGCCATTTCAACAGACAGCCCTCCTGGTAAGGCCTAGGGTCAGCAGATGCTTCCTGGGTTCCCCAGGCAGAAACCTAAGGGCTGGACCCTCATGTTGGCTTCCAGATGCACAGAACCTTTGGGGCAGAAGGCACCTGGAACGTCACCGAGTCAACGGCAGTACAGAGTACACCGGACATCGGAGCTGGGGCCAGAAAGATGCCAAGCTTCCATCCCCCCCCATCCTCTTGGGCCAGCTGCTTCCCCTCTCAGAAACTCAGCTCGTGCATTTATAAAAAAAAGGAATGCCTTTTATTGTTATTAATATATAATCATATGATGGGATATTAATGTATTGCAATAATACATTAATGTTAGTGCATAATATTAATGGTACAAAATAGGGAGTGCCAGTGCTTTGGATTCTGATATAGAATTGCAATCACATATAACGCACAGTAGTAATATATAATAATGTCCACGTACAATATTAATGATACATCTATAAAATGGGAATGATGATGCTTTTATTAGTTCATATATAATGTATAGTATTAATATATAATAATACGGCTATAAAACAGAAGTAATACTCTTTCCTCCCAGGATTCTTAGGAGGAGCAAAGGGGTTGTAACTCAGAGTGCTTGGCAAACCTCCAAATGTGCTGGGCGTGGCAGCTCGGACACTTGCCTGTGGCAGCTCCATCTAGGTCCCCCTAACCCAACACCACCAAGAACTCTCACTTAAATGGCATTTAAGGGCGGGAGAAAGGTTTTCCTCACCACTGGGTGAGAAGATCTGGATTTGACAGGTGAGTAAACAGAGGGTCTTCAAGTGAACCAAAGCTCTTTGAGGGGCCCATTGCTTCCTTGGCCATCCATCCCTCACCTGAGAAGCGGGGTCTGTCCTGGGCCCACTTCTCTCCTCTTCCTACACCCTCTCTCACAGCGACCTCATCAGTTCTAAGGATTTACTCGGCCTCGATATCAAGATGACTCCAGAGTGCCTGGACACGTCCACCTGGCCTTTCCATCAGTTTCGAACTGAACAGATTGGCTTTCCCCCAAACCGCCCTTCTTCCCAGCATCTCTGTCCTGTCAAGGATACAGCCATCTTCCCAGTCACCAGGTTTTCACCTCAGAATTGCCCTTGACTGTCCCCTTCTCTCCACTGCCACTGCCCTCACCAGTTCAGGCCTCAATTGCCTCCCAACTTAGGGTCAGAAGAGATGGCAGATTGAAACTAACCCTAAATTGGCTGCACCTCACGCCTGTAATGTGTCCTGTCCTCACCTCTGGCTTCCTTCAAATCTCAGCCCTGGCCCCCGCTTTGGTGAGGCCTTTCCTGACCCTCCCAGCAGCTGGCCTGCCCACCCCGCTCCCCAATTAGCAACTATTTCTCTTGTACAGACTCAGATATGTGCCTATTGTCTCCCCAGACAGAATTAAGTCCCCTGAGGTCAGGGACAGCTTCTTGTATGAATTTGTACTCCCTGCACCCAGCACAATGCTTGGCACACAGTAGCAACTTAATAAATCCCTTCTGATGGGCTTCCTAGCCTCCCAGGGCCTGGGGTACCAAACTGCTAGCCTGCTGGCCTCAGCACATATCCTTCAGCCTGCAGGCACTTCAGCATTGATCAGGTGGGACAGACTCTGACCAGCTTAGGCCTCCAGAGGCCATGCCGATAGCCACGCCTCCCCGACGCCAGCCTCCAGCCCCCTCTCCATGTCCTCATCCCTGCTGTGGCTCCCTCCGGTCCAAGCCTGGTCTCCACAAAGGAGCTTAGAGGCTGGTGACACATTCAGGGGAAGGAGTGAGGGATTCAGCCTCTGAAGCCCCCCCGCACATCCCAGCTCTGCCTTCCCTCTGGGCCTCAGTTTCTCCAGCTGTAAAATGAGGGGGTTGGGTAAGATGGCCTGGGAGGGTCCCTCTGGCTCTCGACCCCTCTCACTGAGGTAGAGTTAGTGTTATATCTGCTGTTTATCCAAGGACAACATTTATTGTCTGACAACGGGCAGAGAAGACAGGCATGTCGTAGTGGGATGTCAGGCAGCCATCCGCCTGAGAACCACAGGAAGGCGGGTCAGAGCTGAGGTCCTTCCAAGCCCCTCAAAGACCCCTCCTCATCTGGATCCAGTCCTGTTCCTCAGGTCCTGCCCTCCAGCATTTTCCACAGCCCAGTCCAGCATGGTTTCTCCACACGTGTGTCAAGAGCTCCCTCTAGTGAGCACATGGTACATCAGCAACACAAGAGGAAAAGTGGGGGGAGTAGATCCAGGGAGGAGCCTCCAGGCCTCTCAATAGGCCTGAGCAGCGGGGAGGACCAGAAAGAAAGCCAGGGCTCCCTCCCCTGAGAACCCTGACCAGGGCCCAGGCTGAAGTTCCAGAGTCCAGCTGGAGAAGAGCCCAGAGCAGCGGCGGGCAAGGGCCGAGAGCAGCCTTTGTTGGACCCCTTGGACCTTTCCTTCTGAACATTCAGCACTGTCCTGTGTTCTCAGGGAGGCCCCAAAGCTTAGGGCGGGAGCAGGAGATCAGAAGCCGGCACCACTCATCCCTTAGGGACCTCCTACTGCTCTGGGCACTGCCCTCGGGCCATGTGGAAGAAGGCTCCTCCCCTCGAAGGCCCTCCCCATACAGGTCTTGTGTCCTTGGCCCTTCTCCCCAGGCTAAGTGTGCCTGGGTCCTTCAGATGTCCTCCGGGGACACGGCTTCCTGGCCCTGACCCGTCCTCCTTCAGATACCATCCAGCTCACCCACCTAGTGCCATCTACTGGCATTATTGAGCACTAGGTACTATCCTGGGCACGAGGTTAGAGATAGGGGCTGGAACTGGGCTCTCCCTAGCATGTGAAGTGCTTCGATGTCTTTGCCAGGGCAGGTCAGTGATGCGTCCTCCAAAACTTCAGAAAGCTGAAGACTTGGCCAGGGTCACACAGCCTGGATGTGCCAGAGGTGCACTCAAACCCACTGCTGGCTCTCATCCTGCATTCTCATCTGTCCTGGCCCCCGGCTGATTCACACTGAGCCTGATGTCCATGGGGACCCCAGCTTTACCTCCCCCACCTTGGACCTGGGAATCTGAGTCCTTGAACTGAGGTATCAGACCTGACATTTATCACCATCCAGTTTGATCTCCCTGATGCCCTGGCTTCAAGCCCTCAGACAGGAATAGAGAAAGATGATAAAATACCAAAGCTTCAAAAAGCTGGCAACAGCAGATGCCAGGGGCCAGGCCTTGACAAATGGGGGCAAGCTCTGGCAGTGATGAATGCTGCTCCCTAGAGCAGAATCCTACCTGGGGGCCACAGGTACAGGTGGAAGCAGAGTCCCCATTCCCGGGGTAAGGCTCTTTGCCACAGGTCGGTCCGAGTAACTTAGGATTTTTCAGTCCTCTTCCTCTCCTCCATCTTCTTGGGCTGTTCATAGCTGTCCTGGCTTTGTTTTCTATCCAGCCCAAAACCCCCTCCCAAGCAGCCTTGAGGTGCTATGAGAAGGGAGGGCAGTCCTGCAGCCCTCCTAGTCTTGCCCTTAGACACCTTCAGAAAGCCAAGGGGATGGCTTGCAGCCCTACCCAGCCTGGCCCTATCTCCACTCCAGGGAAGGAGATCTGGCACACTGGAAATCCATTCTTTTCTGTTCTTAGCTTAGAAGCCACCTTGGAGTCCCTTCTCCTTTGTTTCTTCTCTATAAAACTCCCAAGCATCCAAAGCACAACATTTGCCAAACAATTATAGGATCTTACAACATCTTAATCCATGGAACTGAGCATCCCATATGAAAGACCAGAGAGGCCTTGAATGCCACACTCAGAGACCACCAAACAGCTGGCGCAGAGCTGACACTGATCTGATAAATGAGGACAGCTGTTTGGCCAAAAGGCTCCAACCACTCATCACTGAATGACAGCAGGACTTGGTACCTTCCTAGAATGTGCTGGTCTAAATGGGCCTCAATGCCGGGGTGGGAGGGGGAGTGCATCAGATCATCCGCTCAGCCCCCATTAGCTTTGGGCCCCCATGTTTCAGTGATGCGACATCTGATTCACAGTAACAAGGGAATGGCCTCCCTTTTAACTGGAGGGCAAATGATGACACTACCCAACCCCCAATCTCAGAAGTGGACCTCAGAGGCCATGGAACATCACCTGGACCAGAACCTGTGAACCGTAAGTGAGGATCCCACTCCACCTTCTCAACAGCCCTCCCAGTTCTGGAGAGCTATAATCATTTGGGGGGTAGCTGAGGGTGGGCACGGAGTGCCAGGCCTGGAGTCAGGAAAACTCATAATCCTGAATTCAAATCTGACCTCAGACACTTCATAGCTGTGTGACCCTGGGCAAGTCACTTTACCCTGTTTGCCTCAATTTCCTCATCTGTCAAGTAAGCTGGAGAAGGAAATGGCAAACCAGTCCAGGATCTCTGCCCAGAGAATGGCAAATGGGGTCACAAAGAGTCGGACACAACTGAACAATGACAGAACAAAGTCCCTTTAACTGCCCCTCCCAGGACATGATCTTCAGAGACCCTGTTCTCCGTCTCTGGATCAGCGTCCTCTTTTTCATTGCTGCCCTAAGTGTGGAGCCACAATCCATCATCTCAGAGGCAGATGTTGGCTTTTCATCCAAGAAACTCAAAGTGTCTTTCCAACAGCCACTTGATCTTCCCCTCTGAAGGAGGAAAAAGCAGGTCCACTCTCCCTGTGTCCGAGAAGGGATAAGGACATGCAGACAGACCACTCTCAGACCACGGGGGCCACGCTCAGAAGTCAGGCTTCCAAGCTCTACGAGAGACAAGGGGGCTTCCCTCAGCAGGGCCAGGAAAGCCTGGGGCTCCAGCCAACCTCTGCTTCTAGGTCTGGGAGGAAACTAACCCTGGCAGGTGACACTCCATTTCCCAAGAAGGCCAGAGATGACCAACCACACTGCCAGTTGGCAGCCCAGCTTGGAGCTCAGAGGTCTGCTTTTCCTCCTGGGAGGCCTCATTATCTTGCAAATCCCAGACACTTTCTCTCCACATTTCCCCCTGCCATGGAGGTCATGTGAACACCAAATGCGCACCTTGCTGTGGCTGGTCCATAAGGGAACCATCACAACGAGCCTTTTGATGGATCCATGATGTCCCTCGGCTGATATAGGGGACACCCTCACGGTACAGGAGGCCCTCATTCGTACACATCCGTGAACTGTGGAAGAGAAACCTTCACTGTTCCAGAAGATGCCATCTTCTTGGGCTTTTCATATCCTGGGGGGATCAGGGTTGACCCAGCAACTGCCCTTACTTGTTCACTCTGACCGATGAACAGTCCTGGTCTTGCTCTGGTCTGTGGTCAAACGCCTTTAGGGCACTTGTTACGGGGATCCTCCCTGGGTGTGGGCAGCATCCTTCATGGACCCAAAAAGCCCTGGAGATTCTTCCAAGATCACGGTGGTGCTCCATGAGTGGCAGCCCCAGCATGTATACAGGAGAAAACTGACTCAAAATGCGCACTTTAAGAATGGGGAGGCAGGGCTATTGTGAGACAACACAATACTGTATGACAGTGTTTGCTCTTATTATTAAAGCAATTGAAACGATCCGAAAAGACTGGTTTGAAAACTTATCAAGAAAACTTGCCTCTCAGAGAGCCCGGGCTGTGCTTGATGTTTAATGAATGCTCAGTGAATTGAATTAAGTGGAATTTAAATAACCTGATCCCCACTGCAACCCTCAGAGGGAAGGGTGTGTTCACTCTACCATTAAGAGAACTAAGGTACAGTCTTGCCTGCAGTAGCCCAGACAAGAGGCGCTAGAGAGGGGATTCTCAGGGCCCAGGCTCCCTGCTGGGTGGACACTGATGGCTCTGTCTAAAATGAAATGTATTACCAAGCCTCCCAGGGGGGTGAGGCCTTTCAGGATGTGCACCTGAGAATCCATCACAGGTATTTTAAAATTAGGGGCATCTCCATTCACAGAGAGAAAAAATGCCAAGTCTCCTTCCAGTATCTGGAAAGATTAAACTGCGTGATAGAGATACCTGTGAATGCCCCATCTTCGGCATCTGATCTCAAGGCTAATTAAATAAGCCCTGGGATTTTGACCCCCTCCCCCTCCTTGGGCTGGGCTCTACCAAGCCAGATGAAGGGAATGTCTTGGCCCCTGCACCTGTTTCTCACACTTCCTATCTGTGACCCTGACCAGTCACTTAACCCTTCATGACTTTTTCAAAGCTGGAGGGTGAGCCAAGTCATCCCGACCGTCTTTTGCTGCTTAAACATTTGGGTTTGGAACCAGTCCAAGAATCCATTGAAAGAGGAAGACACGGTTTTGTCTTTTGTCTTCTCCAGCCCCTACCACTGTATTGATTGTGTGTATAGACCCTCAGGAAGAGAAGAATATGCAAATGCAGACCCCCCCAAACATGCCCTGCACAACTCAAGGTGTGCTGAGGATTTTGGTGTGTTCTTAATACGGAGGACTTTCTTTGGGACCTTGCCATAAAGTCGGCTGGCCAACCATGAACATGCTAGAGCACACACGTGTGCAAACACATGTGGACACACACACATAGACACAGAGTCACCCTCAAGAGTGCCTTAAGGTCAGGATGTTTTGAATTTACAGAAACACAACGTACTGGCTCCAAGTAAGACACAGGATTCACACCGATCCTGAGGAAGACTGCCTTTTCTGCCCTGACTCACTGTACTCAGAGGGTCATCCAAATTCCTGCCAATCACCCCCACCCCAAACACACACACATGCCTCCACAGGGAGGCAAAGGCCTTATGCTCTCAGACCCCTGGGGTCCCCCTTCCATCCTCTTGGGTTCTGCTCAAGAAGGCCAGGGCAAATGCTTCCCAGTCTCTTTTCCTTGGGTGGGGGAAGAGAGTGCTAATACTTTCCACTGGGGGCCACATGGCCTCCTTTTCCAAAGACACCCTGCCAGGAAAGAACAGGCCTCCTTGAGCAAAATTCAGTTTTTCCTTGATTACTCCAATGGTGTGATGTCAGTGGAATTCAGGCCTGGAGGGTGAGCTGGCCACGGGCCCTGGGAACGTTCCCAGCCTCCTCAGCACAGCTTTTCTTCCCTCATTCTCATCACCAGGTTCATCCACCCATGCTCCATTGATCTCCCGTAGCATTCTGGTGGCCATCATTATCACCAGCTCTGAGATACGGCCTCTTTGGCCTCTCAGAGAGACACCTGAAGGTGGGGAGGATTGTTTACAGCTGTTCCCCCATTAGAGGAAGCCAGAGGCCAGTGGGGGCATTAGCTGCTTCCCCAGGAGCCCCAGAGGGAGGAGCCGGGAGGGCTTCTTAGGAAGGAGCCTCAAGGCCTGGGACACACAGGCCTCCAGTATCCTCCAAGGCCTCCCACGGAGGTAGGGGGTAGTACTGACAGCATGAGCCCCATGTTTACAGGAGTCAGAGACTGGGAGCTTGGCTTCAGACTGGGGAGCTCCTGAAAAGCCGGGGGTGACTCAGTGGCCAGCGGGCCACAGGTGCAGAATGGTTTGTGGGCAGCTCAGGAGCCATGCGCTGGACAAACAGACAAGAGGGAGGCCACCCGGAGCTTCTACTATTTCTGACTTGCTTGGTTTATTCCAAGCTTAGGTGGCCAGTGCATTCCGGAGGTGAGACGGTGCCATTGACAGAGCGTCTCTGTCTTTAAAACAAGAAACATGGGAGAAGCACCCTGCAGACTGCCCATTCCTTCGGAAGGAGGAGGTGGGCTGAGGGAGCCCAGGAGAGGGGGGAGGGAGAAGAGACGAGGAAGGGTCACAGAGACTCCTCTGCTAAAAGCTGTTCCTGACGCCTGCAGCTCCCCTTCCCTCCGAGACATGGGGAGCCTGAGGAAGGGGCATAGACAATGCTCACAGCAGTGTAGCGTGTCCAGGAGCAGAAGTGGGCCACAGCTCACCTGTACCAGGGACAGCCTCAGACACATTGCTCCTGTCCTCATTTTCTACCTAAGAAACATGAGATTCCCTCCAGGACCCAGAGAAAGCCAGGAGCAGAAATCAGCGAAGGCAGCAGGACACCAGAATCAGGGACGGGCTTCCCACACTGGATCGCTGGTGAGCTCCTCAGCTCAAAAAGAGTTCCAGGGAGAATCAACATCACCCCCATCCTCCTCCTCATCGCCCTCACCTTCATCATCATCATCCTCACCAGCCTCATCATCACTGCTTTTGGTTCATTCCTTTGGCCCAGGTCTGTGGTTTCCTCACTGGGAAATTCCAGAAAGCAAACTCCTTCCACCATCATTCTAAGGCTTTACCTGAGGCCTAGAGAGGTTAAGCATTTTGCCCAGAGTTGCACAGCCAGGAGGGCTCAGCAGCAGGACTTGAACTCAGATCCTTTTATCCACAGGGAGAGAATGAGCTCTCATAAACCCCTAAGTCCCAAAGTCCTGGGTAGAAATTCAGCAGCCAAAGTCAGAGGCACTGCCTGTGACCTCCTTGAACCCAGGACCCAGAACAATGTGGGATTGGGCTTCCAAAGTGTGGCTAAGCATTCTTGTTGAGTCCTATGGCCCCCTGTAAGGGCAGGCCACGTTAGTCACCCCTCTCCTAGAATTTCCTATGAAATCCTTGAAACCACCTACAGAGATGTTGGTGGGAAAGGCAGGCCTGGAGGCGGTGGCAGAGAGGCACAGCCCCAGAGGCTACCCAAGTACTTACGATGAAGCCGAGCTTTTTGTAGTCCCGTGTGTACATGGACTTGCGCTTTTCAATGCTCCCACCACTGTTGCTGGGTTCACACTCGGCGTCGAAGGCAATGCGTCTCAACTCAAAGATGATGTCCCTCTGGGCCTGTGGCAGAGAAAGAAGACAACCCCTGATGTTTCTGCAGCACTGCTCTGAGGGGAGCACTCTTATGGACCCCTGAGGCTTGGAGAGATTGAGGGACTTGCCCAAGGTCATGCCGCCAGTGAAGGTCAGAGGCAAGATTCCAAGGCAGGTATTCCCAACACCATATCCAGGGCTCTATCCACTGACCCACCCTGCCCTTCCCTAACAGCTCAAGTTTCTCTGGCACTAAGAATTTTCCCATGGCTCACACTATTGTCTCATTCTGATAAACATAATTGTCTTTGGCAAACAAAAAAGACCCACACCCCAAGCTAGGCCTTACAGGCTCTACCCGGCTCTCCCTCCTTCTCTTGGGCCTGCTGGGCCTGACTTTGCTCTACAATGGGTCCCATGGCCAATTCTCTGAAAGGGCTGCAGAGGCCACACACCACTCTGAAGGGGAGCCTTAGGGAAGGCCAAAGAAAGGGCCCAGCAGGACAGCAGCCTCAGCCTAGGGGGCTACACCCCACCTTCTCCTCCAGGTCTGGGGCTCCTAGAACTGAGTGCCTCTGGGATGGAGGCCTGGAAGCCAAGACTATCATGGGGGTCTGGCAGCCATTGGAATTAGTTTCCACAGTTCCCTGTGCTCATGGTGATGTTTAAGGAGGACTGAAGGAGGAAAATCTCAGTCCAAAATGATTAGTTAATGTTCAATGCAGACATGGTGTCCATGAAAATAATGATGACGGATCTCTAACCACACAGGTGTACAGTTAGCTGTGGGGATTCATCATCCTGATGATACACGTAAAGATGCTAGTGTAGGTGTAGGTATGGATGTGGGCATAAAATACAACAGGTGTTGTATGGTTAGAGAGGTAGAGATCAATAGATATGGCTATAACTAACTCTAGTGATTGTCAGTCGACAAACATTGATTAAGACCTACTATGTGCCCGATGAATAGGCATTGCTATGGGTATGGGTATAGATATTGGTGGACATGCCTACACCTATATCTAGTCAGTCAGTCAATAAGCATGGATTAAGCACTTACTATGTGTCAGGTATGGTTATAAACATAGGTATACACATAGGCAGATGTAGGTATAGGTTTAGACATAGCTAGAGCTGTCTATAACTATAGGCAGAGATGTAAGTATAGGGTATGACCATAGATGACCATCCAGATGTACATGTAGATTTAATATCTAGAGAGACAGCATGGTGTCATGGATACAGCCAGTCTCAGAGCCAGCAAGGCCTGGGTTTAAGTCCAGCCTCTGACACATCCTGGCTGTGTGACTGTGGCCAAGTCACTTACCCTCTCTGTGCCCCAGATAGCTTCCCTAAGACTATGAGATCATGTTTTAAATTATGCTTTTCCCTGTGAGAGTTCTCTACCCTAATGAAATCACAGATTCAAGATGGAAAAAAGATATTGACATAGCTAAAAACACATCGTAAAGCACAACGTTCTACCTAAGGGTTGTCAGCTCCAGAGGAAAAACTGAATTAGTGGAGTAGCAGTTTGCTCCCCAGGATACAGAGATGTTTCTGGTTGGGGGAAGGGAGAGCATGACAGGGTAAAGGACAAAGAGAAACAGCCTGTTACAGTAAAAACTTCCATGGAGTCCTCTGACACAATGTATCTTAAAGGCTATCACACGGCAGAGGGATTGTCTTTATTCTATTTAGCCCGAGTGAACAGAGTTAGCTGCACTAGGTAGCAGTGGCTTGATGCATGTAAATGGTAGAGGGCCATCTCTTCCAACTCTTGAGATTCTGTAATCCTAAAATCAGAGGATGGCCCTGTGGCTTTGCAAAAGTCCCTTCCCCTCCCTCAAATTCATGAGAGGTTGGACTTCATAATCTCCCACGGTCCCTACCTGATGAAGATCCCCAGATCTCAGAAAAAATAAGCAGACATCTTCCCCTGGAGACCCCATCTCCGTAAAGAATGAGAGAAAATATTTAACTTGCAGCATCATAGGTTGAGGCCAGAGAAGAAGGAGAATTCCAAGAGAGTGAAAACATTTATTTCAATGTGGAATGGGATTTACTGGAAGGTCAGAAATGAAGGCAGAATCTTATCAGCACAGAAAGTTTGGGAGTGGTCAGAAGCCGGGAGTAGGGATGTGTGAGGCTAAGATCCCACTCCATCTCTTTGGTCCCATGTTCTTTCTCCAAGACTGAAGCTCTGAAGTGTAGACTTGCCATAAGCAGCTCCATCTCTGGCAAGCCAGCTCTCACCTGATCTTGTGGGTCCATTTTGGTCATCATTCTGTCTTCCAGAAGGTTAAAGGTAAGGACTTGCAGGACATACAGCTGATGGGCCATTTCATTATTGATAGCTCTCTGGGCTCGGATGACATGCTGTGGGATGCAGGGACAAGACAAAAAAACAAAACACAACACACAAACAAAAACAAGTGAAAGTTTGCCCCATCAACCCACTGTAAACACTTTAAATTCAGGCATGAGGTTGATGCCTGGTAAATTTGCACAGTCAGGGTAGAGAAGACAAAACCCAGCCAGGATTAGCAAATGGCTCTATGTGGCTCCAGGACCTCCTCAAAGATCTGGACTATGGGGCTCAGACCCCTCGAGGGCACTGGAGGCCTTTGTAATTGCCTGGTACTGGCTCAGGTAAAGCCTGATCTGCCTTTGCAAGGATGTGTGACAAATGAGAGTGCAGATGGCGTTCAGCAAATCCATCAACCAACAAGCATCCATTAAGTGCCTACTATGTGCCAGGCACTATGAACCAAAAGGCAAAACGGGAATGGTTCTTGCCCTCACAGAGCCTACAAAGAGTTGTTGCTTCCTCCCTTCCTTTCAAGTGGCTTCCCCAGTCCAGCCCTGCCCCTCCCAGGTCAGCCTGGCCCCCAGGGGTCAGTGCTCTCTCCCTCATTCATTTCTCTCAAACCCTACTTTCTTGTCTCCTTGTTCCTGACCTCCTTGCCGTTGCCATCTCCCGAGTCCAGGCACTTCTACTGACTGTGTCCCAGTCCTGGAATGTCCTCCCTTCTCATCTCCACCCCCTGGCTTCCCCCAGGTCTCAGCCTTTCTCAGTTTTCCTTAAGGCTGGGGCCTTCCCATTGTTTATCATCTCCAATTCCCCTCCTGTATCTTATTCGTACATGGTCTCCACCCTTACACTGGGGGATCCTAGAAGCCAAGGACCATCTTTTACCTTTATACCCCCAGCACTTAGCACAGTGTCTGACACATAGTAAGCTCTTAATTAGTGTTTGCTGATCTGACTTGACTGACTAGATGGCGTTATGGTGGATTCAAGGGTACTTCAGTCCTTTCCTATTGAGCACCAGGCAGTGACGAAGCCTGTGGGCACCTGGTCTCAATGGGATCCCTGCTTCTTCACCACAGAAACAAGTCAGGGCATGGGCAGCCCAGACTCTTCCTCCCCAGTGCCACCACCAGCGCCGGTCCCTGCAGCAAGCATGGGGCACTCACCATCAGGATGATGGAACGAAGTTGCTTCTGGGCCAAGATGTTCGCCATCTCCTGTAACACAAAACAGGCTCGGTCAGGCAAGAGGGTTTGGGAACTCGGACTCGCTCTTCCTCATGGGAGAGGAGCAGAATGTGTCAGGAAGTAAAGAATACTGGGGAAGGCTGGGGCAGGAATGAGCTCTGGGGCTTTTCATGCAGCCTGAAGTGTCAGGATCGAAAGCTCAGGAGCCTAGAAGAGGGTCTGCAGGGGCTGGGAACTTCTATTTCTCAAACTCTACATAGGAAAGCAATGCAGGGGGCTGGTGACTGGGCCTGTTATAGGTTGGTACCTACACTTGGCTGGACTTCCCCAGGGCTGGGCTGCATTCCCACCTCAGAAATGAGCAGATACTACAAATCTATTGATTGTCTAGAGTTTGGAAGGCAATGGAGAAAATTTTAATAATGCAGATTTAACTTAAAAGTGCACCATGGGTAATTTTTTCCTCCAAAAGCTGATTGTTAAACGTTTATCAGCACACCCCTGAGTCTGACACTCAAGGTCTGCTTTGTTGGAATGAGGCCAGCCCCAGACAGGACTTTGGAAACAGGGTTTGAGAGCGATTCTGGCCAGGAAGCTGTGCACATGATCCTAGGTCTAGGACTGGGAGAGACCACCAAGTCTGACCCTCTCATATTACAGCTGGGGAAACATGTGCTTGTGTGAGCGCATCCTGAAGGTAGAAAACAGACAGAACCGGGATCAAAGCTTTGAACAAAGCTCACTGCTGCATGAGGCTGTAAAGGGGGCGGGTGGGAGAGAAAGAGGCCGGCCAAGATCAGTGGAAGCAGGGCAGGAGAGCAGGCGGGGAGGGCGCTGGGCGGGGGAGGGGGGGGCAGGCAGCAGACCCTCTGAGGGAGGCAGGAAGCAGCAACGTGACTTACAGTGAGAGGGCAATCTAAGATGTCAGCCTGAGGCTCTAGCTTGAGCTGCAGGCCACCCCGGGGAGCGAAGGCAGGTGAGAGAGAAGAAGGGGAGAGTCCGGAGGAGTTCGGTTAGTGGGCTCTGACTGCCCGAGGCCCCAAAGTCCCAGCCATGGGAAGAAAGAACATGTCACAGGAAGGCGTTTCTAGAAGCTGGGACGATACCATGAAGAAACCCCCGGGATCCACTGCAGGGCTATCAAGGCCTCTCCAAGAGGAAAACTGACCCTTGGCAGAAAAAGTATAGGCGGCTATCGGAAGGCTCTGGTTCCTTTGCTGTCCATACAAAACAGGGCTCTCTTCTTTATGCCAGAAGGGAATCAAAGATCCCCCTTCATGGACCCAGGGAAAAATCAAGGGATGCCCTTTCAGGGAACGAGCAGGGCTAAGACACCAGGCTCACCAGCCCCTGCTTCCTAATGACATCCGGAACACAGTTTGGGTGCTTCCAGGGTACTTCTCAGCAGTGCCCAGTGGGAGGCACCAGTGAATACTCAAGGGAATTTCTCCAGTATCAGCATCACAGTAATTAATAATAATAACAGCAAAAATGTATAGAGACCTTTAAGGTTTGCAAAGCACTTAATAAATATTATCTCATCTTATCCTGCAATAATCCTGGAAGACAGGTGGAATTATCCTCATTTTATAGATGAAGAAACTGAGTCAAACAGAGTTAAGTGACTTGGCCAGGGTCACACAGCTAGTGTCTGAGGCTGGATTTGAACTCATGTCTTCCTGAATCCAAGTCCAGAGCTCTAGGCACTAGATCACCCAGTTGCCTAATAAGATAATTTCCTAAAAGCAAGATAGAAATGTAATAAAAGTCTAATGGCAATGTATAAGAAATGAACACATATATAGGACCAAGAGCTGTTTCCCCAGTGAATAAATGGTCAAAGGATATGAACACATTTCTTAGAGGAAGAATGGAAAACCATTACAACCATATAAAAGCTGGCTCCAAAGCCCCAGAAGTGATGACAATAAGAGGAGTTTATTCAAGATATGGAAAACCCCACTTCAAACCCCTGGGGACAAGGACCAGGAAGGGCAGGCTTGGCATGGGCTCACACTGGCGTGATGAAGGCTCGAGGGATGTGACCAGGACCCACAGATTGTGCAAAGCCAGAACCCGAAGATCCCATTAGAACTCTAACTGACTGGGGGATGATTTCAGTTGTCCCAGCCCCCATGATTCCCTCCATATGGTCAGTCCACAGGGCCTTCCAGGGCACTCTAGGGCACTGTGGCTGAAAAGGCTCATCTCCCTGGGGCCACCCCTTCCTGCTGCTCTTAACTTAGCTCTGCTGGTCCTCAGGGAGCATCCCTTCCCTCACCAGGCCCACACTCAAAGCCTTCCAACTCAACAGATTCTGGCAGAGCTTGTGGTCATTTAATACAGCCTCCAACACCTCCAAGCTGAGGCCACAGGCTGGGCCTCCAGGGAAGGATGTTGTCTTCCTTAGGATTATCCCTTTGAATGCCCAAGGGAAGAGAGTCTAAGTCCCTCCTCCAGAGTTCTTCAGCACCAATTCAAGGATTTAACAAGAGGGTTGGGCAAAGGAGTGCATAAATATTGATCGTATCCAATTCCAAAGATACCACAGGAGGGGCTCCAGATTTCCTGGCTCTAGGCAACACTAATACAGCCTTGCTATGGGTGGTTTGGCTGCATCAGCAGTGAACACTGTGGAACAGATGCTGTTTTGATAAAAAAAAAAAAGTTGTCATGAATGTCTTTCTTCAATTCTTCTTTTCCTTCCTTCCTTTACTTGTCCTCCTCTTTCTCCTCTCCTCTCCCTGCCCTTCCTTTCCCTTTCCTTCTCTCACCTCCTCACTATTCCTCATAAAGAAGCCCCCTCCCATTTAAAAAAAAAAACAGCTTAAACTATTCAATGTTACAAGCCAAGTCTGAGAGAATCTTCTGGCAACAACACCATGGCGTGTAAGAGCCAAAAAACAATCCTGAGGATTGTCAGCTTCTCTGGGCTCAATCTACTGTACAAAATTCAAGCCCTCGTCAAGACTCAGAGCCTCCAATTCCAAGTGAAGCCCGATGGCCCTCATTTCATCAGGAAGTTCTTAGATCCTCAGCAAATGTTTCCCTGAGCAAAGCAGCTCATAAAATTATGCCTCCACTTGTGGCCGGCCAGTTGTTCGCTTCCATGCTTTGTTGTAATGACTTACACGTACTTTAATACACGCAGTAAGGACTCTATCACTCATAATTTCAGCTAGTTTTAAGCATTAGGAGAAGCAGAAAAGGCTCGCTTGAGGCTGGATGAGTGAAAGGCTCAGGGCTCAGCCTCAGGAGGAGGTGA
This sequence comes from Phalanger gymnotis, assembly GCA_028646595.1. Lineage (NCBI taxonomy): Eukaryota > Metazoa > Chordata > Mammalia > Diprotodontia > Phalangeridae > Phalanger > Phalanger gymnotis. The sequence goes on along the minus strand of CM053624.1, from coordinate 374,637,944 downwards.
ATCTGTCCCTTCTCCCTAGAGTGTGGCCAGAAGTGGCCAGTCCTTTGACACCCAGGGCCTCTCACTCCCTTGCCTCCTGACCAGAGGGAGAAGCCAGCCAGTGGGCAGCAGTCCCGGCTCTCTCCCCACAGCTGAGGCACCTCATCTCAGAGAAGCTGGCCGCTCTGGCCCAGGCCAGCTCCCCCACAACCCAGTGACTGGGGAAGTGGAGGGAAAGCAAACACCAAGAAACTGGCCAGGACACCCGGGTCCTCGTTGATAGCTGCTCTGTAGGGACGTGAGAGCTCCCGAGCTTCCTAGTTCTCAGGTGCCCCATCTAGAAAATGGGCATCAACAGTCTACAGGATTTCACAATAACAACAACAACAATAATAATACCCAGCGTCTCCACAGCGCTTTGTGGTTTGTGCAGTGCTTTACTGGGTCCTCACAGCAAGCCTGGAAGGCAGGTGCTATCAGCCCCATTCAGAGACTTGCCCAGGGTCACACAACCAGTTAGAGGTCCTAGCCTCTAGCCACCCAGCTGCCTGCCATGCGGTCCACATCTTGCTAAATCCTACTTCTTGTCTTCCCAGGGGCCTCGGACTGGGTCTACACAGGCCTTTGGATAGAGGAACTGTCCTAGGTGCCAGAGAATGTGGGAATCAGGTGAAACGAGGATGATAAAGCCTGTGGAAAAGGTATAAAAGGACAGGGCAGATAGAGGGCTTTCTCCTTGGTCATGTACACAGATAGGAACATATGTACGTGTGCACACAGATGTGCTTGTACACACAGAATAAACAGCTTTCTCCCCACAGCTGTAGAACCCAGGTTCAGGAACGAAGAAGAGGCTAGAAGGTCCAAAGACAGTGTGGCTGGGCTGCCTCCAAGCAGGCTCACTCCAAGCTCTGGGTGAGAGAGGAAGCTCCTCTTACCTGACGCTTCTCATCAGGGGCCTTGAGGAAAAGGGCGTTGATCACAGCAATGGTGTATGTTTGGATTTCTTGATCTGTCCTAAAGATAAGAAACCACCAGGGATCAGAGTGAATCAAAAGTGCCTGTAACACTCCCCTCAGCCACCAGATAAGGCAAGAGACAAGGCAAAATTCAAAACCCCAGCTACAAAGTAAAGGACTTTAAAAGACAGCAAAGGGGACCAGGAAAGCTTACAAAAAGGGGTTATTAATCCTATTAATCTTCTTTCAGAAAATGGCCAGGCATTGGAGTAGCCCAGGTGGGTTTGGTCCCAGCCACACTGAAGGATGGCACTGCCCTCAAGCTCCAGCCTGGCACACCTGGGGCTCTGCCCATGGAGGACACTCCTTCCTATTTCTCTAACCAGTTAAAAGCATGGCCAAAAGTATAAGGAATCAAGAAAGAAAACACCAGGTTCTCTGCTCCAGCCCATCCCTGCTCCCCTGCCCCACCCCCACAGCTGCTAAACTGATGGCCTGAAGACACAGGCTCACCAAGGCACCTTCCTGCTCATAAGCCTCATATGGCTTCCTAGTTCCTCTAGAATAGAACATAAACATTTCCCTTCGGCATCTGAGGCCCTTCAAAGAGGGACTCTGGCCGACGTTTCTGGACTATTCGTTATTCTCTTCACACGCTTGAAGCCTCATCAAACTTCTGGGCAGCAGGATAGTGCAGTAAAAGAAGTGTGGGATTGGGAGTCCAAAGACCTGAGTTTAGATCCTGGGTCTAGCCTTGGTCAAGCCTCTCTGGCCTTTGTATCCTTATCTATAAAAGGGAGGACAGGAACCAAAAGACCTCTAAGGTCTCCCCAAGCTCCCAATCCATGACCCTATGATAAAAATGGCTAATACTGACATAGGGTTTTAATGCTATACATATAATATGTGTTGTATACATACATATATGTACATATACATATATTTATGTGTATATTATGTAAGTGTATATGTGTGAGTATGTTTCATGTTATATGTACATATATGTATTGCAACATGTACATTTACAGGTATATGTATACCCGTGTGTATATATACAAACACATGTATATAAGCTTAGCAAACATTAAAACCTCCTATCAGCGTTAGCTATTCTAATCAAGGTTTTTATTGCTTTTCAATCATTTCAGTCACATGTGACTCTTCATCTGAGTTCTTCTTGGCAGGGATACTGGAGTGCTTTGCCATTGCCTTCTCCAGCTCATTTGACAGATGAAGCAAACAGGGTAAAGTGACTTGCCCCAGGTCACGTGGCTACTAAGTATCTGAGGCAGGATCTGAACCCAGGAAGATGAGAATTCCTGACTCTGTGCCCAGTGCTCTGTGCCCGCTGGAGCCACCTAGCTGCCCATTATCAGTGTTAACCATGTGTACGGATGTATACTTGTGTTTGTTTACATGCGTGTGTGTGTGTATGCATACACCATAGCCTTGTTTGACAGTGAGATCACATCATATTTTATCATGAAAAAAGGAAGAGTCCGATGAGGACGCAGAGACCTCATTGTCTCAGGAGTGTCATTAACACCTTTACACAAAGTCAATAACTTTTAAAATTGTAGTCCCGATCATCTTAGCACTGGCTGGCTCATGAATCACTTTGTTCTTGTCAGACCTAGGAATGGGTGCAGCTATGCCTCCTAGCCTCAGAGTAGCCAAATGACCTGCCCAAGGTCACACACACACACAATAAGTGAACGGCCAGATTTGAACCCAGGAGCCTTGTACTCTTTGGCATAGCCTCTCCCACTTCTACTTTTTTAAGATCACGAAATTGATATGCAATACATTTTTCAGTGCATGGCCCTACACTGGTGTCCACAGAGCATCAGAGACCTTGATGTCAGCCTGGATACCAGGCAGATCCCTCATGGAAGACTGATGGGAGTCCATATGGGAGAACATTACCCAGGATGGGCAGGCGTAGATGGGCTGGGCTCTCTCTGTCAGGGAGGCACTGACTACAATGAGATCCCAGAGCCAGCCTATTCTGGATTTCCCTGGGTCTTGCCATCATTCCTTACCCCTGAAGATGGGGGATGAGTTGGCCAATCGTGATCTCTTGTGCCACCTTCTGGTACAGGTCATGGCTGTTCAGTACCATGGACTCCAGGATGGCTAATGAGCGCTGCAGGATGGAGATGTCAATAGCAGACTTGTTCACGAAGCTCGCTATCTGCAAATAAATGAAGGCAAGACATGGTTGGTTCACATGAGATGGGGAAAGAGGCAGAGGCGGTCTCAAAGGAGACGCCAAGAACAGTAGACAGTCGGCTCTGGCAGGCCGCCCCAGCTCTTCCCCAGGAGGAGCAGACCAGCCATGCCCTCTTTCTCCAAGCTGAAATTGGTCCCAAATTCTAAATTCAGGAAAAAGGAAGCAATCAGTTAAAAACCAGAAGCAGACATGGCCTCAGCATTCCATCCATAGCCCAAAGCCGTCCTGTCTGGTTTCCATGGCCGTTCCTCTGACGTTAGGTTGTTAGGGGTAAATGTTTTAAACATAACAGTGACTAAGGACCAAACTATGTCCCTAGGAGGCATGTTTCGACTCAGAATTGCATCCATCTCCTTCCACACATCCCTCCGGCCACCTCATCTTTGGCTTGGTTCCAGTCTTTCCTCAGCTCCTCAGGGTGGACAAGCCAGGGAAAATCACTCAGGTCAGTGCTGGCCCCTGGAAACACAGGCTCCTGGGGCTCTGACTCCAGAGGTGACCATCGGGCCCAAACCCCACCTCTCCAATTTACAGATGAAGAAACTGAGGGCCATGGAGGAGAAGTGACTCATCCAAGGTCATATGTATAGTAAGTATCCAAGGCAGAATAGGAGTCCAGGCCCTCTGGCTATACAGCCAAGGTTCTTTCTGCTGTGCCAAGCTGCCCTCCCTCCTGCTTTGCTGCTCCCCAAACATTTTCCCTCAGTCTTTGAACTTCCTAAGGTGTATCTTTTCTCTGAATTAGTTGGATCCCCCACCACTCCTCCCAGCCAGTGATGTATAAAACAGTGAAAGTACCAGTTCCAAAAGTTAGAATAATACTTCAAAGTCTCCATAATTTTCTCTATGGAATTCATCTTTTTGGTCCAGACTCTAACAAATCAGTGTATGACCGGGAGTGAAATGCGGGTTAGACTCATGGATCGCAGCAGGCAAGACACAGGGGGCTCGTAAATAATGTATTTAAGGGGCCTCATTAAAGTTATTAATGCCTGTTGACAAGATGACGCTGAAAAGGCCATTATAGAAACAGGAGCTGGAGCTTCCTTCAAGCCTGGATAATTTGCCTCCATGGGAAATCAGAGCTTTGTTCCTCTCCCCTCGCCTGCTCTATCCCCCTCCCTCCCCACATCATCAGCCCCCTTGCTGCATCACCAGCCGCCTCCTCTGTTCTTCCTAGTTTCCTCCCCACCTCCCACCATGGCCACACCAACCACATTTTCATCTACTTCCTTCAGCAATCTCGAATCAACTCTAAGGATTTCATGTCTTGTATATCACAGGTGGTCAAGGGCGCCATCCTTGGGCAATGATCGGGAATTTACCAATTTGTGTTCATGTTTTATCTCTCTGCCACCTGCTACAGAATGGAAGCTGCTTGAGAGCAGGGATGGCTGCACGTTTGTCTTTCTTTATAACCCTGGTGCTAAGGTCAGGACCTAGCATGCAGTAGCTACTTAATAGATGCTTGTTGAATTGGATGCGTTCATTCACCTTCACCTTCCCTTCCTCTTTAGAGACACACATTAAGAAGTGGGAGGGATCTCGGGGATCTTTTATTCCAAACCTTTTGTCTCACAGATGCGTAAGCTGAGGTCCAGAAAGGGGAAGGGATTTGTACAAGGTCATGTGGGTGTTGAGTAGCAGAGTCCCCTGACTCCAAATCAGGCTCTCATTCCACTACACCACCTGCCCAGAGCCCATGTGGTCCAACAGCCATCCTTGACGTTGCTTCGGCCACCGCTGGGGCCAAGGACCCATCGATGGCTTCCATCCCTCTCATCTGCCTCTCCCTTCCCAACATCATTCCCAGCTGGATCCTAACACCAATTTCTACTTGTCCACAATTTGTATGGTCATTGCAACCAGATAATTCTCCCTAGAGTCTATCTGCATGACAATGGTTTCTCATGAAATAATCCTAATCTTGAAAAAAGTGTACATTTATTTTGGGAGTTCAGCTCTTTTTTTTGGGGGGGGGAGTCTTGACCCTCAACAGATGTGAGGTGCCAGTTGGAGAGGTACCCAGGGCAGAAGGTGCAGGGAGTGTCTTCCCCAAAGTCCTCCCATCTTTTAGCAGGCTGAGACAGGAAGGACTGAAGGCCCTTTCACCATGTTGGCCTCAGTAAACTCCCAGTACCCAAGTTTTGGGTCCTACCTCCAGCAAGCAAAGCTTACATTCTGCTCCTGTTTGAGTCACAGCTTTGTTGTCAAAGGCCACCCATGATGATACGTGATTTCCTCTCGCATCATTATGGCTGCTGATTATAGGCTGTGGAACTCAGCACAAATTGCTACCATCCACCAGCATCTCTCTCTCGCTCTCTGTCTCTCTGTTTCTCTCTCTCTCTCTCTCTCTCTCTCTCACACACACACACACACACACACACACACACACACACACACACACACACACACACAGAGGCTTCCTCAGCAGCCACACTATGGCTTGTGATCTCAAAGCCCTCTCTAATAAGCAGCTTCTCTTCCTCTATCTCTTAGCTTTCACATGTTCTGCCTCTCTCACCAAATATGCCCCTTCTTTGTCTCTATGAGCTGCTCCTTTCCTCAAAGCCTGGTTTCAGTTTTGCTTCTTGGGGGCTTCCCTAATCAATTCCACATCTGTCACTCCAGCAAGAAACACAAGCCTTGGCAATCCTGTGGCCTAAGAGAAAGAGCGCTGGACTGAAGCCGTCAGAATCCCAGTGTCTAGCCCTGGATCGTAGAGAGTGGGGGTGCAACCACCTCACTTGGTCACCTCGCTCTCTGAGACTCAGTTTCTTCATTTGTAAAATGGGCATAATCCTATCTGCACTTTCTCCGTCACAAGGTCGTTTGAGGAAAATCCTTTATGAGCCGGGGAGTGCTCTAGACACAGGTTTAGACAGCGATTCATGGTACCACTCAGCAAGTAGCAATACCTGAACTAGGAATTACTTGTTAATTAGGGGCCAATGAACACTTCTTTGCCCCAACTATCATATTATACTTCCACATTTGAACCAAATTCCCTGAGGTCACTGGAGTTTACACTTCCCGTCAATATTGTGGTGCTGAACAGGCATTTTCTCTAAAGCTTGTTTCTTTGGTTTATTATGTTTATTTTCTCACAAGCCCATCTAAATTTCAGGCTCACACCCCAAAGCAGAACACTGGTCCCCGTCAGTGTCTCCATGTTAATACTTGGAATCCAGGCATTAGGATAGTCAGCTCTGCTTCTGATGCTCAGTTTCCCTGTGACCTTGGGTAAGTCATTCTCCACTCCGACTCCCAGTTTCCTTGTCTGTAAGATCAGGAAACTTAACTGTGCTGAAGCCCCTTGCTGCTCCAGATGCATGAACCTGGACTGCCAACAAACCGTGACAATGTATGAGCAGGAGGCTGATTTGCAGGTGTCTAACAGATTTTCAGATTTGAAGCAGCAGAACCCATGTGGCTGAGGAAAGATTGAAAGTCCTGGAGATGGTAAAAGGGAATGGAGAGGGCATCAAACTTGGAGCCAGAAGAATCTGGGTTTGAATCTCACCTCAGACACATTCTGGCTGCATGAACCCAGACAAATTGCTTCCCCTCTCTGGGCTACCTCAGTTTCCTTATTTGTAAAATGAAGGAGTTGACTCAGTGGCCCCTAAAGTCCTTTCCAGCTTTAAAACGATGATCCTACAAGCCTATTCTTTTGAAGTGCATTCACATCTCAAAGGATTGAGAAGTTTTTGCCTCAAACACTATTGGATAGCTTGGGGAGACATTTCTGAGTAATGACAATGGACAGGCTTGAGTCCAGAGGCCAAGAAGGGGAGGGAATATTGTATCACCCTCCTTACAAATGCCCAGAGGTCTCCCCGAGCCCAGAGTTTAGTCATACGGATGTTCTCAGCCTGGAGGGTGATCTCGAGTGGTGTGCCGCAGGGCTTCATCCTCAGCCTTCTTCTGTTCAACAGTTTTCTCTGTGATTTAGATCTGTGCTGGATGTGAGAAACTGAGGCTGAGAGAGGAAGAGATTTGTTCAAGGTGAACCCCTCAAGGCCTGCGCCAGGTGCGCTCCAAATGGCAAGAGAGGCACCCGCACTCCTTCGCCAAACATGGTTTAATTTCCAAAGTTTATCCTTGGTAGTGGCATGAAAAGCTCCCCCCACCCCAGGGTGGCTGTAGAGGTGCATTCCCTACAGACACACACATCCCTCTTCATTTGTAAAGCCAACACCTTATCAGCAAAGGAATCTGATGAGAGTCCAGGCAAGGATGGAGAAGAAGAAGCCCAGGAGCTTGACTCTCAAGCCCCCACGGTACCAGGCTGTCCACACAAGTGCCACACACTTGAAGCCACTTTTAAATACTTATCCAAGCCCCTAGTGCCTCAGAAGCCAAACGCCTGGTCGTTTCAAGGCAAGACTGGCCTAGAGCCGGCTCTACATCACGCCGGGTGGGGCCAGAGAGGCCAAAAGCCCCAGAGCCTGCTGTCAGAGTCCCCCAGGTGCCCTCTTCTCGCGAGAAGGCAGCACCACCAGGAAAAACAAACTGCTTCCTGAGCCCCAAACAGTCTCTCTCCCATCTGTGTCTTCCCACCGTCTCCTACTGGGGCCATGGTTTTTGAACATGTAGATCTGTATTTCCGTGCACGCACGTCTATACGTGGCCACGTATGTGTGTTTCCCTGCAGATGGTTGGCGTGTGTACCATCCCTTCTCCCCCGTGCCTGGCAGGAGGGAGGCAGCTCCAGCATGGGGACAGCCTATCCTGAAGAAGAAGAAGCCCCTTCACGGGCACCTGTCCCTGCCCATCCTCATCAGCATGTGCAGGTCTCCAGCACACACAGTGAGAGCAGAGAGGGTCTAGCTGATGAAGGGGAGTGGGCTTGGCTGGAGATCCCTGACCCAGAGCCCAGGCTGCAGGCTCCACCTCCCATAGCCAAGGGGCCAGGGAGCCGGAGGGACGGGCAGCCGAAGAAAGGGGGTCTTGAGCATCCCCAGAGTCTGAATCCATTCTCTCCTTCCTGAGCGGACACAGGATTTCTGGCTCACGGTCAGTGAAGAAAGAGCTAAGTGTGCGCAAGTGGGGAGGCAGGTAGTGGAGCAGCGTCACGCCTGAGTGTTCCTTCCATCCCCAGTGATGCTGTCATGGGAAGGAACCTCATCGAGAGGCCTGCTGTGCTTCAGTTCCACTCTTCTTGGCAATGACGCTGGAGCAGTTTGCCCTTTCCTTCTCCGATTCATTTTACAGATGAGGAAACTGAGGCCAGCTGGGTTCAGTGACTTGCCCAGGGTCACACAGCTAGGAAGATTTGAACTCAGGACGATCAGTCTTCCTGATTCCAGGCCTGGTGCTCTGTGCGCTATGGTGCCCCCTAGCTGTTCGACATATCATTAGTCTTCCTCAATTTCCAGAGAAAGACCAAATTCTGCCCAGGAACCGGTTAGACACACCTCTAAAAGAATTACTGTTCTCCTCAAAGTGCTTAATTAAGTTCCAAGTTGTTAGAATCATTCCCAAAACATTAAGTCAATCGGTACTTCAGAAAGAAGCCTCTTTCTTATTTGCCCCAGTGACTGGAGGAAAGAATAGTGAAGCCTGCCTCGGCAGTCCCAAAGAACCTGGGCCATGCATTGAGACTGGGCTGAGAGTGATGCAGAGTCTGCCCATTACCCCTGAAAATCAAAAGGAACTCAGTGAGTGCCTCAGCCGTGCCTAGCATTGTGCCAGGGAGAGGGGGCAAGAAGGGCAAAGAACCAGGGGCAGACGCCAAGACCCTAGGGTGCAGGACAACTGGCTGATCATGAATGAGCCCACGGCAGTGTGGGACCATGATGCAGATGGACCCCACCAGCGGCTGCCCTCCCTGGGTAAGCGAGAAGCTCATGCGATGAAACCTCTGGGCGAACAGAGCCAGCCCTCTGTGGGTTGGCAGGCCAGGGAAACTCCCCACCTCCTGAAGGGCTGCCCACCCTCTGATGGGGGAGTCCTCCCCTTGGAGGCATGATCTCCTTCCCGAATGCTCTCATCCCCCAGGTGCTATCCAGAGCACAGTGGAAAGAGGCCTGAGGATCGGGGTTGGAATCTTGACTCTGGTTCTAACTGCCTGTGTGACCTTGGACAAAACGTTCCTCCCCTCAGGGCCTCTGTTTCCACATCTGCAAAATGGCTGGTTGCCTCAGGGATTTAGCAGCTAGAGTTCTTCCATCCTGGATCTTCCTGGTAGCGAGGGGAGCAGGGGAAGTAACGCCACCAGGGAAAGGGAGACCCAGATCCAGACCCTCGAGAGCGGCTGGCTCACCTTCTTGATAAATGCCACGGAGAAAGTGTCCCAGGACACGATGCCATGATCCATCAGCTCCACAAACGCAGTCAGCGTGAAGGACAGCATGTCTCCAAAGCTGAAAGACACAAGGAGCCATGATCACCTTGGCCAAGAAGAGAGATGGCTACAGGGGCAGGAAACATGGAAGGAAGGAGAAATCTCAGGCTGGAAACCTGAAGGAGGAAGAGCAGCCCTGGGGACCCCCAAGCCGGCAGGGAGTGAGGGATGTGGGAAGAGGTGGCGTGGTGGGTGGGATAAGGGTCAACTGCGAAGCAGCCAAGCAGGAGGGTGTGGAGAGATAGCAAGATGTTTATGTGCATGTGTGTGGATCTACACACACCTGGACACACACACAGTCCTACACGAAAACATACGTTTATGTGTTCACATACATACACATGCCTCTATTTAACATCATCTTTCCATTTATTTGCTTATGTACATATATAAAACTTTCTATGTTTATATATATATACACACACACATATACGTATGTATACACACACACACACACACACACACACACACACACACACACACACACACACACACACACACATATATATGTAGTAGAAAAGACATGGAAGACCTGAAGTTGAACATAGCCTATACATCTTCTTTCCTCTTAAGAAGCACCTTGGAGCCATTGTCTCATAAATAATCTGAATGCCACATACAGTTTTTAGTTTGTACTAAAAGAACCCCCAGGATTTGACTCATACACTTTCTCTCTAAAGAGGCAATCTGGCATAGCCGAGGTCAGGACTGGCAAGCAGAGGGCGGCTGCCCCTGGGATCCAAGGGAGAGATTTCAGGGGTCCACGACGTTGGCTCTTTCCTATTTGGAGAACCGCATTTCAATATTAATTGGCTTCTTTCATAACCTTGTGCATTTATCTTATTTATTTAAAAAACCTTATTCTGAGAAGGGGCCCCTGCCTGCCTAAGGGAGTCCGGGACACAAAACCCTGATCTAGGAGAAGAGGAATTGACACAGACGTTATCCTTAAAATCCATCTACATTAAACTCATTTTAGAGCAAATATTTACTTTGAAGGATGTTTATGAAGGGAATCTGGCATTTGTCCCCCATAAACTCCATTCGGGTGGGGAGCTGTCATTTCTGGATTTGCCTGACACAGAGTAGACATAAACAAAAAGAAAAGAAAGAAAAGCCTTGTTGCACTAAATTAAATTGTATGTGCCTGAGTGGAAGAAATCAGTCTTCTATGTAACGCAGTAGATAGTATTGGATCTGGAGTCAGGAAGGCCTGAGTTCAAATCCAGCCTCAGACAGTGACTACTAGCTGTGTGACCCTGGGCACATCACTTTTCCTCTTGGCCTAGAAGCAGCTAGGTGGTAGCTTAGTGGATAGAGCAGTGGGTTTGTTTCTTGACGCTAAGGGTCCTAGGTCACTTTAAGCCTCCTCCTCCCATGGTGCTCCATGAAGCAAATGCTGCCGCAGGCTTCTGAGGGTTCAGATGTGTTTCTCCACGTCCCTCGTCCCCAGGGCCTGACCTCAAATACCAGACCTTCAGGGGAGCCTCATGGGGAAGGACAGACAAGAGGGATACTCGGTTTGGGGACAGCCCCCAAGGGGGTAGCGTAGGAGGGAGCCAAGGGCTCTTTTTTGCCATCACAGGCTGAGGGTCAGTAGGAGCGGCAGAGGGATTCCCCCCCCCCCAACCCTCTCTGAGTGATGGGGACATGGACAAACTGCGGCTATCCAATGGGGAGCTTTTCGCCCTGATCCCCTCTAGATGTCACCAGAGGACCAGGTCGCCTCATCACTGGACGTCACCAGGACTGAAAGAAAGGATGGAGTGTTCGCTAATCAAAGAGCAGGGAAGGATTCGAGTCATCCTGCAAGGATTGGGCACGTGCCGTATATGGGGGATAGTCACAAGGGAAGCGCTCCACCAGTGAGGAAATGTCAGCCACCAAGAGCAAGTGTAGGATAAGGCTCAGGGAGCCTTGGGCCGGCTCATTTGTGTGTCTGGCTCACAAAGGGGCTAGGGTTTAGAGCAGGGACACTTATGGAAGAGCAAAGCCCCAGCTCGCCTCCTTCCCGCCTCTCTGGGCCTTAGTTCCGCCCCAACTCCCCCCCCCCCACGCCGCCCCCGTACAAATGAAAGGGTCAGGCTAGCTGACCTTTGGAGTCCTTCCGGCTTTCGCCCCCATGGCCTGAGACAGGGGAGGGCTCCTCTTGTCAAGCTCCCGAGAGCCTCCTGGCTCCTGGGCCTCCCAGTCCACCCCCAGCTGTTGCGGAGGCAGGGCTCCAGCCCCGGGCCAGCCAAGGCTCCACGTCAGCTGTTCACCGGCTGCCTCGGCTCCTTCGGGGGAGAGCTCCACGTGGCCCGGCGGGAGGGGCTGATGCACGGGGGAGAGCCCCCTGTGTGGCCCTGGCTCCCACGCCCACCGGCAAGTTTGCATGGGCCGGGGCGGGGGAGTCCCTCCATTTCCACATCCCCATTTCTGGAGGGGACCTAGCTGTCAATATCTCCTGAATTCCAGGGCTAACCAGTTTATTCCTTCCCCACGTGACCCTAGTCACAGTATGAGGTAAGCATGCATTGAGGCTGGCGAGGGGTCCAGGGAGAGGAGAGAATCTTTCTGAGGTCGGCCTGCCTAGAAAACCCAGCATAGTCAAAGCCAAGCGCCAAACGCTGCTTTAGCATTGCTGGGCGGGAGGGGGGCGGGGGACCAAGTGGAGAGGGCTATGGGCTTTTAAATGCATCCGCTTAAAGTCAGCTCAGACAAGCCTCTGCCCCGGAGCAAAGACCACAAAGTGCCGCCAGCAAACTTTCAGTCCTGGCCCGAGGCCAAGGTCATGGCCAAAACCCTGTGTCTTTCGCAATACTTTAAATCACTTTTCCTCCGTGACTCAGCTGTGCTATCTTCAGTCCAACGAGAAGTCGCTCTGACTCGGGAGCAAGAACGCTGCTGGGAAAGGCTGAATCCCCATCTGCCTTTTTGAATGAAGTTGGTTTGGGATGTCCTACGAGCCCCAGGCCTGGAGAACAAGAGAGGGGAGGGGCCGGGAGGGAGGGGATCACTGGTCATGAGTGGGAAGGGACCTCAGGAACCACCGAGTCGGAACCCCGCTCCCATTTAACAGGTGGGGAAACTGAGGCCCGAGATGGTCACACAGGGAGGAAGCGTCAGGTCCTTTGCCTGTTCTCACCATGCTACGTCCTCCTACAAGGCCGCCGTTGCTGAGGGGTCTGTCTCTGCGCCATCTTGTGCCCCACGCACACGCGTGTGCTGAGTGTGCATGAATCCGCTCCGACGGTGACTGGCTCTGTGACCCTGCACGCTCACCCCGCCTCAGGGTCCGGTGATGACGCCGTCCCCTGCCAGGGGGTCATGGAGCTCCATGCAGATGTGGAGCTGCCACTGTCCACACACCCCCGAAGTACTGTGTCAACCACAGCTGGTCCGTCTTCTTCACTCTTAGATTATTCATGATGGTGATAATAATGACTCCTCAGTGGATGTGGCCACAGGCTCGTTACCGAGCACCGGCCGTTGACTGTGGCCCGCGGAGGAAGCGGCCGGCACTGTATGACCGGGCAGAGCCGAGGGGCCGCTGTGATTTCTGCAATGAGCATTTCAGCTCTAAGGCGATCGATGGCCCCAGGATTGACCGGACACCTACAGGGGGTCAGGGACTGGCAGTGACAGAGTTTCACCTCGGAGAGACGGCTTCAGGCTCTCTTTGCTTCATCTCTGGACTAGCACGTGGGCTACCCTCAGTCAGCAGGAAGGGAGCGGGATCACCGATGCCTGGGGACCAGAGGCAGCTGCTACCTTCTTTGGGAGGGCCCGCTTGGAGGATGGGGTGGCCATGACCCAGTCCCCTGTGGGGCTCTGCCCAGTGGCCAGGCCACGCTGCTGGCTTTCCCAGACTGCCTTGCATAGAGAGCAGATCAGCTTTGGTGGGAATAATGGGGGCTGGAGAGAGAAGGTGTGAAGTGAGGGGCCCTCAGCACAGATCATACAGTAATCACTTAACCGTGCCCGTCCAGGTTTTAAAACCAGCGCCTTCAAAATTTAAAGTGGGGAGAAGGAAACAAGTATTTATTAAGCACTTACTGTGTGCAACACACACACATACACACATGCACACACACAAATATCATCTCGTTTGAAATTATAAAAGACCCCCCGCAAAACTTCAGGCTAGCTTCTAGAACAAGTCAGAATTTGTGAACAGGGATCACCATACCCCCACTTGGAACATCCACGGGCCACACACAAGGCCTTGGTCTGAAGTGAGCCTTTCTGCACATGCATGACCTATGTCAGATTGCACATGTATGATCTATATTATATTGCTTGCCTTCTCAAGGAGGGGGAGGGGAAGGAGGGAGGGAGAGAACTTGGAACTGAAAATTTTAATAACAAATGTTAAACATTTTTGTTTATGTGTGATTGAGAAGAAACGAGGAAAGTCTGTCACCAGAAGTGCTCCCTACCACTTGGTCCCTGGACTGTGGGACAGGACCCTGGGGGCCAATGCAGACAGTCACAGACAGAAGGTGCCCAAGCTACAAGTGAAGGAAGAAGGTGAAGGAGGAGAAGCGTGGTCTGGAGCAATATGTGACCAGCTGGACGCAGGGCGGGACACCAGGAGGGAGCTGACAAGACCCTCTGGGAGCTGGCCCAGCCTGGGTCTGTGGCCGTGATGGGGAAAGCTTGGGGCCAACCATGCAAAAGCAGCAGCAGGCATGTTCTTACCAGGGTTTCATGATTTTCTGTAGCTTCTGATATCTCCTGAAAAACAAAAGTGCAGAAATAAATGAGTAAAATGGTAAAACCTGCCCTGGGGCAGGAGAGAAGCAGAAGAGCACTGACCTGCTGAAATAAAGCCCATCAAAGCTGGGCTGAGGGCTCGTCCAGGCAGGACCACAGTTGCCCATCAAAGCTGGGCTGAGGGCTCGTCCAGGTTAGGACCACAGTCGCCCATCAAAGCTGGGCTGAGGGCTCGTCCAGGCAGGACCACAGTCACGCGTGACCACAATCACTCCTGACCACCCAGAAATTCAGTACAAGTCGACTCCACCAACACAGCATTAGGTACCAACAGTGTAGGCAGCCCCCACCTAGGGCTCACAGGGACTGGAGTTACAGATAAAAAGACATAGTGACTAGGGCTGCAGACAGCGGGCAGACTGCAGAGCTTTGGGTTCAGGAGTCAGCGTAAAGGCCTGGCTTTGGATTCTGCCCTGATACATGTTAGCAGTGGTGCCCTGGGCAAGTCAATGCCCAGCTTCAATCTCAGTTTCCTCATCTGTAAATTGAGTCTCAAAGCCTGTCATACCGACCTAGCAGGACTATTGCCAGGATGCAGTGAGATATTGGGCAAATACTAAAGCATTAATATCAACGGTTGTTGGGCAGCTAGGAGGCGCCATAGTGCACAAGTCTGGAGTCTGGAAGTCCTGGGTGCAAATTCAGCCTCAGACACTAGGTGTGTGACCCTGGGCAAGTCACTTCAACCCGTTTGCCTCAGTTTCCTCATCTGTAAAATGAGTTGGAGAAGAAAATGGCCAACTGCTGCACACTCTCTGCCAAGGTCACAAAGAGTCAGATAGCAATGAAACAACTGAACAAGAACAAATGAAGGGGAAGTCACATTTTGGCCCCATGGATAAACTCATCCTTTGGTTCTGATAGCTGAAAGCAAAGACTAGAGCAGGAGAAGGACCTAGAAAGCAATCCACAAGACGCCCAGGATTCTTCCTAATGGACGTACAGTTAACATGAATCAATCACTCAGTCATGGAGGCTACAAACGCCAGTGAGATGTTAGATCCAGCAGAAAGCCAGGATGACCCTCGCTCTATGCCCTGTCTGGATCCAACATCACCTACCATACTATATCCCTCTGAGGGCACCATATTTTGTGAGGGACATTGGCAAGCTTGGGCATGTCCAGAAGAGGACAACTAGGAATGGTTACAGGTCTTAGATCATAGCACATAAGGTCAGCTGAAGACATGGAGAATGTTTAGTGCCCTTACCACATTCCTTCACACAATTTTCCTCTTCTCTGGTCCTATGAACCATGCCCTCCCAACCCTCCCTCATCCCAACTCCCCAGGGCTTTGACCATTCACAACACTTGGATGAGATGGGAGAGATGAGAATATTCATTCTACTCCTCCTGGTCAGATGGAGCGTTGCCAGGCTTTAGCATCCGCCCTATCTCTATGCCCTCGGCCCTGCAAGTAATCTTTCTTTTATTTGTTATTTACCCCAGTTATAGAGAAAGGCACTGCCTGCTTGTTCTATCAGTATAGTCAGTGCTTGGCACAGGGATAGGTACATAGTAACTTCTTAATAAATGTATTTTCATTCATTCATTCATGGTAGATACTTGAGAAATGCTTATTGAATTGAACTGGAGTAAACTGAAGTGAATTGAATAGCCCGCCTCCCAGCTAAGACAGACTTGGTCAAGCTCACCCCAGTGTGGTTGGCTCCCTTGATTTATTGCAAAGGGTCTTGCTGTTCACCTTTCATGAGGGTCATCCTCAAATTCTGTGTAGAGGGAACAGGCAAGGTCACACACAGGGTGGGTCAAGTTCCCAGATGAGCAATGCTGCTCATTGTCCAGCAGGGAGCTGGTCACCTTGCTGTCAGAGTGCTTCTGGGTAATAATGGCACCACAGCCTTACAAGCCATGAAGTGGCCAGGAGCTCATTAGAGCTTTGCTGTACTTTTCTGGCAGCTAATGAGGACCCCATGGAGATGTCACATTCCCAGAACAGCCCTTCCTCGGGAAGGATCCAGAACCTTTTGCAATCTGTCCTGGCCAGTGGGGTGTGGCTGCATGGAGGCTGGAGTGGAGCAGGTGGCCCCCAGATGTGGCACTCATCAGGCTGTTGTGGCTTCCTCAGCCTCCAACAAAAGGCTAATGAGTTTGACCAAGCAGCCCCTTATCTAGACCAAAAGCCCAATAACCTCTCATTCTGAACAATTCTGGTAATGGGCCACCAGTGCTCACAGCCTTTGTAAAATGGTGTCTGTCAAATGTCCCCAGAGTGACTCAGAGGGGAGGAAAAGCCTAATGACACCATGACTTCCTCCAAGATGCATCCTTCAATTTTACTGTTATTAACAGCACCCAAGGAAACCAGCTAACATGTGCAAATGGCACCTGCCATGGGATGCCTCGAGTCCTGGGCTCATCTCATGGAAGATAAATGTCGGAAAAAAATGCTCATAAATAAGTGAGAGAGGGAGAGGAGAGGGGAGAGAGAGAGGGAGGGAGGGAGGGAGGGAGAGAGAGAGAGAGAGAGAGAGAGAGAGAGAGAGAGAGAGAGAGAGAGAGAGATAAAGAGCAAGGCAGAGAAAAAGAGACAGACACAAAAAGAGACAGAGAGATAGAGAAACACATAAAGAGAAAGAGCCAGAAGCAGGCAGAGCACAGGCATGAACAAAACCAAGTCAGGGACTTTATAAATTAATAGACTTTGTTTTTCCCTCTGCTGATAATACATCTTCCCAGGGTGGATGCTGTGACTTACTCATTTTCTAATAACAGAATTTTCCTATTCCATTGCCCAGGTTGGACGGAGAATGGCCTCTCCCTGCCTTTCATTCTTGGATCAGAGGCTCAGAGCATCACAAAGTTTCCTAACGTGTTCTTAGAGTTCCTCGAGTCCAGGGGCTCTTAACCCTTTGCTTATCCTGGACCCCTCTGGTATTTCATGAATGGACACTGTGGATACTTCTCTGCAAAGTGCTTAAAATAATTTAAAGTTCATAAACATGTAATTCTTTTTTCCTCCCATGCAAATTCATAGACCCTCTAAAATCTATCTGTGGGCCCCTCATGGGTCCATGAAGTCCAGGTTAAGAAGCTCTGCTCCTGTCCAGCCTCTTCCCTTTACAGATGAGGGAAAGGAGGCAGAGAAGGGAGGACTGACCACAGGAAGAAGCTGAGGCAGAGCCAGAACCTGGGGGGGATTCCACCCCGTGTCGCTTTTCCCCTAGTGCTAAGGGATGCTGTAGCCAGGGTGGGCTATATGGCATATTATACACATATGAGTGCAAATATTCATCTACGAGACAAGTTGTATTATATAATGGATTGAGAAGAGGCCATTGAGCTAACCAAATTTCTTCCATTTGCCTCCAACAAAATTTCTTTTCCCTGCTGCCATTTTTGAGAAGGAGGCGGCTGGGGGGGGGGGCGCTATAGTGCACAATGTATGGGACCTGGAATCAGGAAGACTGATCTTCCTGAGTTCAAATCTGGCCTCAGACACTTCCTACCTGTGTGACCCAGGGCGGATCACGTAACCCTGTTTGCCTCAGTTTTCTCATCTGTCAAATGAGCTGGAGAAGGACATGGCAAACCACTCCAGTGCCTTTGCCAAGAAAACTCCAAATGGGGTCATGGAGAGTCAGACATGACTGAAATGACTCAATGACAGCAACTGACCTCTGGCCAGTAATATTTTCCCCCATTGCCAGGTGTTTCTTCCACACATCTGTCTCAATAATAGTCACCATGAATTCCACTAAATTCCTTTTATGTGGCCACACTGTGGTGTGGAAGTAACCTCATGTACTCCAAGCCTACCTACCAGCTGAGCAGAAGCTTGGAGGATTCTAATAAAAATAATAATTCATATATAGAGAATTCTTTGAGGTTTTCAAATAGCTTTACATAGGGGAACTTGGCCCATGATCAACCAGTTCTAGTCCCTTCATCTCCAACTGATGAAATCACAGGAGATAAAGTATTAATAAAGGTGTTAAACAAAGTCCAATGATGTGTCTACATCCAATTATCACTTTACAAAGTATGAACCAATTCTTCCTAATGGAATTAGACAGGTAACTTGTCATCAGCTACCAAAAGAATGACCACATCCTTGGTGGCCCATAAAAAGTGTGTTTCTTAGACCTGAAAAACAGGTCAGGGACTAGTTTTATGCAGCAGGATCCCTCTATTGCTACCAGAGGGCAAGAGGGAGAAGAGATGTTTTTCTCACCTTCCCCACAATGGCCATGGAATCTTGCAACTGAGTTGCTGCCCCAATAGGAGACATTGTATCCATAAGGAAGCACAGAGGCTTCCTCCTTCCTAAGTCAGCAGAGGCGCCTCTGAGGCATGTGACCCCCCAGCAGCAGAAAAGAGAGCCAGCTATAGATTCACAATCAGAGAAGCCTAGGCTGTTGAGAATAGAGCTGGAGAGGGCCAGGCTGAACAAACTGCCCAGCACAGACATAACCCAGAGGATGTTACAAGAAGAGAAAGTCTACTGAAGACCTGCAGTATCGGGGGTATGAGTTCCCTTGGGTCAAATGTGCTCCAAATCATGCATGAGTTACTACCAGTACATTCAAAGTTTGTATCCTCTCTTCCTTCCTACCGATGTTGTGTGTATTTGGGAGAGGGTGCACTCCAGGTCTATGTCTTTTATTTACTGCTTGTAATACACAATTTTAATGAATGCCTTGGCTTTGAGCCCCTTCCTGCCTTTCCAGTTTTCTGACACTTTCCCCTGCCTCTCAGTGTACCCCAACCCACCATTTCCTCTTTGATCCAGTGAGGCTGGCCTCCTGGCTTGTTCCTCATGCAAGATCCTCCATCTCCCGACTCTGGGCATTTGCTCTGGCTGGCCCCACTACCTGGAATGTTCTCCCTCTTCATTCTTCTTCCTGGCTTCCCTAGCTTCTTTCAAGGTCCAGCTAAAAGCCTATCTTGTGCAAAAAGCCTTTCCAGATCTCCTTAATGTCGGTGCCTTCCTTCTGAGATTTTCTTCGACTTACCCTGTTTCTATCTTGTTTGTACCGTTATTTGCATGCTGTTTCCCTTATTAGACCTTATTAGACTTATTATTATATTTCCCTTATTAGACTTATTAGACCGTGAGTTCCTCGAGGGCAGGGATGGATTCTATTTTGCCTTTCTTTATATCCCCAGTGCTTAGCACAGTGCCCAGCACACAGTAGGTACTTTGTAACACGCTGACCGACACTGTTATCATGTGTCATCATAGTGACCCTTGCTGTTTAGTCGTTGTCTGACTCTTCATGGCCCCATTTGGGGTTTTCTTGGCAGAGATATTGGAGGGGTTTGCCATTTCCTCATCCAGCTCATTTGACAGATGAGGAACTAAGGCAGACAGGATTAAGAGACTTGCCCAAGGTCACACAGCCAGTATGTGTCTGAGGCCAGATTTGATAGGAGGTGGGGGGAGGGGCTAGTAAGCCATAGGCTTTGCAGTACAGATCAACAAAGTCCTTTTGACTTTGGTAATAGCTCCCCTCCCCACTCCCCAGCCTTCTAATATGAGTGTGATTTGGGGCAGGTAGACCCAGCGTGGGGGCCAAGCACATGTTATCCTTTGCGAACATCCCAACAATGTCTTGCTATGGTTAACACAGGTTCCAAGTATCCTCATTCTAGATATAAGATTCACTAAATGATTTACTCAGATGCAGAGGCCAGATCTGAATGTAGTACTTCTCAAGTCCAGGTTGCTGTCCACTAGATTAAGTTGGCCCACAGGGCCAATGACAAACCTCTGCCTAAAGGCCAGTCAGCCTAAGCATGGAGAGATTTATGGGCAGAAGGCTGGCTCTCAGATTTTTTTGGGGGGGAGTGTGTCACCATAACCAAAAAATAAACACAAAATCAACAAAACATAAAATCGGTCCTCTGCAAACACTTTAATGGATATTGGTTAAGAGGGAAGAAGCCACCAAAAGTCAGAACCTTCTTAAGATAATCTAAAGTCACCAATATAACTATTCCTTTTGATATGTGACCTTTGTCTAACAAGAAATCAGCTGACAGACCACCGATCTCAAAGTAGTGTGGGGGAGTGGAAGGGTAAGGAACATGAGGGTCCAAATCCCACTTCTGACATTTACTAGCGATGTGACAGTGACCACATCACCTTTCCTCTCTGTACCTCAAATTTCTATTCCACAAAATGGGTATGTTGGAAGGAAAACAATTTGTAACACTTTAAGTTTAGAGAAATGTGGGTTATAACTTTTGCTGCTATCGGTATTTAGACTGAGGGACAACTCTCAAGTTCTTCTTAGAGATATGAACAACGAAGCTGGAAGAGGTGGTTTCATCGTGTGTTCAAAGGCAACAAGAAATATAATTTCATGGAAACAAAGTCCACTTTGATTTCTGATTAAAAGAAGCATCATAAGGGTACCTATATCATGTGCACCATCAGCTGCAGAGGATGAAGGAGAGAACCTTGACCAACACTCTCGAGAGGTCCTGCAAGCTAAGCTGACCTCCCAAGGTTGGGGTGGGAATTCGATGAGATAACAGACTTCTGTAGAGCTTAAGGTGCTATAGAAAAGCGAGGTGTTAAGTAAGCGCACATCTCCCTTCATTCTTGTGGGCTTCAATGTGGGGAATGGCGAGGGCACAGGGAGAAAACAAGCTAGGTCAGAAAGTAACTTTCCAAACCAATGAAAGAAAGGACTCAAAGCCTTGGAAGCTACCAAGAAGCTGCTCATTCTCCTGTGTAGCCTGACTGTCTTCTTTAAAAAAGGTGCTGGAGACCCCAACCAGGAATGAATGATAGAGAAGATGAAATTGATCATATCGCCATAATGTCATTGACAGAAAATGGCGGACTCCCCATTCTGAATCGTCTGTCTTGGCCCAAGCCAGGCTTTGCTGCTTAGAGCAAAGGTCAAAATAAGTGCTAAAAAGAAGAAAGGATGAAGATGAGAAGACATTGTGTAGTGTTAACGGCATCCAAACTGCCCGAACAAGTCAGACTCCAAAAATGGGAACCAAACAAACATTCAGACACAGACTCTAATACCTTTTCTTAGAGAATTTTAGTGGATGTGAAACCATAACCACAGTGAGGAAATCCAGAAGTCCTTTAGAGTGCAGACATGACTGAGAGACGTGGTATCATTTACAAAACGTTGTGGAGGTAGAGCATGGCTTATAGATCTGGTGCTGGAAGACAGCAGCGTTAGGAGCAACATCCCCTCACCGAGGAGGGAGTAAAGGAGCTTACAAGAAACTTGCCATGAGTCCCAGCTGAGCCGAAGCATCTTCAAAACATTGCTGATGAAGCCAGGAGGACCACAAACAATACAAACAAAGCAGTTCTGCTGGAGGGGTGTCCTAGCAACACCAATGACTGAGAGGCAGAGAGAACATGAGATGCATTGTTGGTCATTTTTTGAAGCGTTTCCCTCAGTATATCACAACTCAGCCTTGAAGACTCCCTTACAAGTGGTCTCCCACACGTGTTAAAATGGTAGATGGTTTTGTGATTGAAGCAACCACAGAGATAATTTTGTTCTGTGGTTTGCTGATGTAAGTACCACATAGCACAGGGCCACACAAGAGTCCGAACAAAATGAGGGGGGCCCCCTATTAAAATCAAAGTTCCTATTTATAGCAACGTTGTACCAATTGTGTGGAACCTCTGAACGCTTCAGACCTTTATTAGTGAAATCTTCAGAAACAGGAAGGAGCTTAGCTTTACCATCCACGTCGGAAAAGCAAAGTGGATGAAAAATGCACATTGTCCAGGCTCTAATGTGACGTGAGGCAGAGCAGGCAGATTGTTGAGCGAATCCATCAATAACTGTGATTTGGACAGACACGGCAGATGGACAATAAGCTGAACCCAGAGCTGAGAAAGGGGAGGGAAATGGGGTTCAATGAATGAATAAGCATTCATCATCATCATTAATAATCATTATTATTTTATTTGTCCATTGGATGGCATTTGATTTCAACTGAGCTTCAACTAGTCGCTGCTCTAAATTCCATCTCTGGAAGGCCAATATATTCCTGGCAACACTCTATGGCTCATTCACAACAGGGAAATGGGGAAATGCAAAGAGGTTCCAAGGAGGCTGCCGTAGACGACCATGTCACCCTGCCTAGGAAGTGATGAAAACACATTCTCAAGGACATGCGTGCCTGGAAATGGAAGCAGGCTGGTCATACAAAGGCAATGAGAGACAATAAGTAGGCAAGGGCATTTTCGCTTGAACCCCAAATATTTGAAAACAAAAGGATGACCTCCAATGTATTATTCCATAAAGCCTCTATTTACAGAAATCACAGAAGATAAAAAGACTAATTATGATTAAAGACTAAAAATTAAAAAGACTAATTGTGGTTTCTCTGCACCAATGAAGGGAGAATCCACTCTCAAGAAATCATAGATCCATCCAAATAGCTAATTTAACTTTGAAAAAGAGTCTCACAAGTCCAGAGAGAGAAAATTTGTTCACAAATTAAGGCTTTGGTTTTACAACCTCCTGAAACCCACTTGTTAGGGTTGCGAAGATTTCTTGGGGGCATAGGTTGGACTAGATGGGGACTGTTCTCAATTCTTTGACTCTATGATTCTATGTCAAACATTGATGCTAGCCAGGCACTGTGCCATGCACTGGGGTTATGAAGGGAGGCAAAAAACTGTTCTTGACTCCAAGGAGCTTACAATCTAATGGAGGAAGAGAACGTTCAATTATGAACAAGTGAGATGTACACAAGATAAACAGAAATCATCTCAGAGGGAAGGCACCAGCATTAAGGAGGCTCAGGAAAGACCCTGGACCCTTGACTGGAACAAATGGAACAACATATATCATGAGAGGGAGACACTTCTTGAACCCCAGCCTTTCAGGGACCCTCCAGGTCAACTCAGACAGAACATAAAGCCTTCTGCAACATTCCCAGAGTCTGGCTGCCACCCGAACATCTCTAGTGAAGAGGAATGAGGAAGAGAACTGCCTTCCATATAAAGTTTCAAATGCTCTCCCTCCCATAGCAAACTGGGCCATTTTGGGGGTATCTTTAGTCTTGTCTTAGACAAGAAAACTATTGAACCAGCTTGGCACAGTAGGTAGTGAATCAGTTTAAATGACCAAATGAATAAATGAATCAAGGAAACAAGCAAATAGGTGAATAGCCAGTGAACTTCATTATAACTCAGCCCAAGGGAAGCTCTCCCACCAGATCCCCTCAAAACCAGCCCACATTTTTCACAGGACTTCTAAAGGGAAGAATCCGAAAGGGAAGGCTGCAGCTGGAATCCTGCCCAGTATTTACAACTAACAGTCTTTTGACTAGCGCTCCTCCATTCATGTGGCTTTATATTTCAATGGTTTCCCAGGACATAAGAGCAGTTCTTACTGTCTTTTGTAAGAGGCTTGAATGGCCCATATGAAAACCTCTTTTCTTCCTTGTTTTCGTTGGAACAAATCATTTGAACTAGTCCAACCAATCTGGAAAAACAATTTAAAAGTAGTCGGGGAAAGTCACTAACTTGTTTATACCCTCTGACCCTGGAATGGGCATATGCCCCGACAAGCTCAAAGGCAGAAAAGATACCAAAATTTTCGTAGTCACACCCTAGATGGGAGCAAAGAACTGGCAATAAAAGGGCTGCCCATTCATTGGGCGATGGCTGCGGTAGATGAATGTAAGGGAAGATTAGGACGCTGTGGGAATCAACAAACAAATAATTCAGAGAAACGTGGGAAGATTTGCAGGAACTGATGCAGACAAAGAGGTTGAAACCAATGGAGGATATCTACAGCTTGAGTACTGAAAACTGAAGGGAGGCTAAGGTGCTGCGGTTTTGCAGTGATCGATTGTCCTGAGAGAAAAGGGGAAGAAACATCCCTGCCTGGGCTAAGAGAAAGGTGGGAGTCCACAGGCACAAAAATGCTGCCTCTTTCAGGCACGGTCACTTTGTCAGCCAGGTTTTGCTTAATTTTTTCTGTCACAAGGGAAGACTTAAGAAAACCTGTATTTAGATAAAATGATTTTATAAGGCACAAAACCTCGCAGAAGGAAGTCGGTACACATGCTTCTTCTAACGATGAATCAGTGAAACATCTTCCTTCCTTTTCTTTCTCTATGAGTAACTGAAATCTATGCCTAAAAATACCACTGAGCACTGATTTAGCACCGACTGTCACAGGGACTGCGGAGTGTGATACTGACATCACCTCATTAATCCCACACAGTGTCCTAGGGAGATGGGAAGCCTTTGGTGAAATCCCAAGAGAATCGACCTGAATGTCAGGCCGATGTACTCACTACTTGTCTGAAACCTCTAAGCAATGACAGGGTAGAAATGCAGACAACGTAACAGCAGCTGGGATTTTTACAGCCCTCCAAGGTTTGCAGAACTCAGGGTATCTCATCTCACCCAAGCCTTGCAACACCCCTATGAGGCCAAAACTGCAAGTATTATTAACCCTACTGTACAGGTGAGAGGACTGAGACTCAGAGGGGCTAACTGACTTAGCCTTGGTTACACAGCCAGTAAATGGCAGAGGTAGGATTTGAAACCAGAGCTTCTGGCCTCTGAATCCAGTGCTTTCTACCCTGTGGCGGTGGGAAGATACTGGTGGCACATCCAACACACGGGATGAACACTAATTCCTCCACACCTAGAAAGTCATGCAAAATGCACATGTACTGGACTTTTTTTGAATGCTGATATTTCAGAGTTCTTGAATGAGTAACTAGTTCCATATGCCTTCAGTTCCTCATTATCCACATCCTATTTAGCTCTCTCTATAGCTACTTATTATAGACTAGTTGCTTTTCCCATCTTGGTCATCTCAAGTTCCATTTCCACTTCTTCATGAAGTAATCAATCCAAGAACAAGTATTCAAATAAGCACCTACTATGTGCCAGGCACTAAGCTAAGCCCTGGGGTTAAACAAGGAAGCAAACACAATCTCTGCCCTCAAAAAGCTTGCATTCCAATGATGCTAACCCAGACCTCTTATGTTAATTAAGGCGGTGGCTCTGCTGAACCTGAAGGTGAAAATGTTTCTTTATAAACCTCTCTGCAGATCTTTTCCAGTTTTATTCTCTTTGTTGTCTTCCTTCTAATGTCATCCCTTAATGCCCTCGGGTTAGCCTCTTAGCTGGGTCTCTCCTACTTCTGCCCTCTGGGACCAAGCAGAATAATTCCAGCCTTTCTCCCACGTGGCTTGAAGGCAGCTCGGCTGGTGTCTGAAGTTGGAATCTTTTCCAGCTAATTTAGCTGATCTTCTCACGGCACGAGCTCTGAATTGTGACTTTTGTTCTAGCAAGATCGTGGAGAGGCTGTGCACAGAGAGCTAATTTAGGAAGGAATCGCACATCAGTGACTTGTGATCCTCTAAAATAAGACCAGTTTTGGTTCTTGTTGTGCTCTTTGGTGCCTGCTACCTTCACAGCACCTGATTCTTTTCTTGAAGAAAATGTTTATGATGTAATATATGCGCATGACTTCTCTATCATCTGCATGGCTTCCATTTCTGTCACTTCTTATTATATTTTCGATACATTAACATCTAATTCATAGCCTTCATACATTAAATAAAAATAACCAAATATTCATCGTATATTTATAATTAATCTATACTAATTATATTAAAATTGAACCAATTTAAAATGTATTAACACATTTAATACCATGCTATATTTTAATGTGTTCTATGTTATACCTGAATTCTGTTTTTCACCATCCTTCCCTGCGCTCACCTCTGCAATGTAGTCGCTGAATATCAAAGTAGTCACTGATTTAATTTATTCTGGAGATTCTTACCAAGTTCCTGAATTAATTTTCCTACTTTATAATCTGCTGGGTCAGCATGCTGTCATTCAGTCATTTCAGTCCTGTCTGACTCTTCATGACCCCATTTGGAGTTTCTTGGCAAAGACACTAGAGTGGTTTGCCATTCCTTCTCCAGCTCACTTTACAGATGAAGAAACTGAGGCAAACAGGGTTAAGTGACTTTCCCAGGATCACACAGCTAGGAAGTGCCTGAGGCTGGATTTGAACTTGGGTCCTCCTGACTCCAGGCCCAGCACTCTATGCTCTATGGCTCCACCTAGCTGCAGAGTCGGCATATAAGCTACAATGACATTCATGGTGAAACCATATAGGGAGGGTTCTTTGGATGCCTGTCATTTCCCACCTGGCTGCTTTCCTGGACTTCACAGAGGAAATCCACTCTGAAACTCTCACCTCCTTAGATCACCTCCCTCCTGCTTTCTCCTGTGTGGCCTCACCCATCATATTGGGAGCTTCCTTGGGGGCAGGCACCAGCTTGTGTTTTCCTGTGTGTCCCCAGCACTCAGCACAGCTTCTGGCACATAGTAGGTGCTTAATGGTTTCTGACTTTCAACCCTGGTGGTCATCTTTGCACATGTTTATCACACACAGCCCAATATCGGATGAAGGGAAGAATATATGAAAAAGTATTATGAAATGCTCTCTAAGTGCCAAGGAGTGTACTGACACAAATACAAACAACGAAGGCAGTCTGTGACTGCGAGGAACTTCCATTTAACAGGGGAAGCAGCACCGAGAGCAAAGCCGGGAGGGCAGGGGACAGGTTCAGTGGCATGACTTGGAAAGTCTACGGCAGGGGACAGGTTCAGTGGCATGACTTGGAAAGTCTACGCGGCCCAGTTCTGGACCAGATAAGGAGAAAGGGGCCCCATCTGCTGCAGAAAGATGGAGGCGGCACTGTTTGGGAATGCCCCGGAGGTATTTGTCGGCCTGGCTTCAGCGCCTGGGGTCAAGCAGGGAGAAGACAAGAGAAGAGGGCCAGAGGGCGAGTTTGTCTTTAACATTCTTTTCTAAGGCACCGAAATAAAAGGAAGATGACCTGGGAACTATATTTAAAGGACCCTAACACCTACAGTGTCTAAAGGAAGGCAACCAAGTTGGGGAAGTGCCTGGAGTGAAGGACCTGAGGATGGTTAGCCCAGAAAAAGGAAGACTCAGGCATTGTCATCTGTGGAAAGGATAAGCCTTGTTTTGCTTGGTTCCCAGGGTCAGAACTATGAGCAAAGAGGTAAAATTGCGCTTGATATCAGGAAAATCCCATCAGTGTTACTCCTGAGGCTCATGTGCCCCTGTGGGAAGCAGGGTGGGGGGCTCCCCCACTCACTGGGGTCTTCAAGGAGAGGTCGGACAAACCTTGGTTGGGAACAGTGTCCTCCAGCCTCTTTGAGTGCTGCGATAAGAGCAGTGCGCTCTGGGATGGCCGAGGGGGCCTGTACGCACCATCACATTCAGGCCTATAACCATCCTGTTTGGAAGCTACCAAGAGTCATACACAGAGTGAAAAAGCTGAGGCCTCAAAACGTTGAAGTTTGCCTGTGGACAAACAAGTACTCTATGCTGAAGGTAGGATTTGAACCCCGTTCTTTCTAATGCCAAGTCCATCACCTTGCGCCTTCCCCTAGGCCATAATAGAGAGACTTTTGGGGTTCCAGAGACTGCTGATTCAGGAAATGAAACTAGGCAGTGACAGACGATACTGATCTGAACAGAAAAGGGGGCTGCTCATGCTGAGTCAACTCTGGAGATTCCCAGCAGGGTCCCTGGGGGAAATCACCCTTAAACAAACGGCGGTGGGAAGGGCTGTGATGGTCACTCCTCTGAAAACCAAGGTCAGGAATGGGCCTTTTGAGCTGAGGTCTCTGCTGGTGACTTCAGCCCAGGGTGCTGATGGGGTCAGGCCAGGGGCGAGCAAAGGAGGGAGTGCTGTTACATGGCACTCTCCCACATCAGAACTGAGTCGGGGGCCTTGATTTTTCTTTCCTGTATTCTGCCTCTCTGGCTTTCTCAGACTGGCACGTGCCCATTCCTATGTGACCTTGGAGATAAGACGTCTGGGTCTGTCCGCTGACGACCTTGAATGACTTCAAACTTCATACAGCAAAACTACCAGTTAGGCGGGTGCTGAACAGGCTGCCAGGCAGGGGGATGCTAAAGCCAGCTCTGACCAGCTCGTGAGAGCCAGTTGTTAAATTTTCAGTGAGAGCATTTATAACTCAGAAATTGGCAATTGCTACAAGTCAGGGCTTGGTTTAATGTTTTGTTGATTATTAGTAATGAATAATAAAGTGAAAGTGAAAATGTTAAAAACACAGATTAAACTTAAAAGTGCTATCCATACATCCCTCCCCCCAAAAAGCTGATTGTTAAACATTTACCAGCAAGCTACTCATTGGACAAAGGCCTAAAAACCAGAAAGAATAAAATCAATGAGGAGGCCAGACAAATCGACTTACTCAGTTCCGCTTTCCACCATCTGGGTGAGGAGAGAGATGCCGTCTAGATTGATAAACTCCTGGGCGAAAGTGATGTCCCGGGAGTAGCTGGCTAAATCTTTCAGGGCCTCCAATTTGGCATCCATGCTCGAAGACTGGATTCTCTCGTGGAGCTGCTGGGCATTTTGAGCCTCCCCAGGAACAAAAAGGAACACGAAGAAATCCTTACAAAGGGAGCAGCTGACGTGTGGGGGTGGGGCTCCCTCCTGACTTTAGTCCATGCATTTCACCCCCAGGGTTTTCAGTAACGGGAATAAATGATGCTTATGGCAGGGCCCACAAAGTGAGAGTCGGGGGAAGGGGCAACTAGGAACTCAACCCCCCAAGGCCCCCAACTTTCCTGGGGGTAGGCTGGGTCCCAAAAAACCCAATAATTTCCCTGGCACTCTAGAACCCCAATGTATGGGCTTAATGAGCTCCCAGCTGCCTCAGGGTTTCCAGCAGACCCACCCTCCTCCAGGTCCTAAGTGCCTATGCAGGCCATACATCCAGGAAGAAGCTTTCATGGCCAACTCACTAAATGTTTTCCCTCCCAGAGAGCCCTCTGACGTACTCTGGGCCTCTCTTTCACAAGCCCACCTGGGGTAGATTCCAAGGAGTCCTTGGAGAACGGGGCCAGCAAAGCCTGGAATCCTTCATTTAAAATATTCCCACTTGGCTCCTGACAGGAAGGTGGAGGGGGATTGGCATCGTCTAACAGCCGCCCCATTCCTGCTGATACTTAATTCACTGTCATTTCTCGTAAGCCCCCTCCTTCTACTCTACCCCCACCCCAACCTGAGGGCATCGGTATCATGGTGAGGACAGGAGAAAAAAGAAAACCCTGAGAGTCAAGAAGGAGGAAAGGAAAGGGAAGCATGTTGTTCCTGTAAAATTACCTTAAGAAAGTCTCAGAGGGTGAGTGTCTGGCTTGAGAGTCAGGCTATAGCTATTCCCTGTATGATAAGTCCCTTCCCCTTGTGGGCCTCACTTTTTCTCGTTTGCCAAAGGAAGGGTTTAGACTTCCTTTCCAGCTCAGAGCCAGCGGCTGGAGCTATTGTCCAACTCCAAACCCCAGCAGCCGATACCTCTGACAACGGCTAACGTTCTGTATGAGACACTGCTTTTCTCACTGTGACCAATAGAAGGTTTCAGAGGATGCTAAGCCCTTCAAAGAAGGCCTGTGCTTGTTATTTA
Organism: Phalanger gymnotis; assembly: GCA_028646595.1. Taxonomy (NCBI): domain Eukaryota; kingdom Metazoa; phylum Chordata; class Mammalia; order Diprotodontia; family Phalangeridae; genus Phalanger; species Phalanger gymnotis. The sequence continues at coordinate 374,608,190 of CM053624.1, read as the reverse complement.
GGGTGGGCTTGCATATTAAATGGTGAGGGATCACCCTGGTCAGACTAGGCTCAGAAGGACCTTAGTCCTTCTCAACTGAAAGAAAAAGAGGATGGGCTAAGTAAGGTGAGGCTGAGGAGGGAGATCTGCAGACCAGGTCCGGGAAGAGGCCTGGGAGCAACAAGCCTGAGTCCTGTTCGAACCCCAGGCCTGCTTCACCAGCTGTAAGACGAGAGGCAAATCCATGTGCAAATCTTGGGTGCCTCGTGGCACTAAGAGCTAGATAGATCCTTAAGGAAATCACGGGTTTGGAAGAAAGCAAAATGACCACAGATGTGGGGTTTCAGGGGAACTTAGGGGCCCTCGAGGTCACCCCCCCCTTATTTTACAGGCAAAGCTGAAGCACATCAGGGTTAGCTAACTTGTCCAGGGCCACAGAGCTAGGAAATTTCTGAGGTGAGATTTGAACCCAGGTTTTGGTGACTCCAAGCACAGGGCCCTACTCACTGTCCTGGGCTGCCTCTCAAAGTACATAGACACAGGTTCTAGTAACAAGAATCTCAGGTCGAATAAAGACCAGAAGTAATTTTCAGGGGATGAAGTCAGAATGTACAGCGCCAAACAGGCCATGGCAGTCCCTGGAGGGATGGGCCATTCTGGGACAGCTTCCTCTGGAGGGGTCTCCAAATGCTCCCCACCATTTTCCACCTCCTCTCCACCACAGAGGATGATGTCACCCCTATGGCAGAGTTACTGACCACAGCCAAAAGGACTCAGGGTCTTTGACTCCAGATCTAGGAGGGCAATGAGAGGCCCTGCCTCCCTACCTCATTTCCTACAAAAGAAGTCAAAGACATAGGGGTGGTCCATGTAGCCGACAGCTAGACTCCCTTCAGGGCTGGGAACGTTACAGGCCTTGGGATTGGCTGAGGTTGTGTCTGTACTTCCACCTGTAAAATGTGGATTATTTTAGAAGTCGCTGAACTCAAAACAGGAGAGGAAGAGAAGGAAAACGGAGAATTCATTTCAAATTTCTACCACCAACTTCCTCTGTTCTGGTAGGGAAATGAGCTCTCTGTCTGAGACGGAGAAGGAGGCTGATATCGGCTCACAGACAACTTTGGAAGGAGAGACATCTCATGAAGTCTGACTCAGTATGATTCCAAAGTGTCCAATTGGCGGCCTGACCATCATGGCAGCCTGAGTGGTGGGGGGAAAGGTGGGCCCGGGAAAAGCCAGGAACAAGACAAGCTCCAGACCAACTCACAGGGGAGGTCGCCAACCGCAGAATGGCTCCGTTTTTAATTTCATTTCGATTCTGAAAAAAACAAAAAGAAAAAGAAGGTATTGGCAACGTGTCACCCAATGCACCTGGCTTGCCAGCACGTGGTACGGTCTGTCTGCTTACTCTTGTTTAGGTCATTTCCAATTCTGGCTTCAAGGACTATTTTTAGAGAAACCTCCATCAAACAAGCAAATAAGTAGCATTTCTGGGCCAGGTGCTGTGCTAAGGCCTGGAGATACAAAGATAAAATGGAAAAAGCTCCTGCCCTCCAGGAGATGACCTTCTCTCAGTAAGGAATGGCTAGCATTTTTACAGTAATTTAACGTTTGCATAATAGTTCACAATATGACATGAGTTAACATGCGCGCAGATAAATATCCCCCTGGGCTTCGCTTCCCTCTCGTGTGAAATGAAGGAGGTGTGCTGGGCTGGACTGCCGCAGACAAGGAGCCTTCAATGCTAATCCTTTACTCCCTTCAATGCTGGTGTCCTTTCTCTGTCTTATTTCCAATTCACAATGTATATGTCTGATTTGTACATAGTTTAATTTGATTCGATAAATGTTTATTTAGTGCTTACTTGTGCCAGGCACTATGCTAAGAACACGGTTTGTTTGGGCAAGACCATATGCTCTAGGAGGGCAGGGACTAGGGACTGTCTTCTGACTTTGTAAGCGCAGCTCCAGGCACATACTAGGAGCATAACAAATGCTTGTTGACTGACTGACTAGATCTCTGACGCTCTGATCCTGGAGTCACTGTGCTAATACAGCCTGGATTACCGTGGCAGAGTCACAGACTTCATTATCAGTGCCCTCAGGAGTCAACCAAACCATTCCTGCATCCAAATGGAAGGAGCTTCTAAAAACACCCAGCAAATGGCCCTCTGCCCTCTACTGGCTGACCTCCCCTAAGCAGGAAGCCTCCACTGTCCGAGGCAGCCCACCCCCTTCCAGACAACTCTGATGGCTAAGAGCCTTTCCCTTTCCTCTAGTGCCAAGGAGAACAAGCCTCGCCTTTGCCCCACACAACAGCCCACCACAAAGTCATCCCTTCTCCAGGCTCCCTAGGACCAAGAACCACCCTCGTGTGGCCCGGCACCCTCCTCAGCCGGCAAACACGTGGCCTCTTTGCCAAGAAGAGAGACGGGACATCTGAGGACAGGAGTTTAATTTGTAAATGCATTAGCAAGATGTGCCAGAGGGCACTGATGGTGAAGTCAAAGTAACAGCCCTGCTTCAAAAGCGGACCCGACAGACAGACAAAGGGGAGAGGCTGACCCAGAGGGAAGCACCATCCACCCTATCAGGACTTCCTGCCCCTTCATCCTCAGCCACTCCTTCGCTCCTCTGTGTCTTTGTCCCCCTCTGGCCATCACAGCATTCCATGTGCACAGAACCCTCCCCTTGTTGGACACTCCACCAAAGCTCTGCTTATGAAGCTGGGAAGAACACTGGCTCTCAGCAGGGCCCGAGGACAATGAAGGGAGTGGAGGATGGGAGGCCTGGAGAAGTAAGGGCCTGGACTCCTGTATCAGACTGCACTTATCCCTACTATGGGTCCATCTTCTTCCTCGATCGGCCTTTGCTCTAATCAGTGGCAATGTCTGAGGACGCTGCCAAGCCATCCTCTCTAGCTTCATGGTGTCTGCAGATGGAATGAGCTCACCGGCTGGACCTTCATCCGAGTCACTCACACAGAATGATGAACAGAACTGGGCCAGGGACTCACAAATACCTGTGGCCCTCAATGTAAAAGAAGAGCCTGTTAAAAAGAATCTTAGGAAGCATCGAGTCCAGTGCTCTCATTTTACAGATGAGTAAACTGAGGAAGGTCTCTTTGGCCAAGCTTGCACAGCATCGCAGGCTCAGAGCTGGGAGAGATCCTCGGGGTCACCTAGTACACCCCCCTCTACTGACAGAAAAGAACAGTGAGGCTCAGACTTGTCCCAGGTCACAAGGCTGGGAAGGGGCATGATCTGAACTCATGTCTGCCTGACTCCTCGTCCCCCCTTTAATTTAATCCACTACTGGACCAAACCACAGATTAGGCCAGAACACGCTTTAGCCATTGCTCAGTTCAATTCCCTCGAATTAGAGATGAACAAGCTGAGGCCCAGAATTCCTTGAGGTCACTGAGGTAATAACAGTCAGAAATGAGATTCGAACCCAGGTCCTCTGATTCCCATCCTCAAAGGATGGCTGGGGACCCTAGGATACCATTTATGGCCCTTCTGATGACTGAGCGCCTGGGCTGGCTGCCTGACCCACGGTGACATTGCACAGTTGAGGTACAGGCATCGTTCCACATCTGTGGCACTGGCATGCTGGATGCCAGCACCAGCTCTGCCCGGGTCTCAGGAGATGGTTATTGGGGGCTCATTAGGGCTGCCTCTGCTGCCCAGGGAGCATCAGTGCCAATGGAGGAATAAACAGGCCAAAGAATCACTCTTCAGATGAATTAAGTCAGCTTCACACTCATTCACTCTAAGGGCAGGCCAAGAACATGATTGCAAAATGTCCTGGGACAAAGTGATCGTGAGATGTTTGGCTACCACCCCCTCCCTGAGCCTGCCTCAGCAGACTGACCCCACCTCCCAGCTGGGAAGGAAGGCCTCTGGACTCTGGGCTCCCCCCCAGTCCTTTCCCCAGAAAACTTGGCTCCACATGGTCGTCCCCTTGCATGATCCAGCGGAGGCTGGGGCCTGGAGGTGTAGGGGCCCAGCCTCCTCCAGGATCCAGAGTACTGACCAGTGACTGCAGAAGGGAGACACGGGGCCCTGGGGCATCAAATGGCCCCGGGGAAGGGGCATTTGTCAGAATAGGATCATACGATTAATCAGTCACTCAGACCCCGGAGACCCTGCTGCCTTGCTTTAGCAGTCGGCTCCTGGCTCTGCCCCCAGCTGACTATGTGCCCAGGAACAAGCCATTTCTTTCCTCATCTATAAAATTGGGGGAGAAGGCTGAAGGAGATGGTGTCTGAAGTGCCTTCTGGCTCTAAACCTGGGGCCCTTTGCCTTCTGCCAAGCTCTCAGGGAAGGAAGCCCTCCTGGTCCTCTCTGAACGCCCACCTTGGGCTGGGGCATCGTGCTGTGACTCAGTGATGAAGGTCCTTCTCATGGGATCCTTGCTCCAGATGTGCAAGGAAATCTGGGGGCCAGAGCTCCAGCCTGCTCACTTTACGAATGAGGAAGCTGAGGCACTTCACATTTAAATGGCTTGCTCAGGCTCAGTCACCTAGTCGATCTCTGAGGCAGGACTTGAACCCAGGTCTAGATCGCTCAACTGCCCCATTTAGCCACTTCCTCCCAAAAGTGCATTAAAACAAGCAAAGCAGTTGGGATGATTTAAAAAGATCTGTGTCCCCCCCAACCAGGGCATTCCCCCTCATAGCCCAGGTCAGCTGTATCACCAAGGAAAAGGTCTCTCAGCAGCCTGTGGGGGAAGGGCATCTCCCAGCCAGAAATGCCCTCGTCCAAGAACGTATCCACACCAGACGGGACACTTCTTTAAGGAAACAGACACAGCCTCAAGCAGGGACCCTGAGTCAGGGGGAGTCCATTAAAGAAGCAGGACTCAGGCAGCCCCAGCCCTGCTTTAATGAACACGGGGCATTTGCGCCCCCTCCCCAACACGGCTCCTGGAGGCATTAGGGAAAACTGAAAGAAAGGGGAGTCTGGGAAAAACACGTTTTTTGTTGAGACCCCCCCCAAACCCTAAACTCTTTCCGTGACAGACAACACTGACGGGTGAGAAACAGCAGCCTCTACAGCCTGGACACACCACCTCTGCCTTCGCGGAGGTGCCTGGACTGGGGTTGGGAAGACCTGGGCTGGGTGTCCCCTGTGACCTGTCACTGGCTGGACATCAGAGATCGAGAGCTAGAAGAAGCCTTTAGAGGTCATCAGTCCAAGGCCCTCGTTTTGTGCCTGGGAAACTGAGGAAGCCCACAGTGGTGCAGTGACTGGCCCAAGGTCACACAGGCAGCAGGGCTCACACCCGAGTCTTCTGACCTTGGCACTTTGCTTCTCACTATACCCTCCCCCCACCGTGCCCCACAAAGTCTCAGTGTCCCAGTCTGTAAAATGGAGGTTGAAGACCTCCCTCCCAGAGCTGTTGTCAGACTCAAATGAAGATATGCGTGTAACATCATTAGGAATGTTACTTATTCATTCTCATCACTTTTCCAGTCCCAGCATCCCAGGCCCACCCAGGAAACCTCACCCACCACCCACAAAACAAGCCTAATGCTAGTCCTTTAAAAGGGGTGGGGTGTGGTAGTGGGGAAAATAATACTATATATAATATAAACACATTCTTTCCATCAATGAGCATTTATTAAGTACTCAGTGCATACATTACAATGTGCTGGAAATCAAGCCAAGCCAAGGGATGGGAATCAAAGGTAAAAGGTGATGAGAGAACCCATGAAAGCCCCCACTGGTTCCCCTCAACCTGCCTGCTGTGACCCCCCCCATCCTGCTGTAGCTCCCCTCCCGCCTGCCACGCTCCCCATCCTGCCTGCCATGGCCCCCACCATCCTGCCTGCTGTGCTCACCACTATCCTGCTATAGCCCCCCACCATCCCACCTGCTATACCCCCATCTTGCTGTAGCCCTCCTCCTGACTGCCGTGTTCCCCATCCTGCCTGCCATGGCCCTCACCATCTTGTCTGCTGTGGCCCCCCAACATCCTGCCTACTGGGCCCTTTATCCTGCCTGCCATATTCCCCAACATCCTGCCTGCTGTGGCCACCCATCCTGCCTGCTGTGGCCCCCAACATCCTGCCAGCCGGGCCCCTTATCCTGCCTGCCATACCCCTCAACATCCTGCTTTCTGTGGCCCCTCGTCGTGCCTGCTGGGCCCCCTTAATATTCTGGCTGCCGTGGCCCCCCTCCCGCCTGCCACATTTGCCTTTAGAGGAGGCCGCATCACGCTACCACTCAAAGAAGGTCCCCTCCAGAGGATGCCTCTGCTGGGTTGGGGATTTTTACAGGAGGTAACTCAGTGTCTGCACGGAACTCATGAATGGATTTTGCAGAAAGATCCTGAGGCCTTTCCTTCCCCACTGGCAGCTGTCTCCCACACCAGCTTGGCCCCCTCATCGAGGCAGACAATTACTTTGTCGTCAGACGTCCACAGTGAGGCTCGTCCTGTTCTCCAGCTCAGGATGCAAGAGCCCAGCTTCTGTCCTGGGCCCGGGGCCAGGAGAGGTGATGTGGCAGAGGCCTGTGCGGAGTGTCGGCCAGGCCTTCCCAGGCTCTTGTTGCAAATGAAAGTGTTTATTTGACTAAGCTCGAGCAGATTCTGCTTCGTTATTCTCATCCATCATTTCATCATCTCCAAGATTTATTTCAGATGGGAAACCTTCTCCTTTCTCTTGCATGACTGTCTGCATTCTCTTCAAGGTTTCAGCCTGAAGGAAGCCCCAGGGGGCGGGGTAGGGGGAGGAAGGCAGTATGAAGTGTGCTTGTTGCTAGGTTATGCTGGAATGTCCCTGGGAAGAGAAATGGGGGCGACATTTTGGGGCACAAGGACATGTTCTCTGTGGCACGCTCTGCCACAGCACGTCAGCCTCCCCAAAGTACACAGGACAAGCAAGGAGACTGTCTCGGTCAGTGCCTGGGGAATGGGCACTTCCCGTTAGATGGCCACAGAATTAAAAAGGAATAAGAAACTCGAGAGAGGAGGCCTACCTTGGGGGAAAGGGCACAGGACTAAGGAGAGCTGTATATTTGGCATCTTTTTGCCAACCCCATCGATCACAGATTCCCCTACCCGTACAAGAACCCACATTTTCATCCCTTTCCCTGTTGTTTCTTTCTCCCTGTTTTTCTTTCATTCACCTAATGGAATCCTGATTTAACCTCATTTCAAACCCACACAGAGGTGGGGCCATTGGGAGATTTTGATTCTGCTGGTCCTCCATGGAGAGCCAACAAGCACTGACAGTCAAGGGTAGGCATTTTCCACTTTGAAGATTTTTCTTTGTATGGACTTACATTAAGTAATGTGGGGAGAGAAAAGAGGAAAAACTAGAATAAAACAGTCTCGAAGTCGGCAGTGACCAGAACGTCTAGTCCAGGTCACAGCCAAAGCAAGAAGGCCCACGCAGCATCATCGCTCAGAAGAGGCCATCTGGCCTACAAGCGTAACACGAGGGGTCCGACTAGGATGTGCTGGGAATGTCTAGTGCCTTCAGATTCTATAAACTACTCATGAGTGAAGGGAGAGAAGGAATAGCATTAACCCCAAGGAGGAGCCACGCACGCCCAGATGGCCCCAAATTCAGAAACGTTCATATGGCACGTTATTGACTTTCTGTTCTTTGTTAAGGGAGCGTGACACAATGAACACAGACTCATCTTGGAGCCAAGAAGACCTGAGTTTGAGTCTCGCTCCTGACACCTTGGACACGTTTTTTACTTTCTCTGTGCCCTAGAAAACCTTCTGAAACTCCAAGTTACAGTTCAGGTGTTGATCAGGGTCCATGGAAGAAGTTTCCACACGAAGAATTCCCTACACAGAAGAAGCCAGAGGTCTGCATTTAAAAAAAAGTCTTTTCCAAAACTCACACAGCAGGAACATAGCACAGAGAGTCTTTGCTTTCATCATTCATCTCTCTGAACCAAGAGTTTCCCATGAAAACATAAGCCAGACTTCCCCCTACCTGCATCTTTGGTGCAAAGGAATGACACCTAACGTTGACATAATGCCACAATTTGGTGGTGAAACCAACAACCATTTATTAAATGCCTACTATGTGCCAGGTTTTTAGGTAAGCACTGGAGAAAAGATGTATGTTTGCAAAGTCACCAAAAACTGCACTCTATACGTGTGTGTGTGTGTGTGTGTGTGTGTGTGTGGATGTGTGTGTGTGTGTGGATGTGTGTGTGTGTGTGGATGTGTGTGTGTGCGTGGATGTGTGTGTGTGTGCGTGGATGTGTGTGTGTGTGGATGTGTGTGTGTG
>CM053624.1:374575811-374591506 GCA_028646595.1 Phalanger gymnotis | reverse complement strand
CAATTTATCTTCTATATATCTTGTTCCATTAGTCTCTGCCCTCCCCCATTACAGGCCAAGGACTCTATCCCCAGTGCTCAGCACGGTGGCGAGAACATAGAAGGCCCTTCATAAAAGCAAGCTGACTTGACTGGACAGAAAAGAACATTTGGGACAAAATTTAGGATGGTTTTAGACCAAAGCTGAGAATCAGAGGGACCTCAGAAGCTGACCAGCCCAACTCCCTCTTTTTCCAAATGTGCAAACAGAGACCTAAGGTCATAGAGGCAATGGAATAGAAGCTGGTCCTCTTGACTTTGGCTAGTGCCTTCTCCTGGTCTCCTCTAGCCCTGCTCAGAGTCACTGGCACTGTCCCACCTGATCCCATCCTGATTCTGGGCAGAAGCCCGGATGATGGCTGTGCCATCTATAACTACCACCTCCTCGCCTCATCAGAGTTCTGTTACTCTGTAAATGTAGCTCTGAGAAGGGGTTCTTTCCTTCTGGGGACATGATCATTCTCCACAGGCCTTTTGGTATTAAAACAGGACAGTAGGTTCAGAGATTTTCTCCTGGGTGTTGGTTCACTTTTTTCTTAAGGGAAGAGGAAAGGTGGACTGGTTGGATAAGTTGGGAAAAAACTCTGTGGATTTTTTCGCTTAATATTACAGTGACACTTTCTAAATGTGACCCCATCTAGTAGGTAATTTTGGGGTGCTGATTTGCTTCAAACCATCCCCAGGCAGCCTGCATGGCCAGCGAGAATTGCCACTTCCAAAGTTACCCTGTCGGGTGCCGGCATTTTCTCCAAGAAACACCTGTTAAAATGGATCATGTACTGAGAGGACAGAAGTCACAGCACTGCCCCAGAAGGCCTACGAGAGCCAGGGCCCCCTGAACCGTCTGCCCTTCACCATTCTGCCCAGGGCCAGCCCTCCCGATAACATACGGGGGCCATACCCAGGCTGGTCATCTCAATGTTTAAGAAACTGCCATTTCTAGTAGTGCAAATCTCCTAGTTGCAGCCCTGGATTTTCTACAGCAAGAGTCTGTCATAGCAAAAGAGGGTCAAAAATCACATTAGAAGTGAGCAGTCAACCTTGAGTTGTCCCCATGGAAACATCCAGTGGAACCTTGAGCTGGCTTTCTCCTATCCTGCCGTCTGCTTCGAGGCCACATCTACCCATTTAGGGGAAACAGTCTATTACACAGTAATCACGCCCTTCCTCTGTGCCAGGCACAGGCAATGGACCAACACCTCCCCCCCAAAGAGCCTACATCCTGCCAGGGAGATAAATTCCCTTAGGGCAAGCACCTCTCAGTTGTGACCATGGTTCCCTCAGTGGGCCAAATCTCCCACTGTAATCACAGAATCAAAGAATTACAGAATTGGAAAAGACCTCAGCCACCACATAGACTAAGAGTTATCCAAAGCAGGAGTCCCTCAGCCAGTGCTGGTCCCAGGAGCAGCCCATTTTTCTTAGGATGGCTTTAATTCACATTAAGTATAGTGCTTTTTTTCTAACACTAAGAAAGAATCTACCTTCCAATAAAACACTTACACAAATGTAAGTGATGAGATGACACAGAGCCCTCACTGGTTCTAACTGCACCCTCCATGGTAGACAATATTTGAAGGCAGTACGCACGTTCTTAGCGCTAAGCCTTGTCTCTCCTGTTTAAAACTCTCCTGCTCCTCCAAGTCACCCTTTATGCCCAGGCTTATGCCCTCCAGCATCTGGGCTCACCTCCTCTGAAGCACCTCCACCTCCACCTTGCCAACATCCCTTCTGAACTATAGCCCCAGAACTCAGCACAGCAACCCCGATGTGGTCCAGCCGGAGCAGCATGCACAGGGAGGACTCTCAGTGACCTTGTCCTGGGAACATAGCCTGTGATGAATCAGCTTTGGGGCTGCCACATTAGGATGGCTCAGGTTGTACTTCATGTCCACCCAGCCCTCTGGATCGTCTTTAAATAAAGCAGTTAAGAAATAGGAACTTGGATAGGAAGCTTACATCAACACACTTCTCACAAAACAATTGTAACTAGGCATCTCTGATCTTGTCTTTGTAGTGGAAGATCTTAAACCAAGAGGTGGGACTTTATCTGATTCCTCCACGATAAAACCCACTGCTGAGCATTAGTCTGCTGGTACGGGCTGTCAAGAGCTTTGGGGATCTTGAATCTGCCATTCTTCCTGTCATCTGTCTCTGAGAAGCTGTCTTTACATTGCTGCCACTCAACGCTTTATTAGTGATTGGAGTGAAGGCTCCAACGTGGTGGTGATACAGAGGTAGAGAGTGTAGTCAATAACTAAATAGAATGTATTCCACTCAATACAACTTAGCAAGTATTTATGGAGCACCTACTGTATGCCAGGCACTGTGCCAAGTACTGGGATACAGAAATAAACCAAGCAACCCCTGCCCCTGTGGAGTTTATATTCAAACAGAGGAAGAAGCAGGTATACATAGAAGTAAATACAACTTAACCCAAAGCACATGGCAAAGTAAATGGGTTGAGAGAGGAGGAGACAGTAGCAGGTAGAGGGATCGGGGAAGGCTTCGTGCCATAGGGGACACTTGAGCTTAGCTCTAAACGGAGCAAGGGAGTCTACGAGGCAGAATTAGGAAGGAGGGCATCACAGGCTTGGGGAAATAACCCATGAGCAAAGCCATGAGAGGCGGGCATATGCCAGGGCTAGAAGGAGGAACGTCATATTGGTGCTAGTGGTGGTGGTGGTGCTAATGGTGGTGGTGGTAATGGTGGAGAAGATGGTGGTAAAGCAGATTGCCAACATTGTCTCCTTGTATTCTCACCACCACCCTGGGCAGAAGGGGAAGGAGCGCCATGTGCACTTGGCGGAGGGCCCAGTCAGAGCAGGAGAATGGACTGAGGAGATGGGGGGCTGAGGCAGCTTCAGTCTTGCAGCATAATGACATTTCCCATTGAGGAGCATCCTGGGGAAGGAATCAGAGTGCATTGCTGATGCAGGACCTATACCTAGGAGTAACAAACCCCAGGCAGAGATGGAGGGCTCCTGAGAAGGTTAATAAGACAGCGGCCCCTCCTGATAGAGGGGGTACTGAGATGTCAGTATGGGTTTTCGGGAATTCGTTTTGCTTAACTAGCTAGTTTGTAGCTGGGGTTTTGCTCTTCCTGACTTTCCTGATTGGCAAGTGGAAGGGAGAGAAAGGCCTATCTGAAAATAAAGCAAAATCTAATTGTTTTTTGAAGAGAAGATATTGGCTTGGAGTCTTTCAGATCAAGTCAAAAGGCCCTTAAAAGGGTGAGGGGGCACCCACTGCCTAGGTCTGCCCACCCAGGAAGGCGCTGTGGACAGAAGCTCCGCTGCAGGGAGAAGAGCAGGGTCTTTGGAGAAATCGAATCAGGACAATGAGCAGAGGAAGTTAAAATGTGTCAGAGATGGTTGTCATACTCGGGCTTCCGACTGGGTAGCGCTGGGAGAGGTAGTCAGAGGAGCTGAACAGGAACTGACCAGAGACAACTGAAGCCAACAAATAAGAATCCGCTTCAGGCTTGTCGTCCATCGATTTTCTCTTTGCTATGGGCTTACTGTCCTAATGGGTTTCACTTGGGGCAATAAAATTCATTCAGTGAATACTGATGAATAGGTATTTATGTACAAAGGGTAGACTTGGAGCCTTTGAAAGGCCCTCTTGGGCTGCCATCCGAGCCCCTACAGGAGGAGGGCGTCCCTCCCCACTAGCCCACTCTCAACAAGGAGTCATCCAGCCTGCCAGGGGGCAAAGCCGGGCTTCAGAGTTTGGGGCCGAGATGCCAGTCAGACTGCTAACTATGCTGGCGTATCTGAGGGCTGGTTCTTATCTGCTTCTGAGACCAGCTTTGGTGACCTGTAAATCCTGGAACTCCAAGCTCCACTGACAGGAATGGTGTTCAGCAAATGGTCACTATCCTTGGTGACAATGCAGAGCACAAGCATGTGAGGGTCAGTATTGCAGGAGGGGTAGGCACACTGGGACTCCAGGAGCCAGCAAACCTTGGACATGGGCCCCAGTCTGGCGAATGAAGGCCCAGGAAGGGATTGCTTAAATCAGCCAGTCACGGGGAGGGGATGAAGCATGTTGGAAGGAGTCTGCAGCGGGTTCACATCTGTCTGTCGCATCCTTGTTTGGACAAACCCTCCCCCGCTGGAGGCTCGGGCTCCTTGAGGATAAAATGAAAATCGGCCTGGAGGACCCCAAAGGCCCCGTCCAGATGGAAAACCCCTCCTTCTCCCTCTAGATTAATTTTTTAGCAAAATAGTCATTGAGTGAGCCACCCAAACTAAAAGGAAACGGTAGAAATGCCTGGGACAGCCTTCAGGGAGCCTCCCAGCCTCCAGCTTCTTCCCTATCTGATCCATCACAGAGACAACCCAAGTACAATTAGGTGGCTGCTGTGTCTTTAGCAACATGAAAAGTGAACACAGTTCTCATGAGACAGACAAAAGCCTGGCCTGCTCATGGTGAGGATGAAGCCATGCCATAGACTTCTCCCGACTTAGCCCCAGCCCTTTGGGGAAAGAGTCAGACACTGTCCATAGAATCAATGCTTTAGAGCCAAGAGAAGCCCCCTGGCCCAACCCCCTCACTTTACAAAGGACTAGAGAGGTCAAGAGCTCCCCCAAAGTCATGCAGCTAGGGAACAGGCCATGGTCTCTTGACTCAACACCCAGCCAGGCCAGGGTAACTTTTCTGCCAGCTCATTGCATGTCCTACATGGAAGGCATCCTCTCTCATAGTTCTATCAGCTTGGGCTGGGGAAGACATTTCCAGGTCCATCGCCTAGTCTACTCACTCCATACCTCGGGCCCTTTTCCCAATGGCCCTAACTTATAGTTTCAGGATAGGCCTGAAGGGGAGAGGAGAGCTGGGCCACAGGAATGAGTCCAGATGGAGCTGGGCCTCATGGAATGTCACTATCGCCATGACTGCCACCACCACCACGACCGCCACTACAGCTGTGACCACCACTGCCACCATGACCGCCACCAGCAGCAGCCGGAGCAGAGCTGGATTCCCAATAAGCCCAAGGTCACTCTAAGTGGGAAAGGCCTCATAAACATCCTCCTGTCCAGACGACTCCCCCCAGCTCTCAGGCCACCATCTTCTGTGCCAGTGGGTGATGAGCCACGGAGTTCTTTGAGTGTTTCCTCCCTTCACCTCCCACCTAAGGCAGACTCCTCCTTGGTGACAGATCAGAGACACTCAACAGAGAATGTAATTCTTGGCAGGTGGAGCTTGTTCTGTTTGTTGTCTTTTCATCCCCAGTGCCCAGAAGCATAGGTACTTCATAGAGTATGTAGTGGGTACTCAATAGGATAAGTACTCGTCAGGTACTTAACCGAGGTTGGCTGCCAGTTAGACAATCTCAAAGCCCATCTTCAGCACCCAGTGTCAGATGCTGTGACTTGATGCCTTGAGTCCTGTCCCCTCACTGGCCCGAGTCTCTCCCCACTCCAGTCCATCCTTTAGAGAGCTTCCAGATGAATCCTCCTGATGCATAGAAACCATCGTCCCTGTAAGCTTTAAAAGGAGCTTTCCTTACGAAAACGTGGTGCTGCAGAGCGCCTCACTCACAGATCCCTCTGTGGCTGCCTATTGCCTAATGAACAGAATCAGTATCCTTCACCTGGCCATTACAGCGCCTCACAATCCAGGATCATCCGGTCCGGCCAGACGACCCGCCTTTCCCACCACGCAGTCTCCATTCCAGCCAAGGCAGACGACGTCCATTTCATTCGTGAACCTCACAGCTGGCGACCCCCTCCCCACCCTCACCTCAAACGTCCTCTACGGAATTTGGACGTACTGTGCGCTTATTAGGTGAATACATGCTGCCTCCATCAACGGAACTGAAGTTCCCTGAGGGCACGGCCTATTTCCTTTTTGAGAAGTCTTTAGGCCCCGATGACAACCAAACTATTGGGCACACAGTAGGTGCTTAGAAAACACTTTATACATCTCATGGCCCTCTTGACATTACCCTTGCCCACCCTTTGAGCCTCCAGATGGCGATTCACTCCCCTTCCAAAGCCCCCATGGGCCCTTCTCAGATGCCTGGATGGTCCTCATCCCCACTGCTATTACTGGCGTGCCTGGCCTATCTCCAACTAAGCTCCCTGAGGGCAGGAACTAAGCTGTTGGCTGTTCCAATGCCCAGGCAGAGCTGGGTAAACATGAGAACTGGAGGAACTCGACCTGAAGCAAACAGTGGAGCTGAGATTCCTGACGTCCAGACAGTCTGGCAACAAGGGCTTTGCCGGAGCTGCTCCCCTTGGGCTTCCAGGCCCTACCTCTTCCAAGTGGTGGAGGAGGAGCCTGGACATTGGGGAAGTGGAGAAAGGGCAGAGTCACTGATGCACATTATGGCAGGTGACACCAGAAGCCCACCACTCAAAGGGTCTGATTCGTCCACACAGATGGCCAGCCTTTTCCTTTTTAAAAGATTATTTGTTGCATTCTACAAATCACACAGCATGGTGGCCCCAGCAAAGATCCCCAGAGGGCATGAGAAAGCACACTGCAGGGGAAGAGGGCCCTGCCCACTGCCAACAGGAATCCACAGAAGAGAACCAGGGCTCCAGATGGGATCGAGAGAATGCTAAAATGATGGGCTAGGAATACGGCTCGAGAGCGGGATAGCAGGGCCAGCTCGGGGCCCCGTATTATCCTTTCCACATCAAAACCTCAAGAAAAGCCCCTGACATATTGGGCAGATGCGCTGTGGGGGGCTTTGGAGAAGATATGCACAGAGTCAGCCAGGAATGGGTCTCAATCTGCTTTAGTGGGGGACCATCCCCACGGATGAGGTCATGGAGCCAGGGTAGTATTTGAGAGGCTACTTGAAAAGAGGAATTTTCATGAAGGGAAGGGTCCCAGAATGGATGACCTGGATGGTGAGAGATCTGGACCCCAAGCCATCTGAAGGCCAATGGAAGGGACTGGAGCTCTTCAGTCCAGAGAGAAGCTAGAAAAACAGAGCGAGGTCAAGGGAGTGGGGACAGCTGTCTTCAGACAGCCCATGGCTCTGTGAAAGGGAGATTAGCTCTCTCTGTGCCTCCTCCAGTTGGAACCGAGGGACACATTACAGAGAAATACATTTCAGTTCCGTGGAAAGGGAGCACTTTACTCCCCTCAGAGCAGGCAGAAAAAGTAACGGATTACCTCCTTTGACAGGAAGTGCTCTGTTACCGTGGGGTGCAAGCAGCCACTCAGGAGACACAGAGGGTCCTAGATCTGGGGCTGGAAGGGTCCCCAGTGCTTCCATTTTATTGATGGGGAAACTGAGGCCAAGCATGGTTCAGCGACTCACCCAAGGTCACCCAGGGAGCAGGTCAGAGGAGATGCCTCCCTCAGGACGGTGGCCAGCCTGGATGGCTTCTTCAGCACCTTCCAACTCTCAGTTTACATAATGTTCTAATAACATTGGAAGTGGGAGGATTTTGAGGACAGCTGAGGCAGCTGGATTTGTGGCTATAAACAACCCTTGGTGAAGCTGTGAGCGCACCAGGAAGCATCCCTGGACTGAACAGTCCAGCTCAACTCTGAGGACTGTGCTTCTGCCCCAACCTTTGGGTAAGAAGCGGCCTGACCGGCAAGTCCCTGTTGCAAAGTCCACACCATCGCCTGAATGTGGTTTGAAAGTGATTGTTTTCCAAAGGCTCAGTGCTAAAAGCAAGTATGCTTCACATGGCCAGATCTGACAAACATCACCGCCCATCCCGGCACCACCCCTCCCCCCGGTACCCCGTACCTTCTCTGTGATATAGAAGTTGGAACTGTCCGCGTGCTGTAAGGCAAAGCACTCGTGGTTGGTCAGCGTCCACCTTCAAAAGAGGACAGGGAAGGCATCGGTCAGTGATCCCACAGGGTACCACAGGGTCTTGGGATATTCAGTGACCCAGGTAGCTCTCTATACTCTCAGCAGAAGATTGAGGGGAGTCTCCATACCTGGGTGTTCCCTACACCCCAGAAATCTAAATTTCCAGAGGTCTGAATTCTTTTTTAAAAATACCTTTGCCAGGCATCAATTGTAGGATGGTGTTTTTCTGCAGACTATTAGCCATGCCCAAGAAAAACAGAAAAATAAAAACAAGTCTGAGGAGACTCCTCCCAAAGCCCACTTCTGGCTGTCATCATCCGGGCAAGGGAACTTGAAGGGCAAATAAGAGAGAAAGGCCAGCACAGGCCCCAGTAGCCCTCATGAATACCCCACTCTTGGACTATAAAGGGCATTCCCCAGGGGAAGGATGGGGACGAGTAATTATCTTTTCCCCCACTTATGCGCCAGGGTGGGCCGCTGGGGTGCCAGGGTGCCACTTACCCATCACAAACTTCTTTTATTACTGCAGACAGTGGCTTCTTCTACAAGGTAACATGAGAAAAAGAAAACATTTGGTTAGGAAGATTCATGCCATCATTTTGAATGCAGGACTTAGGAAAACTAATCAAATGCTATCCAACTAAACAAATAAGGGGTTTTTTTTATTTTTATTAGTTCTTATTCAACAGTGGTTCCATTTCCCAAGTTCACAAGTATTGCCCCTTCCCCTCCCCAGACAGTACCAAACCATCAGCCCAACAAACCCAAAGTCCGCCATTTGCTGCCCTTTGTCACAAAGGCATGTCATCCCTGGGCAGCAGCATAGACTTGCAGTAGGGAGAACCTGAATATGAATCCTGCCTCGGGCTCTTCTAGTTGTGTGACCTCCAGTAAAGCAGCTAACCTCTCTCACCCTCAATGTCCTGGGCCTCCCAGAGTTGTTGCAAAGATTGATAACATGGAAAGTGATACACAGACCTCCAAGTGCCACAGACAAGGGAGTGATGATGATGGTGGTGGGAATAAGGGCCAGAGCCTATGGTACAATGGAAAGAATTCTGCGTCTGGACCCGTCAGACCTGAGTTTAAATCCCGGCCCTACCACACCGCCTGTGTGATCTGGAGGAGGCCACCCATGCTCTCTGGGCCAAAAAGGCTTGGACTGGATGTTTCTGAGGTCCCTGCCTGCTTTAAGTCAAGCCTCTGGGAACCATCCAAACACATGCACGTTGTCCACAGCTGGCGGCAGCAGCATCAGGACAGACCTGCGGGTTTCCTTCACAGTCACGAAGGTGGAAAGAAAGTCTGGACTTCCCTCGCAGCCTTCCTGAGCCACGCAGGACATGGGAGCCATGAAGTAAACAGTTTGTTCTTAGTTGAAAACAAGCTCGAAATCAAGGCCTTTCAAATTAGCCCATGTCCTCAATCAAACATGTCCTTCTATGAGCTCAGTCGGAAAAAGTGGCTGGACCCTGTCCTCCCCAAATAAACACAGGTCATAGATTATTGCACCATAAATCTAGAGCTGACCTAAGAGATCACCAGCCAGATTCCTTCATTTTACAGGTCAAGAAACAGAGGTCTGGAGAAAATTCAACGGCTTTCCCCAAATCACCCAGAGGCAGGATCTGAACCCAGGGCCTCTCATCCAGAGCCAATGCTTCCTGGAGTCTCAGCAGGCCTCTATAGCCCCCCTCCATGGAACGATGCAGAGCGCACACATGGGGCCACCTGAGGGCAGGGGAGCTGCGCTGCCTGACACCAAATGCCAAGCTGTACCCCTCTGTCCCCACCTCCCTGTCTCCTACCTCAAAACAAAGAATAGTGGCGCTCGCGGCTCTTAGGCTTCCGAAGTATTCCCTTCACAACCGCCCTATGTAGAAGGGAATAGGAATGCTATTACTCCCATCTTCCCGAAGAGGAAACCCAGGCTCGAAGAAGATGGCCTCTGACCAAGTCACAAAGCTCACAAGTGTCAGCTGAGGCCAGGATTCAGGCCCAGGACTCCTCACTTTAGGACCCAGCCTGCCCTGGCTCTCCAACGGACAGATCTCCTGCCTTCAGATCTCTCTCGTCTTACAAGCTTACGTCCCATCCTTAGAATAAAAGCCCCTTGGCCTTGCTCCAATGTTCAGATACTCAACCTTTGCCTCACCCAACGGGACTGCCGTCCCCCATCCACCAGATCCCTCCAGGGATGTTTTGTGTGGGTGGTAACCAACCTACCTCTTCAGAACAAACAGAAAGCTAAGGAACAAACAGGACATTCTGGATAAAGCCTTCCCAAACAAATCCTTTGCAGTTGTGCACAGCTGTGAATAAACGTCAGACGTTAGTCAGCAGGATGCCATCATTCCTTGCACAGAATCACCAGGCAATCCAGGTCTCAGGGAGCATTTAGCCCAGACGCTTGGACTTGTCGGGACTCCCTCTCCCCTGCCCTCTGGAGGAGCATGCTCTTTCCCAGGTCCTGCCACATAAGTGGGCAGGACTGAAAAAAAGGAGGAGCTGAGTAAGGAACACTTGCCGGGAAAGAATACAGGAACCATCCAACAGTTTCCCTGTCTCCCTCTCTGCCTGCCTCTCTCTCCCTCTGCACCTTTCTTTTCAGAGCCTTGACTCTCAAGAACTAATGGTATTTATTGTGAGTGCAACAGATAAACTCCCTTTTTATTGCTGACTTCAAGATAGAGAGATAGATAGAGAGATGGAGATAGAGATAGATAGACAGACAGACATAGATTTAAAGACTCAAACATGGCAGAAGCATCCAGAAAGATTTCCTGACTCTCCTCAGAGATCTTGCTCACAGATTCCCACAGACCATCAGAGATGGACAAGACATTAGAGGCCCTTCTGCTCCAACCTGAAAGGTTCCGGGACATGCGGTTACATAGTCCCTACTCAAAGACTTCCATCATGGGAAGCTCCCTCCCTCCCAAGGCAGTCCATTCAACCTTGGGATAGCTCCAATTTTGAAGACAGTTTTCCTTACCTAGAAAGTTAAAACCTGTTTTTCAGCACTGGCACTAATTGTTCATGGTTCTGCCCACTGGGGAGAAGCAGACAAGTCTCATCCCTCTGTACCCCAAAACAATGACCATGTGTCTCAGGCTCCTTTTATCCAGACTAAACATGCTTGGTTCTTTTAACCTCTCCTTGTAGAGTATAATTAGTTGGCACCTAGTCTCCCTCCTCTGGGCATGTTCCAGTGTGTCCACACCTCTTCTAAAGTGTGATGCCCTGGGGGGGCAGGGCTCTGGCTGGGCACTGTCCCAGGGCCCTTGAGCCTATTACAGAATTGGTCACAAATCCATGTATCTAAGACTCTGTCCAGGGAGTAGGTCCCAATTATCCTTCAGCTCCTAGGGGGTTGGGGGAGTAGCGAGTTGGGTTCTTGACCCTTTCTCTTTATAGAACAAATTCCTGGCAGCCACAGGTCAGTATATGACGCCTGAGTCCTTCCTCAGCAGAATGCTTTCAGGTGCCTGCGCTCTGCCACCTCCAGAAGGCTTTCAGTTGCCCCAAACCCCTAAGAAAGCTCAGCTGTGAGCCCGATTGTTCCTGCTCTGCTCTCATCAAAGCCTTCTCCCTAGGCCTATATCAGGAAGTAAACATGTGGCTCCAATAAACTCCAGGGAGCTGAGAGGCTATGGGCCTGGAGATTCTCAAGAAGAGGAACGTCAAGGAGACAGGACCCAGGGAAGTTCTCATCAAAAAACATTTGGTAAATGCCTACTGTGCACTAGCCCCTGTGCTAGGCAGGGCAATCCACAAACACAAAAGAAAGCATTCCTGCCCTCAAGAAGCTTCCAGATCAGCCAGAGGAGACAGCACCCACATATTGTGGCATGTAGTGAATTTAATCGAGGATATCTGGAGGGATATCAAAGGCAGTGCCCAAGTGAAGCCTTGAAGGGTGTCAATGCTCAATCTGTTCCAAACATAATTTTAACTAGAAACAAAGACCCTGAGAAAGAAAAAGACTATTTTTGGTTTTATTTCAAGTCCCTTTTGATAGCAAGTCTTTTCTTTTAAAAATGGCTTATGAATCATTGTTCAAGGATGAGTAACATTGACCATAGAACATAAGGAACTGAAAGGACTTTAGAAATCATTGAGGACCCCCAGTTTCATACATAAAGGCCCAGAGCAGGGAAGGGACAAGCCCAAAGTTGCCCAGATGTCACTTCTTCCAAGCAGCCTGCCAGGCCAGAGATGATCCCTTCAGCCTCTGAGATATCAGAGCTTCCAATTCCTCCAAGCCACTTCTAGGATCCTTATTCTGATCAGAGTTAGCCATGCGCATGTCTGGGTTCAGATCTGGCCTCCAGCTCTTCATAGCTGCATGCCCATGATCATCTCTGGCTGATGTTCTCTTTTGTTCATTGTGTGCAGTGGTGGTCCACGCCTCCTGCCACACATCAATCCGGGTAGATGTTTGCACTGAACTCATGTTCCCTCATCTCCATGTGCAACAAAGAAGCTTTGGAATTTCCCCAGAATAAGCCAGTAGGTTCTCCTCCTGCTGCTCAGCTCGAGGCTAGGCCCATGGTCCACCTCTCCCGTTTTGCCTCCATACACGTACTGTTGGACAAGTTCATCCAGATCCATGTTGAATCCAGGGCACTGAGCATTCTTCACCCACTTGGTCTTTCCTGGGTGGAAGGGCAGGCTGGACTCATCCCAGCCAGGAGGCTCTGCAGGACCCTGGGGCTGGAAGCCATCCACTCAGTGTAACTCTGGAGGGCCTGCCTCCTCAACCCCAGGGAATCCCTGGCCTCTGCCTGGATTTCCTCCATCACAGCGGTAAGCACTTTGGGCAGGGACACATCTTCCTCACCTGATATTTATCATCAGAGAATCAACGAGCAGGTTATCACTGATGTTACACCTTCTAACGCTCATGAATGAATGTTCTTCACATACAGATGAGAGGCATTTAAAAAAATTCTCTCTCTGTTTCTTACTATCTCTCTGACTCTCTGTCTCTGTCTCTCTGTGTCTTTTTTTATTTATTTTTTATTTTTAGTTTACAACACTCAGTTCCACAAGCTTTGGGGTTCCAAATTTTCTCTCCTTCCCTTTCCTCCTCCCTCCCCATCAAGATGGCATGTAATCCAATGCAGGTTCTACATATACTTTCATATTGAATTTATTTATATAAAAGTCCAGTTGTAAAGAAGAATTATAACCAATGGAATGAATCGTGAGAAAGAAGAAATAAAATCAAAAAGGAAGTAAAAAAAGAGAGAGAGTAAATAGTTTGCTTCAGTCTGCATTCAGACCCCATAATTCTTTCTCTGGATGTGCGTAGCTTTTTCCATCATGAGTCTTTTGGGGCTGTCTTTGAACCTTGCATTGATGAGAGGAGCTAAGTCTACCATACTTATTCCTTATAGATGCCTTGTGTCTGTAGTCGTGTATAATGATCTCCTGGTTCTGCTCCCCTCACTCAGCATCAGTCCATATCAGTCTTTCCAGGTTATTATAAAGTCTATATCTTCCCCATTTCTTATAGCACTATAGTATTCCATTACATTCATATGCCACAACTTCTTTAGCCATTCCGTAATTGATGGGCATCCCCTTGATTTCCAATTCTTTGCCAGCACAAAAAGAGCTGCTATAAATATTTTTGTACAGACTGGTCCATTTCCCACTTGTGTGATCTCTTTGGGATACAGCCCTAGAAGTAGTATTCCTGGGTCAAAGGGTATGCACATTTTTATAGCCCTTTGGGCATAGTTCCAAATTGCTCTTTAGAATGGCTGGATCAGTTCACAACTCCACCAACAATGTAACAATGTTCCAATTTTCCCACACCCTCTCCAGCATTTATCATTTTCTTGTTTTGTCATGTTAGCCAATCTGACAGGAGAGATGTGGTACCTCAGAGTTGTTTTGATTTTCATTTCTCTAATCAACAGTGATTTAGAGCATTTTTTCATATGACTATAGATATCTTTAATTTCTTCTTCTGAGAACTGCCTGTTCGCATCCTTTGACCGTTTCTCATCTGGGGAATGACTTGTATTCCTATAAATTTGACTCAGTTCCCTGTATATTTTATATATGAGGCCTTTATCAGAGACACTAGTTGTAAATATTCTTTCCTAATTTTCTGCTTCCCTCCTAATCTTTGTTACATTGGCTTTGTTTGTACAAAAACTTTTCAATTTAACATAGTCAAAACTATCCATTTTGCATTTTGTAATGCTCTTTATCTCTTGTTGGGTCATGAATTCTTCCCTTTCCCATAAATCTAACAGGCAAAGTATTCCTTGCTCTCCCAAACTGCTTATAGTATCAGCCTTTATTCCTAAATTATGAGCCCGTTTTGACTTTATTTTGGTATACGGTGTAAGATATTGGTCTATGCCTAGTTTCTGCCCTACCATTTTCCAGTTTTCCCAGCAGTTTTTGTGAAATAGTGAATTCTTAGCCCAGAAGCTAGATTCTTTGGGTTTATCGAAGAGTAGATTGCTATATGTCTCTGTCTCTTTCTCTCTGAATTAAGCATCTCTCTTTATATATCTCAACCCATCGAAAGCAGATGCCACAGTCTTCTCCTTTAAGCCCACCCTTCCACAACAACTGCCCCATTTCTAAGAGCACCTGCAAACGCCCAATAACCTGGACTCCAAAGCACTGAATCCTCCTTGGTCTCTCCCTCTCTCATACCCTATCTCCAAAAACAGACTGACAGAATTTTAGGGTCAGAAGAGTGAGTTCTGCCAGTCCAAGTCATACCAGAACAGGAATCCTCACTATACATAATGTGTCAACCAAGTATAATGTATAAACGTATAACATATAAACCAAGTCAACCAAATGCTTTTTGAATTCCTCCAAGAAGGGGGAGGAGGACCCCACCTCCCAGGCAATCCACTCCATGCTGGGACAGCACTCGGGTCAGAAAGTAGTTTTGTTTTGTTTTGTTTTGTTGACATTAGCCTCTCTCCGCATAGCTCCCAGCTCTGCTTTCTGAGGCCAAACTGAACAATGGCAGCTTCTGAATCCCTCAGCATAGTGTTGCTCATGCCCTTCCCCCCCTCCCCAGCCCCTTTGTCTTCTCCAGGCTAAATGCCCCGGGTACTTCAGCTGGGACTGATGCTCACACAAAAAGCTGCCACTCTCCAGCATCTTGGTTCCAGGTCTGGCCAATTCTCCTTTTCTGGCCTTTTCACTTCCTATTCACTCACCAAGAAACAAGATTCTCAGACTACGAATCCAGCACCCTCATCACTGAATCTCCATGACAACATTTACTTTCTTCTGGTTTCATAGTAAAACTTCCTTTGAAAAAACCTCCCCGTTATTATACAGTCAGCCTCAAACACAGTAGTAACAAGATGATGCATATTGTTTTTGTGTATGGTACATCCCCTCTGGGCTAATCTCACTTGTACTCAAGGGTTGAATCCCAGAAGGTGCCTGCTGTCTCCGGTTCTAGGAGTAACTCTGTGGGTATCTATAGCTCCCAAGCCCCCACCAGTGTGCTTCCCATTAGCAATCATCCAATCGAAAACTGGCTTTTAGTAAAGGTATTTTACTAAGGTGGTAGGGTAAGAACAATTGGGACAAAATATTACCCTAAAAAATCTGGGGTGCATCATCCACAATTACATAGTATCCCTAAGAATAGTCTCAGATCTAAAGCACATCTGTAGAGATTACAGAAAGATGGAGGAGATGGGCATTTATATGGCACCTAGTGTGTGCTAAGCCTTTTACAAGGGTTAACTCATTTGATCTCCTCAACTAACTTGGGAGGGAAGTGGTATAATTATTCCCATGTTACAGATGAAGAAACTGAGACAAACTGAAGTTAAAGGACAGCCCAGGGTCACATACCTAGTAAG
>CM053624.1:374533659-374575311 GCA_028646595.1 Phalanger gymnotis | reverse complement strand
CTTCCTTCCTTCCTTCCTTCCTTCCTTCCTTCCTTCCTTCTTTTCTTCCTTTCTTCCTGTCTTCCTTCCTTCCTTCCTTTTTTCTTCATTTCTTCCTTCCTCCCTCCCTCCCTCCCTTCCTATGTTCTAGCCTGGGGTGCTTACAGCAGCAGGGTTTCCTTAGGGAGATGGGGCAGGCAGAGAAGAGCCCAAAGGGAAAGGGTCAGGATCAGTTATGATATGGCAACAGACTCTTTCCTTCCTGTGCCCTTCGCCGATGGGGGGTGGGGTGGGGCTCCCCCACAGCCTGCCCTGGCTCCCCCAGGGAATGATGTTAAAAGGATCTGCAGAGTACAAGATACCTCCCAAGCTCCCCCATGTGCTCCCCCACATCCTCCCATATTTCCCAGTGCCCAGAAGGTGTCCTGGGCACAGTCTCAAAGGCAGAGGCATCACCTGCAGAGAAGTGGAGGCAGCACTAGCCAGTGGTACGGCAGCTGACTTTGCAGTGACAGGATGTGGGTTCCAATCCTGCTTTTGCTGCTTCCTACTAGAGTGACCTTAGGCAATATCATGGACATTGGTTATCACCTTGATCCAATGAGGGGCAAAATTCCATGGCCTCTGGGTTGGTCCCCATCGGCCCCAGCAGCATGAGCCTACGAGAACCCTTCAGTCCACATCCAATCACTGCAGCACCAGTGAATGGCCTTTTTCCTTGTCCAGGAAAAGTCAGCAAACAAAATAGGAAGTATTTTTTCCCCTTTGGAGGGTGGAAGGAGGGGGTGAGTGACACCAGACTGAACGAGCCTTGACTCTGAGTCGAGTTCGAACCTCATCGGGGGACTTTCTGATTAAGGGTCTCAGCCCCTATACAAGTCCTGGCCCCGCTGCCTCTCATGGCCAGAAGCTTTCTTACTTCTCAGCCTGATTGCTACTTCCTACAAAAATCCCCCTGAGCGTCCTTGCTGGCATCACCGGGTAATCAGGGCCCAGATCTGGAGGCTCCCAGAGCACTAGACGGAGAGTCAGAGGGGATCTCACCACTTGCCTTCACTATTCAGTTGAGGGGGGAGCCAGCCTAGGGAGGACATACGACTTGAAAGTTCACCCAGGTAGTTAAGTGTCAGAGGCAGGGTTTGAACCCAGGTGCTTTGACGACAGAGCCAAGGCCTTTCCACAGCACCATTAGTTACACCTGTTCAAACTGTCCACAAAGGTCCACGACCTTCACCCAGATTCTTGATTCTAGGGAGGTTTTTGTCTTCGACTGTGTCCCCAGCACCCAACCCAGGACCTGACACATGGCAGCAGGGACATAAGCAGTGCAAACATGACTCGATATTTGTTCCCCGAGTTTAGGTGACACATTTATAAGTTATCATCTGTGTGTGCTCATTTCCCTGCGTTGTTATAAACTCCTTTCACACGGAGGCTCTTTCCTTTCCTGCTTCCTTCCCCATCGTTTCCTCCTCCTGGGCACCCACAGTGTTTACTGCATGTTCTGATTAGCCAAACAATTTAGTCCATGCCTGTGAAATGCCTCAGATTTTCTGTGCAACTGTCCCACATGTGTTAGTCTCATCTCGTTAAGGCTGCATGCTCAGCCCATGCTGGGGACACAGGAAGCAGCAGCCCATTCCCATTTGTGTGTTAATTGAGGTTTTACACACACCCCCCCGCCAAAATCTAAGCTTCTTTTACAGGATCTTAAATTGTTTTCCTGTGTTTGAATTCTTGGCTGTTTTCATGCTTTTTTATAGTCTGTTAATAAGAAGGAGAGAGAGAGGTAAGGTAGAAATAGAAGGAGGGAGTGAGGGAGACAGAGAGAGAGAGAGAGAGAGAGAGAGAGAGAGAGAGAGAGAGACTCAGAGAGACAGAGAGACAGAGGGAGACACAGAGAGACAGACAGAAATAGATAAAACATGGAAACGGAGAAATATTTGGGTAGAGTTGGGCAATAAATATTGTAGCAAGGTCCCAGGAGTGAGGGAAAGACATAAGACCAATAGCATCAGGGGATAGCATAGATACTTGCCCTAAATATGAAAGATCACATTAAAAAAGAGATAGAAAGAACAGTAGATACCACGCAAAGCCATGGTGGGAAAAAACCTTCTTAAATGAGAGATAGAGATGGTTTTAAAATATAAAGTAGAGAATTCAAATTACATAAAATTGAAAAGTTTTTGCACAAATGAAATCAATACATCTATGAATAAAACAGATGACATTTTGAAGGAAAATATATTTATAGGAAATTATAGACAAGACATACAGGGAACTGATACAAATATATAAGAATCAGAGACACAGAAAAGCGATCAACAGGTATTTTCCTAAAGAAGAAATGTAAGCTATCGACAACCGTATGAAAAATATTTTACATCACGAATAACAGGAGAAATGAAAATCAAAGCCATTCTGAGGTTTCACCTCACAGATTAGCAATAATGGTAAATGTTACACAGGCACACTCATACACTAGCAATGGAGGTCTGAACCGGACTGACTATTCTGAAAATTCATTTGGAAGTACACCCTTGAAGTCACTGACCTGTACCTACACTTTGAGCTGGTGATGTCACTACCAGACCTATAGCCTATGGAGATCAATTAGCATGAGAAAGGTCCTATGTAGACAAACCTGTTTATAGCCACACTTTTTGTACTGGCAAATAAGCAGTAACAAAGCAAGTGCCCGTCTCTCAGGGAATGGTGTCATCGTGACATATGAAGGTGATGCAATATTATCACCCCATAAGAAAGTATGAACAGAAAAAATTGAGAGAAATTTGGGACACAGTGTAGGAACTGACGTCGAATGAATTGGAGCAATACTGGAAGAAACTGCCTGAGCGCCTCTTCTCAGTTGCCACTAACGGCTCTTCACCTACCTCATGCCCACTCCTGTGGGTGTACCCCAGAGCTCGGTGCTGGGCCCTCTTTATGTCCCCCTACACTGCTTTGCTTGGTCATCTCAGTTAGCTCCCATGAATCCCAGAGATTCGATTATGTCTGTGCAGATGATTTTCAGACCTAGCGATCCAGCCCTAACCTTTCTCCTGATCTCCATCCTCACATCGCCCACTGCCATTGGACATGTTGAGCCGGCTGTCCTGCAGACACCGCAAACTGGACATCTTTCCTCTGAAAGCTCCTCCCCTTCAAACTTCCCTACTACTGTGGAGGTTACCCCCATCCTCCCAGTCACCCAGGCTCACAACCAAGGCATCATTCCCCTTCCAATTCTCTCTCTCACCACTGACTGCCCTTCACGTACAATCTCTTGTCAAAGCTTGTCTTTTCTACCTTCAGAACATCTTTCACCTGCCCCCTCCATTCTCTCCTCTGGCCCTCCCGCCCCTCTGGTGCAGGCCTTCAGCACTTCATACCTGTTCCACTGCTGTAGCTGCTGGGGGGGGGGGTCTGTCTGCTCTAAATCTCTCCCTCCTGATTCAGTCACTACAGTGATTTCACTAAAGCACATGCATGACCATGCCAGACTCTTATTCAGTAAACTCCAACAGTCCCCTGTTACCTACAGGATCAATAGAAAACCTTGTCTTTGGCTTTTCAAGCCCTCACCAACCCAACCCCTTCCTACCTTTGCAGGCTTCTTACTCCCTCTACCCAGTCCATCATCCAATGACAATAGCCTTTTTGCTGTTTCTCCCCCAAAGACACCCCATCTCTCCGCTCCAGGTATTTTCTCTGGCTGTCCCTCCTGCCTGGAACACTCTCTCCTCATTTCCACCTCCGACATTCCCTGACTTCTGTCAAGACTCTCTCTCACCCGATCCCCCCAATTGTTCGTGCCTCCCTTCTAAAATTATCTACAACTTCTCCATCTATGTCTTGCTTGTGCAGACTTGTTTGCACATTGTCTCCCTCGGATGACTATATACTCCCTAAGAGCAGGGACTGTCTTTTACTAAAATGGGGCAATATTTGTCAAGTGCCTAGCACAGTGGCACTATATATGCTTATTCTGCTTCCCTCTCCCTTCCTCCCCTCCCCTATTCTTTGTAACTGGTGTTCAGTACAGTGCCTGATGAATAGTAAGTCTATATAAATACTTATTCCCCTCCCCCCACCTCATTCTTTGGCACATCATAAGTGCTTAATAAATGCTTCTCGACTTGTCTAGAGATACAGGCTCAAGGAGAGTCAAAAAACAGAAAGCCAATCTGCCCAAACTGTCCACATTTCAAAACAGCAACATCAAAATCTAGGAAGAAATGACAGAGAAATCACATTCCAAATAAATACAGAATAAAGAAAATATTTTCGAGGAAACCAACCAAGGCACACTTAAGATTTCTATAAATAGATCAGCAAAACACCCTTGACAGAAACAAAGGAAGACAAAATAATTAGAGGGATATTCCAAGGGACATGGGCACACTTGCAGGAAACTGATGCAGAGGGCAAGAATCTGAACTGGGCAAGCACTCTCTAATACAAGGGCTGAGCTCATGGAGCTGGAAAGACCCAGAAAGAAAATGAAGCCCAACTTCAGGTCCTCGTACTCTGCGCCAATGGAGAGGAGCAAATGCCCCTCCCCCTTCCTCCCTGGGAGAGGAGAGGACTGTGGGTGCAGAGTGCTACATGCGCTCTCCAACATGGCAGCTGGATCCATCGGTCTTTGTGAGAAAAAAAAAGGCTCTCTGCCTGTTTTGAGAAGGGTTACTTCTGAAAATGGCTTCAATGGAAAACGAAAGACATCAATAAAATGATGGAAAAGAGAGAGTCTCTCGTCCGCCTTCGCTGGTCATTAGCTTGTTTGCTCTCTTGGCAGATGTACGCAAAGCCACCACACGGCTTTCATCTACAACTCTCAGCTGGGAGAAATGGTGCTCAGTCAACATCCAGATCCAAAGCAAAGAGAATGTTTGGAACATCAAAAAGCCACTTACTTTCACTACAAAAAGGGGCTCCCCAAGGTTGAACTGGAATGGATAAGTATAGACAAAAACATCTGTCAGAAGGATGGGCAAAGCATGACCTGAAAGCTGGAAACCACGAGCAAACCTCTTTTAAAATAACTGTTCAGGGCCTTTCTCTCCTAGCAGGACAGAATCCTGCTTCCCAGATATTTCAAGGGAAATAAAAAAGGGCCAGAAAACTAGTGGGGGTTAGGGCTTGTCTCTAAATTCAATGGTAAGGCTTCTCTAAGTGTGGTGCCCCAGCCCGAGGCAGTTTTGGATGGACTGCTGATGGCAGAGAGCCAAACTGCCGCTCCTCTTGGTCCTAACAAGAGCCATAGGGCAGCCTTGGTGTTTGTTTCCAAGAACTGCCTCTAGAACAAATTAACCACTACTCTCAGTGGATGGAGCACAGGGTCTGAAGTAAGGAAGACTGAACTTCATGGGATCAAATCTAGTCTCAGACACTTGCTAGCTGTGTGACCCCGGGCAAGTCACTTCACCCTGTTTGCTTCACTTTCCTCATCTGTAAAATGAGCTGAGAAGGAAATGGCAAAGTGCTCCAGTATCTCGGCCAAGCAAACCTCAAATGGGATCACGGAGAGTCAGATCCAAGGAAACAATTCAATTAACAACAAGTCAATGACAATGTTTCTGCTGAGTAGCTTCCCAGGCACACCCTAATGAAACACAGAGTTGGGTTTTCTGTGGTTTTGACCAAAGGTTGAAGTCAAGTTTCCTTGCAGAAACAGATCTGAGTGACTCTGGGTAAGTCAACTCAAGCAGCCTGGGCTTCACTTCCCTCATCTGTGAAATGGGAACAATAAGGTCATCAGTACCCACCCTACAGGAGCGCTTCCAGAGTCAAAAAGGAGGATGTAAAGTGTTTTACAAATTTAAACCCCTCTATCAGTCAATCAATCACTCTTTCAACCTGTCTCTGAGACACTGGCGAGCTTTCCAGGACATCCATCCCACGGCCCTCTTCCTCTCCTCTTTGCCTTGCTGTCTTCCACCATCAGAACATAAGTGCCTTGAGGGCAGAGACTGTCTGACTTGGCATTTGTATCCACAAAATGTGAGCTAAATCGAACTGACTTTACAAAGCAGAGAGAGTTATGGGGCAGGGATAATATGGGATACTGACATATCTGGTCAATTTGCAGAGGATATCTCCCCCCGCCCCCCAAAAAAATCTGACATTTGTCGGGCTAAACTCTGTCATAGAGGCATGATCAGCACCGTTAGTGCAAGAAGCAAGCTGCAAAAAGGCAACTATGGCCTCAAATCCATTTCCGAAAGACTACCTCCATTGGGGGCAGACCAACAGAGACAGCAGACAGGAGCCACTCGAAGCAAAGGCCCCAAGACCCAGGGAGCCTGCTTCTCTGGGCAGAGAAATCACCCGATGGGTGGGAACTGGGCTAAGAAAGTGTGCCATGCAGCGGCTTGCTATTTAAACTAATTATACTAAACATGTAGGTGGTAAGCTCCCTTGTTTCCATGCCATTGAAGGAATGGAACTGCTGTGTCAGCACTCCATGAACTCAGTCACCCCGGGGCAAGGCTTTTGTAGCTCATTCCTAGGTCCACCTCTGCCGGGTGGCTATCATTGTGATCGCTGTAATTCTGGGGCTTCTTTAATTAAAGCCCACGTTCATGCGGCCATAATTAAATTCCTGCAGACACAGAGTTCTCCGTGCACACCATCTGTCAAAATGAGCCGGCAGCCTGCACGCTCTGGCTTCATAAATTCTGTCGAGTACCAAACATCTCTTCCAGATTCATACACTCCTTTTTCAAGCACATACCCAGGTAGCACCAGGATTTCCCCAAAAACCATACATCTGAGAGACCGGCTAATGGAGGCATCGTTGTTCTTTTTCCAGGGAATAGAAGATAATTGAAGGCTAACACAGCCGATCTCTCTACCTAGCCAGTCTCTAAACTCTGACCCCCTCCTGCTACGAGGCTTGGGCCCAGCAGATGTCCCCGATCTCCCTGCAACCACTGCCCCACAAGCCCATCTGTATCTGGAGATTTTGAGCCAAATGACCTTCCTCGTGGTCTCTTGGCCTGTCCTGTACCTATGGGAAAAGGCCAGAAATCTCTTGGGGGTCACTTTAGCAAGCGCCCCCTACAGAAAAATGCCAGATAAGGAAACTTACGTACCAGATGTTTATTAATTGAAAAAAAAACTTAGAGAAACAAAGTCACATAGTGCCTTGTCTGCTATGGGCCCACGCATACAGAATGCCAGAGTCTGTTTATGGGACTTTATTTCCAAAAAGGAGAGCTCAACCCTTCTTGGACCAGGATGGCGACCCACGTAGCCAAGGCTTTTTTCAAAATGAACCCTGGCCATGTTTCCTCCCCTTTCTCCCCAACCCCCAGTCCAGCCAAGAGATCACAGAGTCCCTACTTCTTGCTCAGTAAACCCTGCAAGGTCATAGCTTTAGGCCAGAAGTAATAAAGCCTGACTTGGAAAGCGATTAAAAAAAAAAACACTCAGAGAACACTGAGTGGAAGAAGTCAGCCTCGGATGCTGGGGTTGCTATGGCACCAGTGGGGCGATGCCGAGCAGGGGACACCGTCCCCGCCTTGCAAAGGAGAAGGCTACCGAGGCAGGGCTCTCCCCCAGGAGCCGAGGGAAGGGTTTCTCCCCTGGGGAGGTTGTGCTAGCTTAGGAAACTGGGGCACCTCTCACTTTAAGGCAAAGTCGTTGTGGTCTAACAAGAAACTAGGAAAGTCCCTGGGGCGCAGTCCCACCTTACTGAGCACTTAGATCTGTGTCAGGAGCAGGCTGAGAGCTGAAGGGACCTTAGATGCACTCCCCATTTTGACGAAGAAGAGCACCGAGGCCCGGAAAGGTGAAGGGACTTTCCTCATATTGCACAGTGAATTAGTGACCGAGACAGGATCTGAATCCAGGTCCTGTGACTTCAGAGAAAGCCCTCTGTGTGGCCACAGCACAAGGCTGGCCTCCCAATCGCTCAGGAAAAGCCTGCCCCATGCTTTCCTGGGGACCCTGGACTCCTCGGCCCCTCCCCTACAGTGTCCATGGTTCTCTGAGGCTCTAAGCTCTGAGTCACTTGGATGCAGGGAGGTTCCCTCATCAGGGAGGTCACAGAAGGGATCTCAGACGAGGTCAGGGCTGAGGCCCAAGGTGTGCCCCTGCTGTTCCCCCAGATTCTGCTCTTGAGCGGCCTTACAAATGTGCATCAGGGGAAATGGCCTTGAGTCCCACCCGTCCCCTTCCCATCCCCTTCCCTTCCCCTCTGGTCCCAGGGCACGGGACCACAAGCTACCCAAATCCTCCTTCCAGATTCGGAGAGAAAAGAGGACAGAGTGTGTGGCGGCCCCCACGCAGAAAGGGAAGGGGCTGCAAGCTGGGCTTGGGGATCTTCTCGTGAGGCCGGGCTGACTTACCTGGTCAATCTCCATCAGTTTGGGGAAGGCCCCCGGGCACTCGATGGCCACCTTCACAATGTCTGCGGGGGGCGGCATGGTCCCTGCCCCGGGCTTGCGATGCCAGCAAGAACAAGTCTCGATGCTGCCCAGGTCCAAAGGCGTCTAAGGAAGAACGGAAGACACAGAACATGAGTGCGGACAGTCCTCCTCCATCACTTCCTGTTTTCACGGGTGGTTGAGGTGCTTGAAACGTCTCTGCCCGTGCACAGCCCCCACCCGAGGCCTCACCCTGGGACAAGAGGCTCGGCCGTGGGCACCCACTGAGGCCAGAGGCTATCCACCCCTCCGGGAGCCTCCGAGGGCCACGGCGGTCGGCGTAGAGCGAGCAGCCTCCTTCTGCCGGGCTGCCTCCGGAAGGACAGATTGCTCAGGAAG
Organism: Phalanger gymnotis; assembly: GCA_028646595.1. Taxonomy (NCBI): domain Eukaryota; kingdom Metazoa; phylum Chordata; class Mammalia; order Diprotodontia; family Phalangeridae; genus Phalanger; species Phalanger gymnotis. The sequence continues at coordinate 374,566,558 of CM053624.1, read as the reverse complement.
TCAGGCCTGGGCCAGGAAGCGGCGTCTGTCTAACCGTTAGCTGGTTGTGTGTGTGTGAGAGAGAGAGAGAGAGAACACAAATTGGCCTGCTCTAGCAACCAGGATGTCGAGAGGAAGGGGAAGGCTTCGGAATCTCATCTTCCTCTCTGCCACCCCTCTCCACCTCCCTGTCCTGCGATCAAATCCCACAGACACGCACTCTGAAGGGGCTCTCAGACAGGTAAACCAACAGGGCTGACGCCTGAACCTGGGCCTCTTCATTCCCTTGGGCTAGGATGTGGACAAGAGCAGCTCAGGGATAATATGATAATAATAACAGCTGACATTTATATATCACCTACCATGGGCCAGGCACCTGCTAAGTCCTGTAAACTATTGTCTCATTTGATCCTCACAACCCTGGGAAGGAGGTGCTGTTCCTATCATTTTACAGTGGAGGAAACTGAGGCTGGCAGAAGTTCAGCGACTTGCCCAGGGTCACACAGCTAATAAGTATCTGAGGCAGGATTTGAACTCAGATCTTCTTTCATCCAGGCCCAGGTCTCTATCTACTATACCGCTTAGCTGCCTCAGCAGAGATGGGTGGCCGGCTTCATTTCCAGACAGAAGATTGACCCGGATGAGACCCCAGATCCATCAGAGCCTTGGGCATATAAACATGGGCTGGATAGCGAGGTTGCTGGCCTTAACTTATCTTGTGTTGGCCACTGGGGAAGAGCTCAGGGCTTTTAAAGGACATCCTGCTTAATGACCAATCAACCGTCACTTATTAAAGGCCACCTTGGGCCAGGCCCTGGGACTAGACAGAAGTGGCTCCTCCCCTCTGGCAGCTTACAGTCTAACGAAATTCTTTGCAAGAGGCCATTCCAAACCAAAGGCCCCACCAGACCCTAGGACTTGAGCAGAACCTGGAAAGCCCCCAGGGATGGATTCTGGACCTGTGGAGCAAAACTGTCCTGGAAAATGAGGCTCTGGGAGCCAGACACTGAGGAGGCTGCGTGTCCCAAGTGGATTCCAAAGCTGGAAGGGCCTCCCTGGCCAGCTGACCCTGTCCTTACCCATACAAGTACCCTCTCTCTCATAGACCAGAGCCTTGTCCTGGGCTGTAATCCTAGGATGAGTCCAACCCACCCAACATCACTCACTCCTTCTGCCCAGCAGGTACATCCCCCCCAAATCCACACTCAATGAAGAAGCCCCGGTCTGTGTGGCCCAAAACATCCAGGGCCCAGGCTCAGGATGACTGTGGGGGCCCATCGGCTTTATTTCCCATGAGCCCCCAGAATCATCAAACCTGGGGGGAAGAAAGCCCCTGAACCTCTGGTTCAAGCTACATCTGCACAAAAATCTGCTCTGCTGTGCTCTCTACCACAGGTCATCCAGCCCAGGCCTAGCCAGGCCTCCTTCAAGCTCAGATCACCACCTGTCCTGGTGCCTCAGCTTCCTCAGATTCAGGAGATGGGGGAGATGCCCAGGCAGCCTCAGAAGCCCCTTCCCCAAAGTCATTAGAGGCTCAATTGGTTTTCTATTTTAGACCTAGGAGAGACTTCAGAGTTGAAACCCAATGCCCTCATTTTTGAGACAGGGAAACAGGCCCAGGGAGTCAGAATTTGAATCCAGGCCCAGAGACTCCTGGTCTGTTCTCTGTTGTTTACACTGTGGGTCAATAAATAGGGTATCACTTAGAAATGGTCACCAATTTGATTCCGTTCATTTAGGGTCACATCTATGTAAGCTGAAGTGGAGCAGAGGGAATTAACCAAGCAAACAGTTTGCACTCTTGGTGGTTTTCACAAAATTCCAGAATGTCAAGGTTGAATGAGTGTTTGGAAGTCACCACCCCTTCATTTAGAGACAAGGCAATGGTTCTACCTCACGGTTCCCCCCAGACCAAAATCACCTGCTGGCCCCTATTGCACCCCCCCAAGAAAAGCATGCTTGCCTGACCCCCAGGGCTCATTCAGACTCCCCCTAAATGCCTGTATTCTGCTGATCCCAGCACAGCTGGGCACCCCAACCTGACACAGCTGCCTCTCAGCTGGTGCCCTCAGCATGACCATGGTATGCCCCTCCCATTTGGAGGGCACTTTATGGGTACGAAGCAACTCGGTCTCCCTGGATTCCAGCAGTCAGACAGGTGCACACATGACCAATAATAAACCCCAACCTCTCTCAACCACATTTCTCTCCAGGCTTACAAAGAGCTTCCTCCTCCCACAGCCCTGTGAAGGACACAATCTTATCTTCCTTGTGTTACAGATGAGAAGGCTCCTCACATAACAATGTATTCTGTTCAGTGGATGTTCAGTATATGAATACACAGAATGGGTGAGCTCGTGGTAGACTGTGGAGAGCCTGGAATGCCAGGCTAACAGGATTGTTTGGTTTCTGTCTTTGTATCCCCAGGGCCAGGCCCAGGCCCAGGCACAGAGTAGGCTCTTCATAGATGTTTGGTGAAGGGTCTACTCATGACTGCCTTAATTCCATTGCACACCCCAGGGCTGAGCTGTCAAGTATGAGAGCAGAGGACCACCTACTTCTTGAGCTTTGCTTGTCTCTGGGGGTCTGGTGCCTGGTGGTCTTGCCCGCTTCATTTCTCAGGACTCTGGGCTGTAGGCTGAGCTCATGGGGGCCCCAGGTGGGAAGGGCAGGCCCTTGACAGCCATAAAGAGAAAAGAAAGGATCTTCAGCTCATTTCCTGGGCTAAATCAGGAAGTGAACACATTTCTCACCTCCCTTTTCCCCTTCTCCTAGCAGTGAGCTGTCAGGCCCCACTTTCTAGCCACTGAAGGGGGTTGAGGGTGTGGATGAATCAACTGTTGAAAACACACACCCACTTGGGAGTACTGAGGACTGAGGGCCTACAGTGGAATTCCAGCTCCCAGAATCAAAGTGGCTGGATTTACACCTGAGATGGCCAGCTCCCAGGGAGCTTTCAGGACTCCCACTGCAGGGGGGCACTGGCTTTTTCCTGGCCATTTTCAGGGAATGCACAGGGAGAACCAGTTGGATGAGGAAGAATTCCATCACACAGCTCTTTGTTCCTGTCTCTCACAAAAGAGAAGATAGGAGATCTAGTCAAAACTGGCTGCATACAAAGCAACCCTTTAGAAAGCAAAACCAAAGCAAAGGAACCAGCTTCCTCCTGGGATCTTACATAAGCATCCCTCCAGCCTCTTCCGGCTAAGGAAGCCTGGGGACCTGCCGGGGCCAACACAGCCAAGAGATAGCGAGCCAGGCTTTCCTGGGGCTTTAGAGAAGAGAACCAAGCCCCAAAAGCCCCTCCCCTGACCCAGGCTGCCAAAGTTTCCAGGCCTGAGCAATCAGCCCTAGGAACCCTCCCTGCCCCAGGTGCCTCCAATAGAAAGTAAAAGGGTCAGGAAGCAACGCTTTGTAGGGTGGGATTCACACCTGTTTATCTGTCTGTCTACTGTGCCTGCTCTCTTCATGGTCAGAAGGGCTGTCTCTGGCCTTGACATCAGGCAAATGGTCCCCAAGGACCTGGCGAGTCAGACACAAGGAACAGAACCTCCTCCCAGCCCCCAGCCCCACACTTGCCATTTCCCTGGTCGTCATCGATCAAAACTGACATTTACAACCTTGAATTTCCCTTCTTTCCTGGCTTTCCCCCAAAAGGTGGAGAGGGAGGGAGGCACCGGGGACCAGGGCATCTAATTCATATTGCAGAATGATCCTTCCCCGAAGAGTCGGAAGCACCTGGCTCTAGGGCTCAGACCTAAAGCTTCTCCCTCCCTGGACCCCGTGGACGTCTTGGGTCCAGTCAACAAGCACTCATCCGCCACGTGCCGGGCAGTGCGCTCAGTGCTGGGGATCCGAGAAGAAGCAAAAGACAACCTTGGCTTGAGGCTCTCACCTACTGGAGACAACGTGCCAACCACTGACGGCCAAGCCGGATACAGACAAGACAACTGGGAGATGATCATGGAGGGAAGGCGCAGGGATGGAGGGGAGCTGCCAAAGACCCTGCAGAAGCTGGCCTCTTCTCTGGGACTCGTAGGGAGCTCCAAGGCTGAGCCAAGGAGTCGAGGGCCTTCCAGGCAGGGAGGGCAGCCAGGGCAAATGGGAGGCGTGCCGTGTAGTGTGAGGAATGAAAGGAACAGTGAGCAAAAGCCGAGTGGGCAGAGGACGGCGTCTGCAGCGAGCCTCGGCTGCTCCCCCTGCTTGGAGCGCCCTGCTTCCTGGCCTCCCTCGAGCATCCCCTCCTCTTAACACGGCCTTTCTGGATCCCCTAAACCGCTGGCGTCCCACCCCTGCTCTCCCTCACAGCCATTTACAAAATTTATCTTTGTGTTTACCTCTCACTGAGTAGGTCTCCCCGGGCTGGGAGGCAATCGGAGACTGCTTTCACTATTTCATCCCCTGCAGGTAAAATCACTAATGATGGTCAGCCCTGCCGGAGTTTTAAGGTTTGCAAAGTGCTTAACAAACATTCTCTCGTTTGATCTTCGCAACAATCTTAGGGGATAGCTGCCAATATTATTCCTATTTACAGGTAGGGAAACTGAGGCAGATAAAGGCAAACCGACTTGCCATGAATCATGCAGCCAAGAAGTTTCTGAGTCTGGATGCGAATTCAGGTCTTCCTGAATCCAGTCTCAGCTGGGCCTCGAGCTACCCAGTAAAGCTCCAGGCCCATAGTAGGCATTTGATAAATTAATGCCGATCCTTCATTTTTCAGCCCCTACCCAATGTTTCATCCAATCCAATCTAATCCCCAAAGCATTTTTTTCAGCACTGATTATTGATATAAGACACTGTGCTAGGCACTAAGGGTACCTTAACGGTCCTTGCAGTCACCAGGGAGTCAACATATAAATAGACAAATATAGATAGGATAACTGGAGAAGTGAGGGAGCCACAGCCAGTCAGGGCATCAGAAAAGACTTCCAGGAGAAGACAGTTCCTACGTGGAGCCTTGGAGGAAGCCAAGGATGCCAAGGATCAGAGGTGAAACAGCACCTTCCAGGCATGGCAGCCTCCTCTGCAAAGGCTTGGAGGTGGGAGATTGATCATCCTGTACGGAACAGCAAGAGAGAATGTCTTGATGGAACGGCAAATAGTCCAGTATGGCTGAAACACAGAGTGGGAAGGAGAGGAATAATATAGAATAAGCTCCTGACAGCTACAGGCAGCAGACAGAATTTGGCAGCTGCATAAAAAGGGAATGACTAGCTGTCACCAGTAGGCACCTAATCGACACCCACTTCCCTCTAAAAATAGCGGTTGTTTCTTACTCTGTGTGGGCCCATTCAGAGTCTGAAATATGAAAGCATCCTGGGAATCCCAGTTCTTCCTGCTGCGTACTATGCCCTGAACCCCAGCTTCCTTCAGTGTTGGTGGCTAGCAGCTATTAACAGGAGGTAATTAGGCTCAAGGGGCACAGAGCTATCTCCTCCAGACGAGAGAGGAGAGTGTGGGCTGAAGCAAAGGCTTTCACCAGTTGTTTGCTGATTTTATTTCATTTTATTTTATTTTTAGCAGATATTTGTCTGTCTTCCTTCTCCTCCTCCTCTCCTAACCCCCAATCAGGTAAAGTCTTGCCCTCTGTTAACTGTAATACAACATAGCATGGAAAATGCGTTTCAGTGTCAGCCCATTTCACCTTAGGAGGGTTAGTCAGGGTTTTTTTTGGGGGGCTAGGGTGGTTGTTTTGGGGTTTTTTAAGTTTTTTTGTTTTGTGAGGGAGAGGTAAGGATGGGAGTTGAAAGGATCAAAGAATGTACATGTGCCCAACAAAACACTGGTAAACAGGTAGAAGAGGATGGGGGGGGGGGGCGTTGCTCAGGACTAGAAGGCGGCATTAAGGAGAGAAATGAAAGAATCCCCTGACACTCAAGGAAAAGTGAAACAGGACCTTGGCTCACTCAGAAAACCAAGGAAGTCTGGCTGCTATGAATAAGTTAAAGGTTTAAGAGAGGCCATGAAAGGAGGGCCTGAAGACAATCTTCTGGAGACCAGACAAATAAGTGATGGGTGACCTTGAACATGAAAAAGAAAGCGTGCGCGCGCGTGTGTGCGCGCTCCTGTGTGCCTCTGTGCCTGTGTGTAGATAGTATGGGCCGATGAGTAAATGTGAATTCATGAATTCACTCAACAAGCATTTAAGTGCCTACTATGTGTTTGGCCCTGGCCCTGGACCAAGTCCTGGGGATACAAAACCAGGAACCAACCAATCCCTGCCTTCCAGGAGCTGACCTTCTTCTGGGGAGTTAGGGAGGTCACAGGGGCCCTAGAATCATTATTAGAAGGCTCAAATGTCAGGTCTTGGAAACAAGACCAAAATCAAGGGGGCTTTCAACATTTAAAGGAAAATGAGATGCATATAGAAAAATCCAGGATTGAGAAGGAACCAGGAGAAAAAGTAGAAGAGGAGGAGCTGGAGACCCCACAAGCAACTCTCAGTTCTAGGATGGAGACCTTGGCCCTCTGGGATTCCACAACGGGAACTCCAAGGATACTGTCATCCTCTGGCAGGTTCTTCAGGCAGGAAAGCCCAAGAGCCAGCTCTGGGCATGGAAGATCAGAGTTCAAATCCTGCTTCTAATGGTCACTGCCTCAGGGACCTTGGCCAAATTCCATCATGCCCTGGTCCAAAGAATTCGGGCCAAACGGTCCCTACCCTCAAGTAGCTGAGGTCCCACTGGAGTCTCTGCCACATTCTTTCCTCTCCTTGCTGCTCAGCACATATCACTGTAATACAATGAGTCCTCATCAACAGAATAGACACATTCCTAAGCCAACCGTATGGTTAATTTACCCATTGGCAGTCATAGTGTCTTTACTACTGCATTACTGTTTTATCCATGGCTTCCCTTGGGAGAGAATCTCCATCCAAGGCAGGCAGCTGACACGTCAGTCAAACATTCATTAAGCACCTACTATGTGCCAGCCCATGTGCCCTCAGACTCATGCCCCTTTTCCTCTTAATAATAAAAACCACCCTGGCCCAGTCTCATGGTGCATCCAGCCTGGTAACAGCAACAAGAAATGTTTGAAGGTGACTGTCTCAACTCTCGCCATGACTTGCTTCCCACAAGGGCGTGAAGCTGTAATGTCATTTGGGTCTCTGAGCCTCAGGCTTCTCATCTGCAAAATGGAGCTAAGTAATAACAGCCCTGCCCACCTCAGAGGGATACACCAAAGCTCCAAGAATGTCCCGTGTGTATGAAGGCAGCCTGGGAGGTCTTAAGCATTAGAGACTCTGAGTACCAGGCAACCTCCCCAGCCGCCCATGGATCCCACCAAGATGTCCACAGCGACCAGCAGCCTACCTCGGCTTCCGACTCCTCCGAAGCCTGCCCACGGGGACGGAGGCTTACCTCTGATGCTCTTCAGGGTTGGATCAAAGGAGCGAGGCAGCATCTTGTCTCCGTGGCGACAAGAGGGGGATGAGAGCTGGGGAGGGGACAGGGGAAAACTGCCCCATCTGCGGCTGGCCCGGGAGCTCAGCCCCTCTGCTAATGAAGCCTCCTGGCAGTGACATCTCCAAAGGCAAGCCGGCTCCATCGTGTGTGTGACTGAGCGAATCAGGAAAGGGACGTGCGTACATGCGACAGGGTAACCTGGGGCTTGCGCTAAGGTTTCTCCATGGTAACCCACTTTCTTCTGTCTAAAAAAAAACCTCCTAGCCAACAGTACCTGAGCCGAAGCAACACACAGCCCCCGAACCGAAATAGGGAGCTTCCCCCTCGTCCCTCCTCGTCTCTCGGCGGAGGAGCCTGAGCCCAGGTGAGGAGAGTGGGCGCCCCAGGCTGCCGAGCTCCCAAAACACCCCAAAGGACTCCCGTCGCTCACGGGGCTTTCTCTCTGTTTTGAAGCCAGAGAAAAGAAAAGATGAAGGGGGAGGATGGTAGGAGGCCAGGAGAGGAGATAAAGCCCGGAGCAGCTCTGAATGAAAGACCGACCGGAGCTTCCCAAAGGGAGGACGGAAAAGCCCAGGTGAGAGAGTCAGGGAGGAGCAGGAGAGGGTGCTGCCAGAACATCCCAGGGACGGGAAGCAAATCCAGGCACCAGAAGTGTTTTGGGGGTAACCACTGCACCTTCTGAAAACAACATTGCTCCTTCAGCCCCAGTCCTGGCTGGCAGTTGGTCACTAACCCCTGTTCCCAAGCCCACACACAGTAATTAAGTAACCATTATGTGCCAAACACCTTGTCAGGTGCTGGGACAGAGAGACAAAGACAGAACAGTCCCTCCCTTCAGCAAGCTTCCATTCTGGGGGCTCCATAGGGGGAAGGGAGACTCTACAGGTGCCCAGACAGGCCAAGACATTTAAGGAAGGTGACAGTTGGGGGAGAGGACCCAGAAAGGCTTCCTGAAGGAGGGGACAGACTTCCTAAGAGGATCCATAAATGAAACTCAGGATTCCAGGAGGTGCAGGCAAGAAGGAAAGTCATCCCAGGCATGAGATACAGCCTGTGCAAAGCCCAGAGATGGAATATGGGGTTTCAGAAACAATAAACAGGCCATTTTGGCTGGAATGAATCTCTCTCCTTCAAGAAAAGACCACAAGGGCAACCTTTCTGACTAGGAGCAAGCTCTAAGACGTCTTTCATGAGTCCTTGGAGTAACATGGACCAGAGGAGGAAAACGAGCTCTTATTTTTATTTTTGAAAACAATCCAACAAAATGTCTTTCAAACTACTGGTAGGATTCTATTTACAATAGCGAGTTCTGTGTCCTAGACTGACAGCCCATAAAAACAAACGCTTTGCTTCTCTGATTATACCAAATAACGCCATACAGGATTTCTTTGTGGTCTTAAGAGACTGGAAACAAAGTGGGGGCTCAGCAGCTGAGAGATGGCAGGGAAAACTGTGGCAGATGAATGAAATAAAACATTGAGATGCCATGAGAAAGGATGAAGAGGAGGAATCTGGAAAAATCAGAGTAAACTGATTTGGATGGTACAGAGTAAAATGGGCAGAGCTGAGAGCTGTCACATGATGACCCAATTTACAATAAGTGTAAAGGACCCCTCCCCTCCCCAAGATATCAGGCTTCAGGTCAGGGAGGCGGTGGACCACGGCTGCAGAATGAGGCATACAAGGTCAGCTGTGGCCAGTGTGTGTTTTCATTCCAGGGAAAGGGTATTTTTCCTCAAGGAAGGCTGGGCAGTGATGGCAATGTCTTTAAAAAGCATAAAGGCACCAAGTAAAGCATTAATAAAAACAAAACATTTTGTCCTGCAAGAGACAACATTCGGATATAGAGAACAGCATGTTCATCTGCCATGAGAGGACCTGGATTCAAATCCTGCTTCTGACCTTCACTAGCGGCAGGACCTTGAGTTACTCACTTTACTTGCATGGACCTCAGTACTGTGGTCTATAAAACAGGTGGGCTGGGCTACGTGGCTTCTGCGGTTTCTTCCAGCTTGAGATCTAGGACCCTCTGACAACACTTTCCCCTCCCACCCACCTTGTTCAGTCTGCCCAGGTCAATGTCCAGGAGCCCTCTGCCCCTTTTACACATCATGGCTGTGGACAGAAAACCCTCAGAAGGCTCCTTCCTGCCTCCAGTGGCCCCACTGCCCTGCCCTGGAGAGCGCTGCCACTTTGGGGGGAGCTGGGTATTTGCATTATCATTCTCTCATTTAGGGCCAGTTTCTAGAGGCAAACCCCAGACCGATTCTCCTGGGTCAGCCAGTCTTCCTTCAACCTGTGATATAGCCCAGACTCTCTGTCCCCTGAGCCTGGTGAAGAATCCTGGCTCCTGGTCCCACCTCTGAGAAAAGTAAGGAAGGACTCAGACTGGACTCACCTTCCTAACAGGCCCAGCGCTCCTGGGAACTGCCCCCCCGCTGGTCCCTCTGGAGGAGAGGCAGGAGGCAGCAAGACCCCTCCGAGTGGGACAAGAGACAAGAGTCCTGGTCAGAGACAGGAGGGGACCAGGCAGAGCCCATCTCAAGCTCCAGAAATGGGGGGCAGGGGTGGGGTGGGGCATGCACATTCAGGTTGCTGGGTCTCCTTCACACACTGTGCTCACCCTTTTCCAAAGAGCATATCAACTGGAAAGTGTGTGATCATCGAAACTCGGTCCCATCTCCACTCTCCTGGTTTCTGGATAACTTCTCCCCACTTCCCTTTCCTCTGTTTTCTTTGCAAGGCCTATGGTTGTGGTGTGTGCTGACCCAGCATCCCCTGGGGGAGGCAAAGCCAGGCAGGCCAGCCCACAGTGAGCCCCGAACACAGGAAATCGGCTCCTGCCTCTCCCCTGCCCCCACCAAGAGCGATCCAAAAGCTGCTTCCAAATCAGTGGATCAGAGGGCAGCGCACTAACGAGGCCCCCACTCCTCCCACACCACTCCAGTCACCACCGGAAACCACATCCCAGTGTGTCATTCGGTTATAGGCCGATACAGAACACCCCGTGCCTTCTGCATGGTGCGAAGGCTGGCGACCGACGGGCAGCTCAAGGGTTAGCAGCGTGATGTCAGAGGGTGCTCCAAGAGCAAAGGACTGGAGGCCAGGGGCCAGCCTTCCTTGAGACTCGGTTTCCTAATCTGTGAAATTGGAACATTATTACTTTACACCCCCCCCCCCACACACACACATACAGAATTGTGGTTAGGGGAAAAAAAGCCATGGAAATAGCACGGCGGCTGAGGAGTCCGAGGATCTGGATTCAGATTCCACCTCTGATGCCTTTTACCCACGTGACCTTGGCCTCTACCCCTCTCAGTTTGGTGAAAGAAGTGCTTAGTCTAGATGGCCCGGGAGGACCCACCCCAGCTGCTTCTCAGAGCCTCATCTGCCTCTGAGCACCTCATGGATCTGGGCCAACCTCTTACCTTCAGGCTCCTCCGGTAAAATGAGTGGATTGGTCCGGATGCCCTGGGGGTGGGGTGGGGTTCCTGGAGGCTCAAGGTCCACGCCCCACCCCCTTGCCCAGTCTGTTTGAATTAGCTATCGATGGCAGTGTGGGTGACCATGGATGAAATACTGGCATTTCCTCTGGGGGGGAGGCGGAAGCGTCTGAATCAGTGATTCCATCATCCTGGCGACTTCCAAGGTGGAAACTCCCTCTCCAGACACAGAGCGGCCCCTTGTCTACATTAGTTTGTGACCTGGGGCCCTAAGAGTCACCTTGGCAGTCTGAACCTCTGGTTCCTCCTCCTGATCACGCCAAATCCTGCCAATTACCCGCTGTGTGACCCGAGAGGAATCTCTCCCACTTCTCTCCTAACCCGGCCAACGAGAGTGCACTCTGGGGAGGACTTGCCTTGCAGGGCTGTTGCGGGGCAAATGGGTTCATGGACGCCAAGTTCTTGGCCAACATCAAAGCTGCGTCGACAAATGCAGCTGTCGTTATGGCTGCTGGCGCTCCCTGGGCAGCGATGGCAGTGATCAGCGAGTGCATCCAGTCTGTCCCTGACTTCTTGGAATGCTGCCAGACCTTTCTGGCCATCTCAAGATGGCTCCGAGGCTGGGCACAAAGGAGATGATGCCCACGTGGCCCGGGTAAGAAGAGTGCCCTTGGCTTGGGGATTGGGAGGAAAGGGAGCCCACGGCGTGAGAACACTAAGTCTGGAAAGAAAGGGGAACAGGATTGTGGGCTTCCTCGGGACCAGCCTGGACCCTGCCTCAGGATGCTGGAGCACCACACGAAGTCACTTTTCTCCCAGCTTCAGTTGGACTCTGAGCTCTATGTCTCTGCTTCTTCCATTCCTCCTTTTTCAGAGCATCTGAGACTCTTCAGGCACTGATGCTCCTGGATAAGTCATTAGCCTCTGTTCATTTGTAGAAGGGGGATAACAAAAGAGCTTTCCTTGGTCCTGGAAGGAAGCTTTGACTTCATCTAGTGCAGAATTTCTTAGCCTGGGGCCCCCAAACTTGCTGCAGTCACTGTATTTCCATAGAACTGTTTTCTTTTTTCTGTAACTTTATATGTTTTATTCTACTCAACAAAAACCATGATTCTGAGAAGGAGCTCCACCAAAGGGATCCATGAGCCAGAAAAGGAAAAGAGGCCCCCGGCCAGGATTTACCAGTGTGGAGAGGGGAGATGGCCTCTCCCCAGTACTGAAAGTTAGGACCTGGAACCATGATCTCCAGGCTCTGTCCATCCCCAGGCTTCTCCACCATATCGTGTTGACTTGGAGGCTTGGATGCAAGACCCTCGGAGATGTTTTTCCGACTCAGAGATTCTGTGATGTAAGACCAAAGCCCCAGGCCCGGGTCCCTCACCTGCCCTGCCACAGACATGGCATTTCACCTGCAGAGGAAGCTCCCTGCTAGGTGACTTTGCTAGTTGTGTAGAAGACATGTGCAAATCACTGAGTAAAATGAAGCCGAAGACAGGCTCTGACGGGTTCTGAGGTCCCTCCCATGTGACAGTGGCATGGGGGGGGGTGTGCCTGAAATGGCACATATATCACTGCTCCTAAGACCAAATGCAAAATCCTGTTTCCCTTTTAAGACCCTTAATTCACAGCTCCTTCCTATCTTGCTTTCTTCCTCACTCCATGATTCTGGGATCCGGTGGGGTGGGCTCCTGGCCTTCTCCTTGTCTGAGACCCTGCTGAGTCCCCCCAGGCCTGGGTGCTCTCTCTCCTGTCTCTTCTTCAGGGCTTCCTCCAGGCCTCCCTGAAGCCTTCCTGACCCCACTGAGCTTCAGGGCCTTCCCTGCTAACTCTTTCCTATGGATCCTGTGTATACATTTGCTATGGGGCCCTATTAGATTGTGACCTGGAGGGCAGGAGCTGCCTTGGGCCTTGCTCTTTATCCCCTCACTTAGCACAGTGCCTGACACATAGGTGCTGAATAAATGCTCACTGACTTAACTTGCCCAGTGTCTAATACTCACAAGAAGGAACAGTTAGCAGGTAAAGAGGAGGGCATGGCTGACTTCCCAGGCTACCTCCTGTTGATACCTAAGAGGGCCCTGAAAGCTTCTCACAGCAGCACTGCCCAGCTGCAAAGATGAACCTGTTTTTCCCCTTTCCTCTATTAAAGAGTCCTACAGCTGATCAGAAACTGCCAGCGAGGGAGCAGCCTCTCTGGGCCTGCCTTCTTTAGATCTACTGATGTCAGCCAGGAAATCTGAGAAAATGAGTTAATCCCTTCCATCTGAATAGGAAACTCCCAATACAGAAAAGCAAGTAAGTGGGAAGGGGGAGGAGGGAGGGAGAAAGAGAGAGAGAGAGAGAAAGAAGGAGGAGGAGGAAGGGAAGGGATAAAGAGAAGGAAGGAAGGATTCTTTTACCTAGTATTGTACTGGTCAATGAAGCATTTATTAAGTCTCTGCTAACGTGCTCAGCATTGGATACAAAGACCTGCCCTTAAGGAGCTTATATTTCTCTCACCAGAGCAGAGTGGTATAATAGGAAGAGGCCTCATTCCAGAACCAGCAGACCTGGGTTCAAATCCAGACGATGTTCCATATTATCATGTGACCTTGGGTAAGCTTCATGAGCTCCAGTTTTCCCATCCACAGAATGAGGGGCTTGGGCCAGATAGTCTCTAAAGGTACCTCTAGCTCTGGAGCCATGACTCAGCATCTACAAAATAAATGTACAGTAACGGGGAGAGGGGAAGGAGGGGAGGAGGAAGGGAGGGAGAGAAGGAGGAGCCCAGCAGCGGCTGGTGGGGGGGCGAGCATGAGCAGCCTGCATTTAGGCACCAATTGAGTATTTGCCAAGCCCTTGACCTAGACTTTCTCCTTTGATTTAGACAAGTGCCCTGAGGTAGATTCTAATATTGCCCCCGCTTTGCAAAGGTGCAAACAGGCTCCTGCCTCAGAGAGTTTTAGTAACTTGCCCAAAGTCATACACCTCATGCTAGATGAGACGGACTGGAAAAGCGGAGGCTGCAGTTTGGTGCATTCAGAGAGATGCCTCCCTCAGTCCCATCACCATCACCTCCTCCCCCCCACCCCCCGCCAGGGCCAGGAATCAATCAATCAATCAATCAATATGTATGTATGTGTCTGTCTGTCTGTCTCTCTTTCTTTCTGTCCCTGTGTCTCTGTATGTGTCTATCTTCCTCTGGTCTCCCTTTCTCTTTCTATGTCTTTGTCTCTCGGTGTGGGGGAGGGGCATGAAAGAGGTTTCCTTTCATTGCCAGGACTGGCGAAAATACCTGTGGAAGTCCAGCCTCCTCCCAGGTAGTCTTCTGCCTCAAGAGGGGCTCATTTTCGACAAACTGTTCCCCATTCCCAAAGCATGCATTAGGCTACATTCTGAAATCAATTTTCCTTTTTCTCTTTTAAAAGAGCCTCCTCTGGAATCAATTGGCATACTCCTCTTCTTGAAATAGGCTTGAACTTCTGTGTTGACTTCAGAGGCAAGAAATGCAAACTGCCTTGAAGCTCGGGAGCCCCGAGAAGTGCTCTGACACCCAAGTTCACAGTCAGATGAGTGCCTGTCCAGGAGCTGGGAGCTAGAAGCCAGGATTCAGAGCCCTGGAGCCTTCCTAGGCTCTAGGGACCTGAAGCCTCTCCTTTTCTGCAGGGTCTCCTGCCTTACCAAATGCAGGCTCCCCTAGAGCTTCAAAGATGGCCAGGAAACCACCTCAGAGCTCCCTTTTGCTGCCCGGTTGGGGCATCCTCTTCTCCCCCTTGGAGATGCTGTTTGCAAAGGCAGCCCCCCCCCCCCCGGCGATGCTGTTTGCAAAAGACCGCTGATGGCTTTGCATGAGGCAGGAAGCCCTTCCAGGTGGCACCAGTAGGAGTGAGCCATCTAGGGTCTCCCACAGGGAAACAGAATTTGTGAGGGTGAAACCAACAGGCTTCCAAGTATCACCCAGTAAGCAGAGGAAAGCTGCTCCCCTGTGATGTTAATGCAAATCTAACATTAAAGTGACTTCAAAGACCAGGCAGGAAAAACCCAGCTAAAGTCTCCTCAGTGAGAGGCTTCTCATTAGCAAGCAGGAAAGAGACAGCCTCTGCAGAGCTCTCCCAAGAGAAATGGATACCAGTCCCAGACTCTCTTCTTTTGGGTGACTGAGTCTTCCTTGCTCATGGTTGCCAATGCTCAAGCCTAGGGAAAGCTGGAAAGCATGCAATCCTGGTCACAGCAGTGCAGGGAGGGGCTCACTGGGCTCTGATCTAGTGGCCCGATGGGGCGTGGAGGGGAGGGGAGGCCTTGGCCTCCAGGGTCAGCTCTGACCAGTGGTGAACCTTGGGGCTCATCTCCCAGCCTCCCTGGGCTCCTCTGCTGTTGTCTGTCCCCTGGACCTCTTAGGATCACTGGTCGATGAGGTCTCCTCCAGCTTCGTGATGCAAGGTGGTTAAGCTAGCATTGGTGTAGGAGGACGAGGAGGGGGAGGAAGGGAAGAGGTAAAGGGAAGGAAAGAAGGAAGGAAGGAAGGAAGGAAGGAAGGAAGGAAGGAAGGAAGGAAGGAAGGAAGGAAGTAAGGAAGGAAGGAAGGAAGGAAAGGATTCTTCTACCCAGTATTATACCGGTCAATGAAGCATTTATTAAGTCTCTCCTAATGTTCTCAGTCCTCAAGAGCAGATGTTCTGGGGTTTCTATCACCTGCTTTGCTTGTTTTTCCAAGGCTGATCAACTCAGCAGGCCCACCAGCACATTACCATGGAATATCCTAGTGAGCTTTTCTCAAGCTAGAGAGGGACATCGAACCACTGACGGCCAGTTTTCCATACCAAACTAATGACAGTAGCCATGACCGCGTCTGGCCCTCGATTCATGCTGGAAATTAGAACTCTCCCTGGTTTGATACAAACAACAGGCATGGGCCTGGCCATCTGCTACCCTCACCAAACTCGCTGGGGAGCTCTCAGAGGCCCCTCGTGGCTAAGGAAGGCACAATGGAAGAGGAGGAGTGCTTCCGTCAGCACCAATCTGGGAGTGCTTTGTCAAGGTGTCTACTTTCACAGAATCCCAGAATCCCGGAGTGGGAAGGGACCTCAGAGCCTCCAGTCCAACGCACAGGCTGAAAGAGATTCTCCTTTCGGATGTCCCTGCCAGATGGCCTCACAGCCTCTGTCAAGGGACCCCCGGGGAGGGGCACCTACCCCTCACAAGGCAGGCTGTTCTGCTTTGGGACAGCATCAGCCATTAGGAAGCTGTCCGAGATATCAAGCCTAAAGCGGCCTCTGTGCAATGACTGCCTGTAGCTCTTATGCCTGTCTGCCTTCTGAGGCCGAGAAGAACAAATTTAAGTCAATTTATCAATCGTGTATGAAGCATACAAGTCACTGCTGCCATCCTGGTGACCGTTGTACCGAACATTCACACTTTTAGACTGGAAGCCTCTCGAGAGCAAGAACATGGTCATTTATGTCTTCACATCCCAGTTTCTAGTCCTCTGCAAGCGGATACAACAGAGGCTTAATAAATGCACTGGACTGAATTTCCATAAATGCTTCTCACCCATGGCTGAGCTAGGAGGGACCCCAGCGTGGGCTGCTCCAATCCACTCCTTTTCCAGATGTGGATACCAAAGCCCTGGTGAGGGGACTTGGCTGGGGGGCGCGCGATAGAAAAAGCTCATATTTCAAAGTGCTGCAAGGTTTGCAAACTCTTTACTCTCAGCGTTCTCTTTGGAGCCCTACAACAACCCCTGGGGGTGGGCTACCTCCGCCGACACTGCAGGTGTCAGCGTTATCCTTATTCCCATTTTACAGATTCAGTAAGTCTATCCAGGGTCACGAGGCTGGTAAGTCTCAGAGGCAGCCTTCGAATGCCAGGATTCCTGACTGTTAAGCCCCCCCCACCCTCGAGCACCAGATCCTCATCGAGTCTCACCAGGTTATTGCAACAGCTTCCACCTAGGCCCATCCCTCACACTGCTGCCAAAGTCATCATCCATATTCAACGGACTCCAGGAACTTCGAGTCACCTCTAAAAAGCAAATTGAATGGTCTCTGTTTAGCTTTTGAAGCCTTGACAAACCGGCCCCAGCCTCTCTTTCCAGCATCACCGGGCATTGCTCTCGCTCCCACACTGTGGGATCCAGACCGGCCCACCTCCTCAGTCCCTCACTGGACACCACATCTCCCATCTCCCAGGACTGGAATGTACGTCCTCCTCACCACAGAGAATCTCTCTTCCCTTTCAAACCCCATCTTCAGCGCGAAGCCGGTCCTGACTCCCCCGGGGGCCGATGTCCTCCCAATCACGGGCCCCGGCTACGTAGCTACTTTGTACATGCTTGTATTTATTCCTTCATAATGTATTTAAGCGGTCTCCATCTCCGTACACACACCCTTTCGCTTCCCCGTTAGACTAGGAGCCCTGTGCGGGGAGGCACTGTTCCTTCCTTTGCCTCTGTATCCCCAGCACCAAGCATAGTGTCTGGCACGCAATAAGGACTTAATATTTGTTAATCAGGAGATTGAACTGAGCCTTGAAGGAAGCCAAGGAGTCTAAGAGGGAAGGCGGGCAGGCAGAGCTGGGGGAAAGGATTTAAGTAGGTTTAAAGCGGGAAAAAGCCGGAGGAGCTGGAGGCGAGACTGTCCTACCCATCGATTCCTCCGAGAGCTGAGAATCAGAGCCCGGAACGGCCCTGAGCGAAGCCAGCCTTCGCCGCGGAGACAACAGACTTTATTCCACCCCCAAAACCGCTACCCTCAGTCTTCCCTGGCTCACACCACCCCAGGGCAGCCCCTCCCAATCTGGGACGGCCCTAATTGCGAGGATGCTTTTCCTTTATGCTAAGTTAGACTCCAGCGCCCTGTAATTTCCACCCTTGCGGCTGAGCCCTGCCCTCTGCAGCCGAGCAGAACTGGCCAGATCTCCCTTCCACGCGGCAGCTTTGAGGACGGTTTTCACGTCCCGCTGATCTCTTTTCCAGGCTAAATATACTCGGGCCCTTGAGCCGCTCCTCATCTCAGCCCCGCCTCAGGACCTGCTCTGGAGGCCGCCACCTCATTTGCCGGCTACTTTATGTGTGTGGTCTGTGGCCACGTGGTCCCCCAGTGGAATGCAAGCTCCTGGAGGGCATGGACTGGTTCTGCTTTGGTCCTGGTGCTCACGAGGGGCATCCCAGGTGCTAAGAACAATGTCGAGTAGAACGATGGGTTGGTTTCTGAAGCAGCAGGGTGTAAATTCCACGAGGGTAGTGACTGCCTGGCACATAGCGGGTATTTCATAAATGATTACTTACTGATTGGTTGTCCTCAAACTTACACACGCCACCTTTGGTCTTTATCATATGACCCATTCTTTGGCACAGTCCTCCCATCCCAGCCCCTGCAGTTGGTATTGTGAACTCAAATACAGGGCAAGATGATTACTAGCAGGTTTAACCAATAGCTCCACCCTGCTGGTTGTCATATGTATTAAGATAACCATCTTGGCTTCCTGACATCTGTAATAATTTGGCAATAACACTCCAAAAAAACAGCTATTGGGCGCCATA
Organism: Phalanger gymnotis; assembly: GCA_028646595.1. Taxonomy (NCBI): domain Eukaryota; kingdom Metazoa; phylum Chordata; class Mammalia; order Diprotodontia; family Phalangeridae; genus Phalanger; species Phalanger gymnotis. Next base: position 374,548,211 of record CM053624.1, on the reverse strand, counting down.
GTGCACAGAGCACCAGGCTTGGAATAAGGAAGACTCGTCTCCCTGAGTTCAAATCCAGCCTCAGACGTTTACTAGCTGTGTGATCCTGGGCAAGTCACTTAACTCCGTTTGCCTCACTTTTCTCATCTGTAAAATGAGCTGGAGAAGGAAATGGCAAAACCACTGCTGTATCTCTGCCAAGAAAATCTCAAATGGGGCCATTTCTGTTTGACTGAAATGACACTCATAACTCTATCCAAGGCCCAGAACTTGACCAAAGACTTTGTAGTGGTCCAAAATAGTTAATAATGGAGAATATTCATCTAGCATTTTGAGTTTCTAAAGAGCTTCACAAATCTTCTCACAACGGTCCTCCATTTTTCAGATAAGAAAAATGTGGCCGAGAGATTCCAGAACATTAAGAGATGTATCCCACACCAGTAAGTGTCTGAGACTGGATTGGAACTCAGGTCTTCTCCAGCCGTCTTGCCACCTCAGGAAGCACTGAAGTTTCAAGCTTGACATCAATCCATGACTCAGCAACCTGGGACTGGTCAATCAATCCATTCTGAATGTTTCTGAATGGCGGTGCCTCCCCTCTGTGGCTGTCTCCGCTGTATGCACCATATTTGCACATAATTGCATGAGTGTTGTCTCCTGTCACACTGTGAAGAAGGTGGTTCACCTCTCTGGTATCCCCAGCACATGGCACAGTGCCTTATTTAGGCAAAATATCTTCAGCAAACATTATGGCGTGAGTGATGCTACCCCATTGAAAATTCATTCTTATTTCTGCATCAGAAATGGCAGCAACATTAAGGATTGTGTCCTCTTTGCAAACATGACCAGCAGCAGGGAAAGAAATGGAAGTGTCCTGTCTTCCTAAGGGACCCGGGGCACAGAGCCTCACACTAAAGTGCCTCGTTCTTGCCTGTCCTTGTCTCCTCACCTGAAGGCCCGTGAGGGCCTCTCACAAAAGCCTGAGATGAGCTGGCTTTGTTGGCTGGATGGAGGCCAAGATCATTCTTCCCCCACCCAGCCCTGGGCAGCCTGCTGGCCCAGCGGGGGTACTGAGCCCCAGGGCTGGACATCATCTGAGCCTGGGGGAAGCCTGGCACCTCCACCATCCTGCTTCACTCATCAGGCAAGAATTTCCAAATGCATCACAAAGGGGCCCAGACCTGTGGTCTCTCCTTGATCTTTGCAGGTTCTTTCTGGGAGTTAAGTCCCTTTGATTCATTTTATGCTCTACCTTTTTCTTCCCCCACCCTCTCTGTTCCCATTTTCAGGGACTTCCTCTCTTTTTATTTCTCTCTTCCTTTTCTACTGACATTCTCCCTTTCGTTCCTGGGTAAAATGTGTTTTTATCCCCCTCTTTACATCCCACAACATGTCGGTGGAAACCCCTTCTTCTTGAAGCTTTCTCCTCATGAGGCCTATCAAAGGGCCTAGAGAAACAAATGGAAGCAGTACTGCCTAATGAATGCTTCACTTGTTCACATAACAGGAGGGTATTATGTTGGAATCCTGGTAAACATGAGGAATTAGAGAAACCTGGGAAGACTTCCATGAACTGATACAGTCATCATCACTGTTGTTCAATCCTGTCTGACTCTCTATGACCCCATTTGGGGTTTTCTTGGCAGAGATACTGGTGTGCTTTGCCATTTCCTTCTCCGCTCATTTTACAGATGAGGAAACTGAGGGAAACAAGGGGACTTGCCCAGGATCACACAGCTAGTAGTGTCTGAGGCGGTATGTGAACTCAGGCCTTCCTGATTCCAGGCCTGGCACTCTATCCACTGCACCACCTAGCTTCCCCTATGCACTGACATAGAGCAAAGACAAAAAACAAAACCACACTCAGGAGACTGGTACTTACTCACCAAACCTAGAATAAAGTTGATGAAAACCCCACTAATGGGTAGCTAGCCGCTGACTCCATTCAATGACCGATCTAATACACCAAAGAAAAGATTGGGACAGAATGTCACAAGGGGAAGATGGAGAGATGATTAAGGGGTTAAAAAATAAATAAAATTAAAAAAAACCCAAACCCATAAAGTAGAGATTTCCCTCTGGCTCTCGTTTGGGTCCCACCTTCTCCTAGAACTCCATCCATCCCAGCCCAACTTGGTAAGACTAAGTGGCATTCAACCCACAATTTAAACTTGCAAAGTGCATTACTTCTCAAGTTCTTAAGGGCATCATTGCTAAAAGGGTACAGAATGTCAGGGAAAGGGGAATAAATGGTGATAACTGTATTCAAGGGCTGCAGAGAGAAGAAAGCCAACTAGGGAAATCTGCCAACCTGACTGTCCAAGTCTGAGTGCCCGCTGATGGCCTGGCCTCACTGGGGAGACGGCATCGCTACATTGCCCCAAGTATCTGGGAGTCCCTCCTCAATGTGGAATGCCAGTGGCCAGAACCAGGGTCTGTTGTGGCTGCTTCTTTTCCTCTTAAACCTGGAATGATGCAGCCTCAGTGCCCCAAGTCTACCCGATAAATAGTGTTTCACCTCCCTGAGCTTCCATGTTTGAAAGCAAATGATGTTGGGGCAGCCCCAGTGACATGCCTGTCAGGACTCAGTAGGCTGGTTCTGGGTGATAGCCTATCACCAAGCCCCCGTGGGCAGAGGAACAGGGAGAACCATCAGGAAGCCCTCACTGCCCATAGGACTACGATTTCTCCCAATTATCTCCTATATTCCCAAACACCCATCACAACACCAGTCAGGCAGGTGGCAGCGCCTACTGAAGCAGCTCCCCCATGGAGCTAAAGCCAGCCTCCGCGGATGCTCCCTGCAGAGTCTCCACCAGCTAAAGCATATAACACTGCTATACGATGCAGCCAGGTGGTGCTGCAGCAGAGAAGACCACTGGCCTTACACCCACAAAAATCTGAGTTCAAATCCTCCCTCAGACACTAATTAGCTATATGACCCAGGTGACCCAGGCAAGTTCTTGAGCTTTATTCGGTCTCAGTTTCCTTATCTGGAAAATGGGGATCATCAAAGCAGCATCGACCTCCCAATACTGTAGTGAAGATCGGACAAGATATATTCATAAAGTCCTTGGTGAATCTGAAAGTGCGGCGTAAACATGCGCTTTCCTTTATTAACCCGGGAGCGTTGTGCACGCTGACTATCATCTATACAACTTTTCTTATTGACCACATAACGATTTTTCTCATCACCATCATCAGTAGCACGCTAACACAGCCAATAAAATAAAACAAGGCAGGGGACTTCTTAGGAAAGGCAAACACCCTCAGGCTGGGGCAGGGCAAGTGTATTCAGGGGCCCAGCCACACCAGCAAACCTCAGCCCTGGACTCTTGGGGGCACCCGACTGTCTGGACGCTAATACTAGGCCAGCAATCCCCAGACGGAAAGGCTCGAGCTCCGGTTTCCCTGCAGCCATTTAGAAAGTCTTTGTTTGTGCTCCCCAGACCCCCCAGGCCTGGGATCTGCACTGTGTCACTTGGGCCAAGGCCCTGGGATGTTTTCCTCTTGGCTTGGCTCCCTCCACCACCGAGGCTGCCTCAGGCTTCCTTTCAAAGGCTCACACGAGCCTCAAGTCCAAAATAAAACCAAGTAGCCACAATTTCTTTGTGTGGAATGAAAAAAAAAACTCTCCCAAGTTCAGTGGCAAGTTTAAAAAAATCAGGGGAATGTTTGGAAAATCCCATTTCAAAGCTTTGGCTGTTTCTCCAGCACCCCCAGAACTTACCCTCCCTGCCAGCCTGCCTAAGGGGCAGCTGCCCTCTGCTCTCAAGGAGCCAAGGAGGATTCAAATGCTTCTGAGGCCATGGCTAGGACTTGACACCCAGGCCCAAGGGATGAACAGCGTTAAGAGCCAAGATGACAGAGAAGAGCCAAGGCCTCTGCTGGTCCTGGTGGTAGGGGGCAACAGGAACCAGGAAAAATGGGAGGGGGAATATGGAAAAGAACCTTGGCTCTTGGATCTGAGGATTTGGCTTCAAGAACAGTTTTTAACACTCCCAAGCAGCCTTAGTCCATCAGGCAATCTCCTAGGCCTTGGATTCCTCATCTGCAAGAACAAAGGGGGTCTGGCTGGTGGCCGGTGAGGCCCCTCTTAGCCCAGGAGGCCTCGGAGCAGCCCTCCTTAGTGGGCATGTCCCAGCTGAATTGTCCCATGGGCATCTCCTGCATGGGCCCCACCACCATCATCTCTCTCCTTCTCTCAGGGCCCAGTGCTCCCTCTCCCCTTACTGCCTCTCTGTCACTGTGCTAGCACCCAGCCAGTGCCTAGCACACAGCAGGCACATAATCAATGCTTGTGGAATATAGCTCCCTGAGGATAGCAGTGCCTAGTGCACACAGCAGGTGCATAATAAAGGCATGTGGGTTGATGACTGATCTTGCTTCAGCTGGATGGGAGTTCCCCCCTCCCCCAGAAATCAGGAAGCTGGATGAATCTTTGAGGACTAAGTGCCCACCCGCACCAGACTTTGCTTCAAATCCAATTTGCTGGAAACATTCACAACAACAGAGATCTGCCTCTCCACTGTGATTCTGAAAATGGCAAAAGCACAAGATGGCTAGATGGCAAAGCTGTTTTTAAAACTGAAAGATAAAGAGAAGCCGAGGGCTGCCTACCTGGAGAGATGCAGGTTTCCTGCAGCTTTGGAGAAAGGGAGAAAGCCCCCAGGCCCTGCTTCTGGGCAGAGTGGAAGCTTGCTGCCCATCCCTGGGGACAGAAGGGGCCTCTAGGCCTTGCCCTCAGTCTAGGAAGAGGAGGCCTGTAGCCCCTTACCCAGCTGTCAGTGGGGGGGCCCCCAGGCCCTGCCTCTGGGCTCATCGGAGATCTGCAGCCCATCTCTGGGGCCTGGAGTGGTCACTTATGCAGCTGTCACCAAGACCCCCCAGGCTCACTTGTGGGAGAGGAGGCCTGTAGCCCCTTACCCAGCTGTCACTGGGGGCCCCAGGCCGTGCCTCTGGGCAGAGTGGAGGCCTGTGGTCCATCCCTGGGGACAGAAGCAATCACTTACACAGCTGTCATCGGGAGCCCCCCAGCCCTGTCTCTGGGCTCATTGGAGATCTTCAGCCCCCCACCAGTGATTCCAGAAGGCTTTGTGGATAGTCAAGGAATAGAAGAGTCAGGCTGAGCCCCAGGCATGCAGGAGCACACTTGACCTGGGGAAGCCCCAGGTCTCCAGCAGCACCGAGGACTCCACCTGCTCTGAAGGGCACAGGGCTCTTCCTTCTGGTAATTCTACGCCAACCTACCTTTTCTCTTCTCCAAAGTGGGCTGGCCCCACAGTGGCATTCATTCCCTCTTGGGCTGAGCAGATGGAGACCAAACAGATAACAAAGAACCTTTCACAATTGGTTTGTCCTCCTTCTCTTTTGTTCTCTGGAGAAAAGCCACAATTCCAGTGTGGTAACTCCCAGCTCCTCCCCAGATGCACACAGTGCCATGCCTCTCCTGAGCCCCATCCATGCCCACTCTAGACCGAAGGGAACCTGGACTCTGTGCCAGGGAAGTGGTGAGCTCCCCATGCAGAGGTATCTCCAAGCAGAGGAGGGACGGTCACTTGGTGGGGATATTTTCCAGGGTAGTCTCATTCAGACATGGGCCTGACTTGTTGGACACTGAGGTCCTTCCTGGCCCTGAGGCCCTGGGACTCTGGGATGGTGTGAGCAACTCTTCACGAGGAAGGCGTCAGAACCCTGCAATGGAGCTGGAAGAAATGGTGCACTGACAGCGCAATAACAGGGTTCTCCTCAACTCATCTTTACTACTCAGTCAATCGTGTGCCCCTAGTCAATGAAACTGGCCTTGGAGACCAGGCAGCAGCTGCCTGTGACGTGAGATGGAGTGCTGAGGTCAGGAAGACCTGAGACCAGACTGGACTCCAGATACTCACTAGCCATGTGACCTTGGGCTAATTCTTCAGCCTCAGCTTCCTCATCTGTTAAAAATAGGACGACTAACAGCATTTAACTCTGAGTTTTTTCGAGGGTAAGATGTGGTAACATATAGAAAGCACTTTGCAAACCTCAGGTGCCATCTAAATGCTGGCTACTTATTTCAGCACTGGATGAGCCAGCCTAGATCTCTTTGGGTGAGAGGCGAGGCTGACAATCCCTGTGCACAATTGCCCACTTAGAGGCCAGCGTTCTGGGGTGGGGGCCTCCAGAGTCCCAGCTGAAGCTACAGGGAGGAAGCAACATTGAAGGGTCAGGACACATCAACATAGTGTCTCCCCTGTGCCGAGCACCTGCGAAGAGCTTCACAGTTATTATCTCGTCTGGTCCTCACAGCAGTGGGTGGGAGGGGCTATTATTGGCCCAGTTTTACAGATCGAGCCTGAGACAAACAGGTGAAGTGACTGCCCAGGGTCATCTGCCCAGGACTGCCCAGGACTGCCCACAGCTCATCAGTGTCTGAGGTCTTCCCGACTCCGGGCGCTCCATCCACTGGGACACCCACTTGCCCTCTGATGATAGTTCCGATAATAACTAACATTTCTTTAGTATTTTAAGATTAGTAAAGTACACTACAGCTCATCTCATTTGAGCTTCACAAGGAATTAAAGAATTGAAAAGTCATCAAAATGCTGCTTGTTTTGGGGGCAAGGAGGGGAGGCAGGAGGGGCTTGCCAGGGAAGAGCTAAGCTGGCTTTGTGGTTGTTGTCCCCGGGGGCTTCAGACAGAAAACAGAAAAAGGAACCATTTCTTCCCCCCTCAGCCATCAGCTTCCTTCCTCACTCGCTGTCTTTCTATGTCTGTGATGCAATCCGAGGGGTTCTCTTCTAGCTCTAGCTAGCTGGGCAGCCGGCACAGCCTAGCCTTCCCTAGAGGTCTGCCTCAGGGTCTCAGCTGACCTTTGGGGGCTTCCTCAGCCTATGCCCCCAAGGCTTCCATTCCTTCCTCCTCTCCTGCCCCCCCACCTCCCGCACAGAGCCCAGGCCCTGAGTGGTCTTCCTATGCTATCCAGGCAGGGAAGGCTGCAGGGGTGGGGGCTGGGGCTGGGATGGAGGTCAGGAGGTCAGGAGGATGTCCCCCATGAAAGAGAGGTCTAGGAAGGAAAGAAGGCACTCTTCTGGGTGTTTCCTGAGCACTTGCCTGGGTCATCACTGGTTGATGTCACCAACTTCTGGGGCCGCTGGAATGGTGTTGGCCAGGGTCCTCCTTCCTTCACCTAAACCCCAGTCTCCGAACCTTGGAAAGTCAAGAACCCTTCTGAATTGATTCTCAAAGGCCCTAGGATTTGGGGATGGTTTAGTCCAGTTTTCCCCTTTTACAGATAGGGAAACTGAAGCACAAAGAGGTCAAAGGAGATGCCCAGGGTCACTCAGCTAGTTAGGATTCAAACTCAGATCACCTGACTTTGATCCAGCATCCAAGTCTGCCTCACTGGACACTACCAGGCTTTAGCAGACATCCTGGTGGCCCCAGCAGCTCTGGAGAGAGAATGGATTTTGTGATAGTCCCCTCCCCTCCTGAGAGAGGCCCTTAGGTTATGTGGAAATTAGCTTCATCTCTAGTATTGGGTCCCCTCCCTTCAGAAAACTGGCCCCTCCCTGGGGTATCTCAAAGGCTGAAAGAGCCAAGAGCCTCAGTCAATGTAGTCACAACTTCACACTTCTCCTTTTTGGTCTAAGTAAAATTAGCACCTTAGTTCCTTCCTACTTTTAACCACTTCTCTTCACAAAGGTGCTTCAACCAAGCAGACATCTCTCTATGCGGCTGACATAGTTTGAGGGGCAAGGGGCTCTCCAGGAGCTGCAAGGGTCCTGGCCCACCAGTGTGGAAAGTCTTTGGCTCCAGGTCTGTGATGCCGTGGACCCTGGGGGCAACTGAACCAACTGAGTAACAGCAACAATAAAGCAATTAAAAATACAACAACTAATTGGAAAAGAATCCTTCCTCAGGCAGTCCACATTCCTCAAGCGCTGGACACAAGATGCCCATTTCTCAGGAATGACTTGTGATTCCTGCCCTGGGTGGGAGGGTAGGAGACAACAGGAGACAGGAGATCCCTTTCAGCTCCATGACTTTATGACTAGGAGAAAATTGGGGAAATGCTGCAAAGGTGGGGGGAGGGATGGGTACTTCATTTTTACGTGCCATCGATCAATGACTACAACAGATTCCATGCCATGGCGGGGATGGGGAGAGAGGGAAGGAGAGGTAGGGAGAGAAAATTTGGAACTCAGAAACTTGTGCAACTGAGTGCTATAAACTAAAAAAAAATAATTATTTTTTTTTAAAAATCAAACAATGAGTATTAAACCTTTACTATGTGCTAGGCACCATGCGGTCTGCAATATTTCTCTCTTATTTCTATCTTCTCTATTCCTGCACCAGCTTAAGAAAGAAAAAAAAAAGTCACACAAGTAGAAAGCTACCTCCACAGATGAAGAAATTGAAGGCTAGTCATGGGAGATGTCAGAGGACAGCTCCTTATACACTTCCTCTCTCATTGTCACAACAGCCTGGCCAAGATAGCACTATCGCTTTCCAGATGAGGAGAGTGATTCTGTGAGGATAGGTGACCAGCCACCAGAACTGTGCAACCAGGAGCATTAGAGGCAGGCTGTGAGCCCAGATGTACCTGGCTGCCCATTCAGCACTTCATCCACTTCACTACCGTTTACTCCATGACTACCTCATAGAACACATTTTTTGAAAGGTTTGGCTTTGTTGTACTTTCCGGGAATGATCACAGGGACACGTGATGGATCACAGATGTGATCAGTGGATAACTTACTGAGCTTCTCTCCCACTCCTGTAAAACTCCTATAAAATGCAGGTGTGGTAATAAATAGATACCTTCTCTGGTCCCTGTGGTGTTTCAACTATCCGGCTAGCAGCTGTTGTGGGGGTGAAAGCCCAACGACAAGCAAGCTACCAGCATGCTGCAAAAGCACATGTTCTTTTGATCTGCTTAACTAAGGAAAGCTACCCGAAGGGGTTGACAAGCTTACTTTAATTCAACAGACAAATATCATTCACTTAGTTCAGGGGAAGAGACCAGCACACTGAACTTCAGAACAAATTACAAAGTGCAAATGCCAATAGACAGACCTTGTCTGATTCAAATCCCAATACATAGTTACCAGAGTTTAACAAAGTCTCAGCATCCGGGTTACAAGTTGGAGGGCCCTTAGCTACAGCTGCCTGGAGTCTCCACCTCAGCACCACCATGAGTGAGAGCCCTGAGCAAATGGCTCTGTCTTCTCTTTTTATAGGGCTTCAGCCATCATCAAACGTCATCTGCATGACCAGAACTTAGGCTGCTATGATTGGCTCTTGAGTTAGCCCTTCCTCTTAGAACCCTGGGAGGTTCACATCCTCATAGGTTAGGTTACCAACTAATAGGGGTTAGGGCCTGGGGCTTAGCACTTAGTTAGACTCAAGATGGACATGGCTCTGGAGTTAGACCCTCCCCTTAGGATCCTGGGAGGTTCACATCCTCATAGGTTAGGTTAACACCTAATAGGGCATGGCTCTGGAGTTAGCACCTCCCCTTAGCCAGCCCCACCTGGGGCCCCACCCCATCACCAATCCACACCCACATAGGTTCCACACCTAATAGGGGTTTGGGCCTGGGGCTTAGCACCTAGTAAGGCTCAATGAAATACACTCAAAGCAAACAAAAGCCAAACTCTTCAAGGGCACTTGTTGAACTAAGTGCTAAGGAGCTCGTTTTGTTTACCAACACATGTGGACAGAAGGGATCACTCCTACATTTTACAGATGAAGAAACAGAGACCCAAGAAAGAAAAGTGGCCTGCCCAAGGCCACACAGGGAGTAAGAAGCAAAACCAGGGACTGAGCCCAGGTCCTGAAATAGTACTTAGTGACAGGTCAGGCCAGGCCCCATCTAACCCTACCTGTTACTGTGTTCTCTTTGTTAGCCCACTGGCTTGAAGTTTGGCTCATCCTAAACTGGCTGTGGAGCAAAGACCTCATGATAAGTTAGGCAGAGCCATCTACACCCACAGTGTTACTAACTTTTCTTTGTTAACCTGATAGCCTAGTTATGGGTGGAACAAAGATTCTCTCAATGAAGATCTGTGCTGCTCACTAAAAAAATAAATGAGGAGATGAATTAGTAACTGGAGTGAATTTAAGCCTGTATCCAAAGTATCTTATTTCAGGAATAAGAAAAACATTACTAACTTTATACTGCAAAACTATGCACACCCCCACATTGAGGGCTCAACCAAGGCTTTTTATGTAATAATATAAGGCCCTGAAGCCAACACCAAAAGCCCCTGTCAGACTGTTTGGCTTCTTAACCGTTTACAGCATTTTCCCCATGAAACTAACCACCCCTTGAATTGTCTCCTACTCCTCCCCCTGTCCCCTCCAAGCTAGGATCATGTTTCCACAAACTCAAACAACAATGTCAAACATAGTCTCAATGCTCACATTCAGATTTGGGCAGAGCCACTGGGGGAGGGAGAGACAGACTAAGACTAGGAAAAAAGGAGCATTTGCTTTCACTGTGGACTTCCTCCCACATCGGGGAAATTACCTGTGAAGAAAAGAGGACCAGAACTCTTAATAATGCCAACTCCCCATGACAAAGACTCAGAGATGCTGAGCCAGCCCTCCAAAGGGAGTCCTGAGCTCTGACGACATGACGAGCACATAGGGAAGGGACCGAGATCAAAGAGCTGATAGATTCCACTTAGACTTTAAAATCTGTAGGTCCTGCCCACCCTTAAAAAGCCGTACCTCCCCCCTACCCAGACCAGGGAAGCCTCTAGAAAGCCAAATCTGCTCCTGTACATCAGCCCATAAAGGACTCACATCGATTCCACCATCATTCACCTCTGTCTTTGTATTGGTTTTAAGAATCTCTTCCTTTCTGGGATCCAGGTAAGGACAGGAGAGCAGCAAAAAGACAGACAAAAAGGTCTCTCTGTACCAAGAGCAGAACCCTCCAAGACTTTTTAAGGGCAAGCAAGACAAGCTACTTACCCTACAGCTTAGGCTAGCTCCCTGCTTTCCTAGCAAGCTTCCGATGGTCACCGACACTTGTTTATTTCCTGATCACGGTCCTGGTCGCCTGAACCAAAGAAAACCTTAGGAATCCCAGGAGCTTCTGCTTCCTTTCTTCCCGGAGAAAAACCCAAAGGAGAGAGACCACTGGACCTCACTGCTCCTTATACCAATGGCCATCCCTACCTTCATCTTCCACACTAAATACTGGAATTTATTACACACTCTCTGCTGTGCTCATTGCCAGAATATTGGGCACCAAAGGGCGCCCAAAGGAAGTCAAGTCTACAAGCATTTATTAAGTACCTACTGTGTACCAGGCTTTGTGTCCAGTGCTGGGGATGCACAGAAAGGCAAGAGCCAGTGCCTGCTCTCAGGGAGCTCACAAGCTCTCTAGAGAAGGAGTTTAGATATGGCCTTGATAAGATAATCACATAGAGGTCACAGAATCCCAGATTTAAGACCTGGAGGTGGCTTCTGAGGTCACTGGTCCAACACAGCTGCTTTATAGATGAGGTGAACTTTGATCGTCAGCCCCTGGGCATTGACATCCAGCACAGTATAAAACAGGGTGGCTAAGGGTGTCGCTGAAAATGTCGTGGAATATGAAAAACTGTGCAAAGTGAGGCCAAATCAGCGACACCCTATCACTGGCAGAACCTCTGAATGCCCCCTGTTCATAGGTAACAAGGCACTAGCTGCCTGGAACCCAAGAACGCTACAATATCTCCTCAGCGAAATCTATAGCACTGAGAAAAACGTGAATCTGATCATCCATACCAGGACACCCAAAGTGGATGACAATGCTCACGGCTCAGAAATGCGGCTTGATGGGGAGGTAACCATCCATGTGCACGTGCACACACGTACACTCACATGTAACATATACAGGAGAGGGAGAGAAGCTCAGGAAGTTACCCATTGATACACATACATTTCTACCCATCTATGTAACCTTACTGCAGCCCCATCTCTCCAGCCTCTCCATACCTATATACATCCATTGAATACGTCTTCTACAAGGGCAGACCCCGGCCACTCTGCCTCTCCAGGCTATCCAGAATTCGCTCCTGGCCAGCTCGACCTGAGGATAGCTCTTGCCTGTTTACTGCATCAAGTCCAAGCTCTCTGAGCCTTTACAAGGCTCTCTATAATCATATCCATCCTTCCTTATGGGTACAGCTACTCACTGTAATAACTATAGTAATAATGATGATGACAACTGACATTTATATACTATTACAAGGTTTGCAAAGTATTTGATGTTACCCGGTTCAAAGTGAATGCTGTTATTGCCCCCATTTTACAGAGGGAAATACTGATGCTGACAGGTGAGAAGCAACTTTGTCAGAGTCACAGCCAGAATGTTCCTGGGGTCGGGGAGGTTTAACACAGTCCTTCCCAAGCGCACGAGGACCTCTGCTCTGGTCAAGTCAACCCCCCACTATTCCCTCCTCGTCACCGTTGCTCACACAATCCTCCAGACCTGGAACACCCTCCTCCCTCTGCTCAATCCAGACAGACAGACCCTATCTAGCTACACTTGTTACAGTATCGGAGCTGGATCCAATCTCATTTCTCCCTGGATCACTGTCCAACTTGAATTCAATTCAAAAAACCTTTGTTAAGTGGCTACACTAGCTCTTAAGCTAGTGCAAGACATTGGAGAGACAGAGATATTTAAACGAAGGGGTCCTTGCCTTCAGGGAGCTTATGTTCTACTGAGTGTCTGCATCCCCCTGCTCTCACCCCATTTTGCCCAAACCAGGTTCCATCATACCTTGCAGCCGCTGCTTCAGCTTGCTGTCTCCACTCACCACCATTTATCTCCCTCACTTCCGCCCCGGCCTCCACCTTGCAAACTTCTGCTCTGACCTGGGTTATCTGGTCAGCTTCACCAGCCCACAAGGAGGCTTTCCTCACCACTTCCTGGGCATCCCCAGGTACACACATACCAACTCCTTCTGACGTGTGGTCTTCCCCCATTAGAACGGAAGCTCCCTGAGGGCAGGAACTGTATTGCCTGCTTGTATTTGAATAGCACAGTGCTGGACATCTAGTGAGCGCTTGATGAAGGCTGTATCTAAAATGATTACAAAATAATTCACAAGAGTGAAATTGGTTATTTTCAGACAAGTAGAGGTTATTGTTTCCTATAGTTTGTAGTGAATGTTTTCTAATGTCAGGCTTGTCCAACATGGGCCTCTTGGGTGCTTTGGTTCTTCTTCAGAACAATCTATTCTGTCCCATTTATCTGTTTCTTGGGTTTTTCTCCATCATCAGATAATGCCGACAATCACTGCTTTGGAGCAGGGTTTAACAATAACACGTAATGGCAAGTTCCCTATTTCCTTTCATTTTCCTTCCTAATTCCCCTTGAACTCCTTGATGGGTTCTTTTTCCATATAAACTGTTATCACTTTAGCTAATTTAATGAAGTCGCTTATTGGTATTTGGATTAGGACTCAAGAATATTCAAATTTAGATTTGAGTGATTTCCTCAATGTGTTTATTCCCTCCAGTGACGCAAATCTCAGCTCATCATCCCAGAGATTCTTGTCCATGCCCTCTCATAGGCTCACCACCATCACAGTGATGTACCCAATATGCTGGACGTCTTCCTCCTCCTCTCCTGACATTGTGAGGATACCAGTGGACTCTCTAACCACCTGCCTCTCATCTCTCCCTCTCACCACATGGCCAACCAACCTTCTTGTATACTCACATGTTCTTCTTCAAAGTTCCCCATCGGTTCTATGTTGCAGCTTGTTCATGCCTACCATGTACCTTTCCAGTAGCACTCAGCTTCAATTCTTCAGAGACCATTGTGTTCCGAGTCTCAAAGTTACATAACAGCAAGAGCCGTTCTCTTGAATACTCTCAGCCAACATGATATCTCCCATCCACATAGCCCGATCATTCCAAGTCCCTTGAAGAGCATCAAGACAGAAAGAGCCTGGCACTAGGCAAGGCATGAAACAGAGAATCATGCTCACCCTAGGTGCTTGCCACCGTCATGGCGGAGACTGAGCAGAGAGTCCAAGTGGGAGAAGGTGAGGTCCCTTGAAGGCTCTTGTTTCTGGATGACACTGCGCTGGGGGAATTAAGCTCAGAAGACTGTGACTCCTCCTGTTCATAGCTCTGTAAAATCTGGGTCTTAAGCCAAGTCTGTAAACCAAAATAAAGAGGAGACCAACCCCCTCATCTATCTGAGAGGTCCAGAGGAATCTCAGATCTATATTCATTCAGCCTTGAAACCAAAAGGGATCTCAGTGGTCTTTGAGGACGATCCTATCATTTTACAGAGTGGGAAACTGAGAGATGAAAGCCACACAGGCCCAAAGTGACAAAGACAGGATTTCAGCCTGGATCTCCTGACTCCAAATTCCAAGTTTCTTACTGCTTCTGAGTAAAGCAAGGAACCATCTTCTCATTTACAAGTAAAATTCCATTAGTGTTTTTAAAACTCACACATAACACAGGAACCAGAACCAACAAAACACCACCATAAATCAGCTTCGTGGGCAGCCACGAGGTCAAAAAGGCTTATGCTGGCTGCCCTGGCCCCTCCCTGGCTGGGCTGTCCTAAC
>CM053624.1:374496301-374533159 GCA_028646595.1 Phalanger gymnotis | reverse complement strand
AGAGGAAGGCTTTGCAGGTGGTGGACCAGCCGAGGGAATGACTATGTAAATCCACAAGGAAGTTCACGCTCTAAGGGCCAAAAGGTTCCCATAAAGATCTTTCCAGCACTGCCTATAGAGCCTCAGGAAGCTATGATGGAAGGCTCTAGAGCACGCTAATGTCCCAATGCCTGGGAAACAGATTATGGCTAGTTTAAGGGAGGTACCTGTGTCAGGATGTCAGCCTGGCAGGAGTCAGCCTGACTCTTCTTAAAATGAAATAGATTGTCCTGTGACAATCACAGGGGTGTGTATGTGGGGGGGGGGGGATCTCTCTTTCTTTCTCTCTCTCTCTCTCTCTCTCTCTCTCTCTCTCTCTCTCTCTCTCTCTCTCTGTCACTGTGGCAAGATTTTTGCCAGAGTCCTCCTTCACCTGGAAGATGGTTATCTGCCTGAGAGCCAGAAAGGGCTGAGGAATTGTGGATATAGTATTTGCTGCCTGATAACTCCAGGAGAAATGCCAGGAGCAGGACAGAGGTCTGCACATGACGTTTCTCAATCTTACCAGGGCCTTTGATATTGTCAGTTATGCTCTATGAGCAAAGCAGAATTACAGTAGTTCAAAAGAAACCTGAGATGCACAAATTTAGAGAAGCCACCCCAAATGTTCACACGGCCGATTCGTGTCTGACCTGTGGCAGAGCATTCCAAGTTCATGTTAGTCTGATCAGCCACAGTCGGACTCACTGTAACTTGACCCCAACACAATGATGTCATTTGAGTCCTCTCCAAGGACAGAGAACAACAACCAACCAACCAATGTCAAAATCCCCAGGCAGACACTGTCTTTTCCGTGGTACCCTCTCGCCCCACGGCTGGCCAGAAGGTACCTCTCTTTCCTTCTTTCCTATGCTCCCCAGACATTTCTTAGCTACTGATTATTCTACTAGTCTATCCAGAGCCTTGATCTCTACCAGAAGATGTCAGGGTCGCAAAGGGCACAGTCTTGGGGTGGCCTGCATGGAGCCTCAGGGCCTTACTCAATAAATGTCTAACAAATGTGTGATTGAATGAATCAATAGGAAGCAGAGGAATAAAAGAAGCAATTTTATTAGTCTTGATTGTAATGCACTGGATTTAGAGATGGAATCAACCAAATCCATAAGCATTTATTAAGTACCTACAGCATCTAGGCCCTGGGGAGTCAAACACAAGGAATGGAGCAATTCCTACCTACCAAAATCCCTCCCACCAAGGAGCTCACGCTCCAATGGACAACCAGCACATGCTGAATATGAGACACAGAGATGGAGAGAGGCAGAGACCAAGAGAACAGGCCAGACCTCTCCTTCGACAAGCCTATTCCCAGGCCCCCAGCTGCCCGGGCTGCTAAGGGGGCCTTCTGCTGACTCTGCGTCGATCTTGACTCTCAGGATTTCTCTCGGTTGTCTCCTCCATTAGCTCCTTGAGAGCTGGTCTTCTGCCTGTCTCTGTATCCCCAAGCTCCAACCCAGGGCAGGACACGAAGCTTGCAGATACAACCATTATAAATGGAGATATAAAGAGTTTACTTGATTTTCACAGAGGAAGGAAGGGACCGAGTCGAGATTTGAACTTAGACCCCTTCATCACAGTAGTCTGTCCACTAAGGACAGATGAGCCACCCCCCCCATTTTTATTTGGATGTTGGAAGACAAGAAATGCAGGGTTGGGTCAAAGGTAAGGAGTCAGAGGGAAATGGAAGGCCAGACCAAGATTTAACAACAACAGAGCCTCTTTTCTTCAGCTGAATAGAGCACATAGCACATTCTGTAAATCCATCATCCCCTTCTCTGTCCCTGCTGCCCAGCTGGACACTGATGTCAGTACAGGGGCCAAGAGAATGTGCAGGAGGACGTGGCGGAGGCAGGGGCCAGAAATCAGAAGCAGTCAGCCAGGGCCATTTGGATGCTTTACAAAACCACTATGGAGATAGGAAAACCAATGTGTCTTTCCCTGAAGGAGGAATATGAGGTGCTTGCTGGTTCCTGCCTTCCCTGAGCCCTCGGGTCCAAGGCTCATCTGGCCTTCAGGCATGGAAGGAACAACACTGAGATGCCACGCAGGTCACAGACAGGCAGGACCCAGGAGCCAGAAACAACCTGGGGGTGGAGAAGAGGCGGTTGGTGCTTCCACCCCCTTAAATGGCAGCTCTCGTTGGCCAGCTGGTGTTCTGAAGGTGCGATAAACAGAAGAGAGGGTTTGCCTTTAGCGCCTCGCAGTGGTACTTACACGGGTCTTTAATGCCCACGTTCTCCAGAAAACATCTTCCGAAAAGGAAGGTTAAAATTGGAACGGGCATGCTGGGAAAACTAAGTCATCACCTGCCGATAGGTTTTCCTTCAGATGCGTTCAGTAATCTCCCCCATCATTATGGCTCATGATGAGAGAGGCTTGCACCAAAGCACCTGCAGCTTCTGACGCTTGGAGTTTGGCCTCCAACTTCGTTCATGACACAGACTTGAGGTAAACCGTCAGGGCAAGCAAGACCTTGAACTTGGGATACCAGAAGAAGGCTGCCCCAACAGTGAAGGGAGAACCACCTGCAAGAGAAGGCATGGAGCCTGGAGGAGGCAGAACCAGCTCTGGCTGAAAGGCCGGCCAGTGGGTGCATTTCCATGACTTAGCATCCCACTTCAGCCATGTATTTTTAAAAACAGAAAAGGGACTTCCACAGGAAATGTCAAAGACAAATGGCCAAGAGGAATCACAGAATTGCAGACTATCCCGAGAGACCGCTGCCTAGGGTGTCTCTCACAACCTGCCAGTGCCTGCAGAGCTCCCACAACGCCCTGATGGCCAGCATGCAGCTGTGCGTGTGTGTGTATGTGTGTGTGTATGTGTGTGTATGTGTATGTGTGTGTGCGTGTGTGTGTATGTATGTGTATGTGTGTGTGTATGTATGTGTATGTGTGTGTATGTGTGTGTGCATGTGCGTGCGTGTGTGTGTGTGCGCGTGTATGTGTGTGTGCGTGTGTGTGTGCGTGTGTGTGCGTGTGTGTGTGCGTGTGTGTGTGCGTGTGTGTGTGTGTATTGGGCAGCCGAGGGGATGTCCAGGCCACTCTTCTTTGGAAATGCCCTGGTTTGAGAAGGTTTGACTAGCATTAAGCATGAACACGCCACCTCAAAGTTCTACACGCTTCCTTCCATCCTGGGGCTAAACAGAAGCAGCCCTTTCCCCCTTCCAACAGTCTTTGACCACTCAAAGACAGCCACCGCGCATACCATCCCTGGCTACTTAAGTCTCCTCTCTTCTTCGGTCCTTCCGCTAGTCCTTGTAAGGCCTAGGCTCACGGGCCTTTGCCATGCTGGCCACCCTCCTCTGGATTCTCTCCCCCTGATCAATGCCCTTCCAAACCCAGGATGTCCAGAGCTGAACACAGGACTCCAGATACAATGTGACCAGCGCGAGGTGTCACCTGCGTAGGGTGAGCACCTCCCTGGGCCTGGGCATCACCCCCCTGCCTTAAGGCCATCTAAGATCACCTGGTTGGCATAGCACAGCACTGACAAACATTAAAAGTCCACTGTTTTCAGATGAAACGCTATCTAGCCGCGTCCCACCCCCCAGCTTGCACTTAGGAACGCACCATTTGAAATCCAGGTACGAGACGTGACATTTTTCTCAAGATTAAGACACACCGAGACTTTACCCCCTAGTTCCCCAATGATAACAGTCTCTGGCTCTATTTCTACTCCCCAACCAATAGGCTTGAAGTGAGTTTTTATCTCTGCCAGGTGATATGGCAAGACCTCACCGAAGAGAGGAGTTAAGAGTTGGACACATTTTCATAACAACTAGAAAGAGACAGACGTAGTTTAAGACAGAGATGGAAAGAACGAGGGACAGAGAATAAGACGGAGACTGAGAGACAGACAGACATGAAGAGAGAAAGAGACAGAAGGAGAGACAGAGACACAGAAAATGAGGGAGACACAGAGACGAAGAGAGACAGACAGCCGGACAGACGAGTCAGGAGGAGCGGCCTTGCCAAAGGTTTAGCTCCTCAGCTTTCCGCTTCATCTCGTTAAGCATTTTACTCCTTACTTTGTATATTCATTTGCTTATTTCTTTGTTGATGGTTCTTAAGTCAGTATTTTTAGCAATCACCCCCATGCACCAGCCATTTGCAATCAAAACAGGGGCTTCCCTTTAGGGCAGGTGTTGGGGTTCTGTGCTTCCTGACCAAATCTGGTAGAAGGTTTCACTTTTCATGGTTTGGTTCAGGTTGGTATCAGTGAAGTCTGCAGGAAGCCCCCATGGGACCCCAACAGATGGCTGCTCAGGGTGTGTGGCAGGGCAGACACCAAGTACTCGGCAGACTGTGACCAGCAAAGCCTCCCTTGTCTCCCTCCCGCCTCAGCAGCTGAGATGTGGGAGTAGGACGTTCATTCACCGGCGACAGTCACTCAGGGCGCGGGGGACACTAGAGAGGATGCCCCAAGGTAAGAGACGGAGGTCTTGTTTGTGAGGCGGCCAGGGGGCTGGCGCCACTGAATGGAGAGTGAGGTGTCATAAGAGACTGAAAAGATGGGAGGGCCAGGTCATGAAGGGCTTTGAAAGGCAGCAGGCAGCAGGTCTGCATTGTGCTCACTCCAGGAGCAGGCTCAGGGGTCCGGGCAGCCTTCAGCCGTCCACCTAAGGAAAGACTCTTACTACCTCCTAAGCTCCTCCCGAACTCTGGAGCCTCCAGCAAGCTCATCTTCTGTGTGGTTCAATGGAACCAACTCTATTTGTGATCAGAAGCCTGGCCGTGAGGCCCAGCTCAGTCCCTTACTGCCTACTCTCCGGACCAGACGTTCTCCACAGCCTCTTCTGGTTCTAGACCTGAGACCTAACTCTTGATCCTAGAAGGGGGCCTGGGCTATAATAAGCACTTAACAAAATCTGGCTGATTGACACGTCCCCCGAGAACAAAGGCATTTCTCAATGCGCTCGAGGCAGCCTGCTAGCAGCCTCTGCGCACACCCCCTGCCAAACATGTTGGGGAATGCCTCCCGCTGCTGCTGCCACTGCTGGCCAGACTGTGTGGGAGGAATGAAAACTGGACCTGATGTAAGTCCGAGGAAAACAGGACAAGAAGGCCCTGATCGCTGGCCTTTGCAGCCTCCAGTGGTTTATATAAAAAGAAATTGCTCTTCAGGCAGGGCCAGCCCTCTGCGCCCCATCTTTGCCCACTGAACAGCTCTGCTGCCAGAGGGGGCACCAAGGCCTCCTCCTACTTGGTATGTTTAAAACACAGCTTTGTTATTTGTTGGTATGCAGATGCCAATGCACCAGAAGAAGAAGGATGCACACCACAATCAAGGCACATTCCAGAGTTGAATCAAGTGACTCGTGATGCTTTGATGCTGGGGCACCCGCCCGCCCCCATTCTTCCTCCTCTTCAGTCCATGTGCGGCAGATGTCCAAGACACACGCTTTGGCCCTGGACTTTACATGGAGAGCTGGACAGCAGAAGAGCCGGTGATGGAAAGACCAGAAGCTGTTCAGATACTCAGGGGGCTTCCACAGGGCAAGGCCTCGGCCCCTCCACGAGTGCTGTGTCTGGCTCTCTCCAAGGCCTCTCCCAGCTCTACCACCTGAATGCTCTGAACTCCACAGGCTCCTATACGACAGCTAGTTATAACCTGGATCGCAGGCACTTCTGTCCATTGGATCTTTCCCACATGAACCATCATCAAGGCCCAATCTCTCCTGAGGGGCTGGGATCTTATGTAAGAAGCGCCGTGGTCAGTGTGCCAGGACCTGGCATGATCAGGAACATCTGGGGACATCACTACCCACAGAGAATCCTCCTTCCTCAGATCACAGATCCGTTTAAGGTTGTAGCAACCGGCTACCCTTCCATTAGCGTGGGCACCTAAGGACTGACTCTCTCCTAAGTGAACAGAACAGATAAACGAGCCATAACAGAATGATGGTCTGTGTGGAACTTACACATTGCATCCCAAAGCTAAAACCGATCACTATATATAGCCCCCTTTGAAAAGCAACAGAGAAAAGAAAAAAACAAACCCAAGGGCTCCCCACTGCAGTGGGGAGAAGTCACCACATGGACTTTATCCATCTAGAGTGAGGGTCTTAGGATGTAAACGCCTGGAGGTCAAGGCCGGTCTCTTTTGTCTTTCTTGTCTCAGGTACTATGAGGCCTACAGGGCAGCCACAAATACTTAGCAGGAAAGCGACTTTGGGGTCACAAAGCCACAAGGAGGGCCAAGAGGCAGGATTCAAACTCATTCCTTCTTGATGCCATGCCCTACATCTTTTCTCCACCACTCCTTCCCACCATTGGAGCTGTCTCTTCCAGCAGTTAAGATCAGGGATTCTCAGCAGGGAACTGCAGCAATACAGGGGCCCATCAGGTCAAGCTTGTCATACAGGCTTGGTGCCCAGATAGTCGAGCAAAAGCCTCCCTCTCTTCTGATGGCCAAAGTGACCGAGGGGTCTCAAGGTGACCCTCAGCTGCTCTACCATTTGGGGGAAGGTGCTTTGGAGGGAGTTGGTTTGTGAGCAGCTGCACACAGGGATTTGTAAGAAGTCTGTCTAATTTGGGCCTGAACAGGAATCCCCATGTGCCCTATGTCCTTCCCCACGTCCCTGAGGAAGCGGTCATCTTGCCTCTGCTTGGGAGGCGGCCTTTGGAAAGGATGTTTTCCTTTTAAACTGAAGTGAAATCTAATCCCTTGAAACTTTGAACTTTGCCCCTTCCTAGGCCCTCTGGGATCAAACAGAGAGGGTTTAACCTCTTGACCCCGTGACAGTCATTCAAATATTCGAAGGTTGGGCCTCAGTCTTCTCATCTCTTTACTAAACACTGACCCATCTGGCATGGACTCGAGGCCCTTCACCACTGCAGCTGCTGACCTCAGGAACTCTGAGAATCACGCACGCCTCCAGCAGCTGCCAGGCCTGGGCAGAAGACAGCAGGAGAGCCACCTTCCCAGCCCTGAACACCAGGTGTCTTCCATCGACTCGGCCTAAGATCCCCCAACAGGTTTTGGCTGCCGAGTCACATCTTCAAATAATGGGCTTATGGTCCACCGAGACCCCTGGATCTTTTCCACAAAAATTATTACTATGGCTAATAAAATATCTCACATTTCTAAATAACTTTAAGATTTGCTGAGCACTTTGCCCTGTGAAGAAGGTGCTATTACTGCTCTCATTTTACAGAAGAGAAAACAGAGATCCAGACACTCACTGGCTGGGGCGACCCTGGACAAGTCACTGTTTGCCTCAGTTTCCTCATCTGCAAAATGGAGACAATAATAGCACCTATCTCCCAGGGGTGTTGTGAGATAATTATTATAAAAGCGCTTAGCACGGTGCCTGGCACACAGTAGATGCTGTATAGATGTCGGCTGCTGCTGGTTGTTGCTATTTGATGTGAGCCCGATACAGATACTCTTTGGGTTTTTGGGTTCTGGTTCAATTAAGGTCAACAAACATTTATTAAGTGTCAACTGCATACGAGGCCTGGTGCTGGGATACAAAGACTAGTGAAGCAATCCTCGCCCACAAGAAGACTGAGAGTATCCACTCTCCCGGTCAGTCTTGTCCACTGCAAATCTATTAGTCGCAGGACCCGTGACTTCATCCAGACCACTAAGAACAGCATCTCCTCTCTTTGTATCACTTTTAAGTCATGTCAACGAGCGAAATGATTTGCCTACACTTTTCCCACTTGAGAGAAAGACTCAGGTTGCTAGAGCGACCCCTTCCCCCTAGCCCTGCACAGTTCACGTAACTCACAGTCCCAGAGAAGGGGAACGTCCAACTTCACTTCTCCACACTCAGCTTCTACTCCTTGCTGAGCCACAGCTTTGGCTCCCCAATACAGAGAAATCGGCCCAGTCCAGTTAATTTTCCACGACTCCTCTTCTGAGTTCCCAAGGATTGGTCCGAGAATTCCTTTGTTCTCCACTGCTGTCACTAGGTTGCCGCCATCTTGTGTTCCCTCGGCTCCCAACTTGGCCCAGAGATCCCTCCTCTCCATCTGTTGCTGTCATGTCTGGTCGCTTGACTCCCCACACCCACCCGCACTATCCACCCTTCCACGCAAAGGCCAAAACCAAGGGGAATGACAAGCCATGACCCAGGCAGTCAGGGCTAACGAGGTCTCAGGTCAGGAAGATACATCAACACCAGAATCAAAGTCTCATCGGTGTGAACCGTGTTAACAGAGGGTTAGAGTGTGAAAAGGGCCGGCCTTCCCTCTGTGTACCATCACAGGCCCTTGCTGGAAGAGGTGAGCCCCCAAGCCTCCAGAAACTCTAGGCTCAGGCTTAAGGAGAGGGAGGATGCAGGAGGGGGAGGGGCAGCCTCTTTCTCTCCACTGCCCAGTTTTCACGTCTGGGGAGATCTGCTAAGCCGTGCAGATGTGCCTTTGTTACAGGAGAGCCAGAAGCATCTTGCCAACACCGCCTCCAAGCCCAACAGAAACACGGAAATAAATCCAAACATATGAAAGTTTCCCATCGCCAACAGCTCTTCTCTTGACTGCCTGATTCAGTCCCTGTCTCACCACCAAGGCTCCTTCCCCATGGATCCAGACCTTCCAAGGCTGCCTATTTGCTACTCGTTGACGTTCGGACTCTCTTTCCTGACATTCGAGGCTTGGCTTTGGACTCGGGAAGACACAGGCTCAGATGCCACGTTAGGCAAGAGCCAGTTGGGTGATCCTGGTTATATCACTTAATCTCTTCACCTCAGTTCCCTCACCCATAAATGGGGAGGTTGGTCTCAATGACCTCGAATGTCCCTTCCAGCTCAGAGATCACGACCACTTGAGCCTCATAGCAGCCTAGGGAGGCGTTAGTGACGTTTCACAAAGAAGGAAATGTAAAGTGACTTGCCCGGGGTCACACAGCTTTTAGGTGGAATCTGAGCCCCATCTTCCTTTCTCTGCAGGAACCGGTCCTCCTCCTCTCATGGCGCCTGCAGCCCTGGCTCTCCTCAGCCCAGGCATATACTAAGTGCTTGGTAAATACTGAAGTTGCTGATTGAAACTGTAATTAATCTTTACATTTCCCCCAACACCCAGCAGAGCGCTCCGAACACAACAGGCACTTAATTATCACTGAGGCTGCAGATTTAAACCATATGCCATGGATGCTCTCCCAGGAGGAGCACAAGAACAAAGCCAGGCTGTAAAGGACTGGCTTATCTTACTGGACAGCTCCCTGACTTGGAACCTAAGAGCCAGATTCCAGTCCCGACTCACAGGCTCCCTAGCTCTCTAACCCTGATGAGTCCTTAAATTTCTCCTCTCATCTGCAAAATGGTGATCAGAAGGGTTCCTTTCTCACAGGGTTGTTGAGGATCAAGTGAAATAGAATACGTAGAGCGCTCTGGCAACACAAAATCCCTGTAAATTCCAGCTATTAGCACCCTCATCCTCCTCAGGCTCCTCAACCACTGCTTCTGTTTGCCATGATGTCTCCAAGGAATGAAGCTAGAAAGGGGGCTAATGGAGAAGAGAACTTGTCTACCTTGGGGCTGAAAACTCCAACTGGCCTGAGGGAAATAAGCTGGGATACACTGCAGGTGTAAAGCAACAGCCAGGAAGGGCCAGTCACCTCTAAAGGAGAGGTAAAGCCGCTGTTCGAAGGCTGGCCCGCGGCACTGACTAGCTGGGGTGCCCGGGCAGGTCACCATCTCTCTGAACCCCAAATGGAAACAAGAATAATCCCACTTGCCTCCCAGGTTGGCTACGCAGCAATCTAGACCAGAGGGGTCAGCCAGCCCACAACACTCCCAATAAAGCCGGAACCAGATTAAAATGTAATTGGGAGAGATTTTACAAACTAGATAAAAATACAATAGACAATAGATAATGTTACTATATGGTTTTCTAAGTCAGTATGTCCTGCCAGGGATCCTCTGGTGCAGTTTAGTGGCCAATGTAACTAATCCCTTTACCACCCTGAAAGTGCTATGTAACTGTGGGCATATCTCATTACTCGGTTGTCGTCATCATTATGGCAGGAAAGCGACAGAAGGAAGAGAAAGTCAGAGGGAGAATGAAAGTAGAGCTGGCCAGGATGGAGATCAGTGGGAAGGAAGCAAGGGCTGCTGGAAGGGGCCGGAAAGGTCAACCCCCTCATTTTAATACAGGAAAAGACTGAGGCACAGAGAGGTAACTTGCCTAAAGCCACAGAGCTAGTAAGTATCCGAGGCAATATTTCTGACTCAAAGTCCTGTGGCCATGCTGCCTCTGCACCCAACCTCTGCATTTAACATATGAGGAGACTAAGGCACAGAGAGAAGTGATTGACTGAGCTCACACAACAGGTAGGGAGCAAAACTGGAAATTAAATTCACATCCTTCAGCACCAAGGCCAAAGTTCTTTCTACCGCCCTGTGGCAGCTGCCCCTAAACAAATAATGGCTTGTTGAATATGAATGCACAAGTAATAGCCTGCCTGTGCTTACTGTTGTGTTCTGCATTGATGGCCCAGGCCACCCTGGGCCAGCTCAGAGATCCTGGATCTGCAGCTTGGCAAATACGCTTGGTCCCTGTGCCCTGGGGCCCTGCTAGTGGGTGAGTGCAGGCATGGTCTAAAGCCTTGACCTTTAAGGTGGGGGGAGGGGTAGATGACTCAGGCAAGAGAAATTGGTCAGTGGCCTTTCACTCTCTCCCTCCCAAGCCTTTTCTTCTCTCTCTCCCTCTCCTTGAAGTCATCTTTTTTGCTGTCTCCACTGACTTTTTAATTTGCTGAGTCTTTTAAAATAAAGTATTTTCCCTTATTCCTCCGTTTAAAAGAAAGTAATGAATCTCGTGAAAAAAAATCTAATTAAAGTAAAGGGCTTTACACTCACTCACAGTTAGTATCTCTCCCCTTTCTGGGGGTGGGGGGTGGGGAGGAGAAAACAAAAATGAAGGCAGGCTTGGGGGGGAGGCACTAGGCTACCTGGCCCCTCTAGGTCTCCAATCAAGGGGTGTGGTTGATAAAAACGGAGCTAATGGAAAGGACCCTGGCAGAGGTCTGCCACGACAGAGAGTCCAAGTGGTGACGTTGGGGGGGGGGGTGACAACAAGAAGTGCTGGCTCAAAGATGGTGCTTTAATATCCACAAAGCCCTTTCCACACGTGGTTTCATAACAAGCCTGTGGACTAGCATTATCCCCATTTCACAGATGAGGAAACTGTGAATCAAGAACGGCCCACGATGAGCCTGCTAATTAGGGCCTGGAATGCCAAGCCCATTCTTCCTAAAGTCCTCATCTAGAGCTCTTTCTCTGGCACCGGCCACTTCTCTAAGACTGGCATATGAAGGCGAAATAAAAATGGAGGCAGAGAGAGCATTTAGGCACCTGCTATGAGAATATGAACATGGAGGTAGCAAAGAGGTGAGGATCTAGCCTTGGGAGATGGCAAGGACAGGCACAGAAGCCAGAAGGACTTACTGCACAGCATTCTTGTGAGTGTATGAAATAACGAATACAATGGCTTCGTAAACTGTTTAGAAGGTGCTACATACAGATCAGCTCTACCACTGGTTATAATAAATGGAATTCTCATTGTGTCAATATGTCCTTGGGATTACTACAGCTGATATTGTCTATGGGCTGAAACGAGACAAATTTTTCAGTATCAACGTAAAGAAAGATCTGTGGAAGGGAAGAGATGTGCCTACAATTCGAAGCTCAGTATGAACCCCCAAACTGACATGGTAGCCAGGAAAGCCCATAGATCGTGGGCTGCCTCATCAAGAGAAGCAGCCCCTGGGCTTCCTCGTGTGTAAGAAATAAAGGAGAGTCAATCAGGTAGTGAGAGTGAGAGTCAGTCAAACAGTTGAGTGCCTACTGTGTGCTAGGCACTGCGTTCAGTGCTGGACAGCCCCTGGGTTACAATGGAATCAAAGAGATATTAAAAAAAAAAAAGGAAAGAGGTCTCCAGCAGTTTTGGTGGAAATAAACTACAGAGGGTGGAGGGAAAGTGGTCAATAAGAATCACCAGAGCTTGGTGAGAAGGCAAGAAGAGCCAGCCACTAAAGAGAAGAAAGCACACCTCCATCCACCCTGCTAGTATCCTGGGCAGTGCCCCAGGTCCAGAAAAAGGTGGGAGGCAAAATTCTCCTTCCCTTTTTCTTCTTAACCACTCCCTTGGGCTTCTTTTCTTGCTCCAGGAGTTCTTTTTAGGAAAGGGAATACTGTTTTCAGCTAGCCAGGCTCTGCAGAGGCTTCCTGAATGCCCATGACCAGCTCTCATTTCTCTCCGAGCTCCAGTCTCACATCTCCCCCAGCCTGCTGGACAGTGACGCGTGGGCACTGTATAGGTGTCTCAAACCCCTGTGTCCAAAATGGAACTCACTCACTTTTCCCCCGAGCCCATAACCCTCCTGACTTCCTTTCTTCTGGCAAGAGCATCACCACCATCATTCCAGGCTTCCGGGTTCATAGCCTTAAAGTCTCCTTCCCATCCTCATTCTCCCTCACCCCCAATAGCCAATCCCTTGCCAAATCTTGCTGATTCTCAAATCTCAAGCATCTGTCTCCTCTCTACTCACTTGGCCATCACCATGGACAGAAGCAAGCCTGAGCTACTGTAACAGGCTCCTAATTCACCTGCCCACTTCCAGTCTCCCCTATCTCTGATCCATCCTCCACACAGCTGCCAAAGAAACTTTCCTAAAGCACAGACCCAACCATGTCGCTCACCTGCTCAGGAAGCCTCCCTGGCTCCCCTTTCCTCCAGGATAAAAATATTCTTCTTGGTCTTTAAAGCCTGATTTCAACCTATCTTTCCTAAATAATCCCTCCCACTAATTCCCCCTGGATCAGAGATATACCAGTTAACTGGCAGATTACCTGTACCAGACACTCCTGCCTACGCGTACCATGTCTGTCAGTCAGTAAACATTTATTAAGCACCTACTATGTATTAACACACCAGGTGCTGAGGATACAAAGACAAATGAACCAGTGTCTGCCTGCCAGGAGCTGACGTTTCCAACCTATTGACCAAATAAAGAAGGTCTATTAAGTGCCTGCTGTGTGTCCAACAAATCCTCTCAGTGCTAGACGCTAGGGATGCAAAATCCAAAGGAACACAGCCTCAAGGAGCTTCTATCCCCCCAAAGAGGGTTGTGGGGGAGGGGGGAAAGGGACAAAATTAACTAAGCACAAGAGGAAGGCATCCAGACTGCCTGATGAAGGAAGGCTGGATAGGGGGGAGAGGGGGAGGGAGCCTGGAGATAGGGAGGTGAGGACAAGGGCCATCTCAACAGATGAGGGCAGAGAAGAAGCTCCATGAAGCAGCAAGGAATGTGGCTTAATCACCCAGAAAGTTTGTCATGATTTTAGATGCTCTGGTTCAAGTGGCCAAGATCTAGGAGGGCCACTGCTCTAACTGGAGAGAGATGGAAGACTTTCTCAAGCCGTGAAACAAGCGGCTGACCTCCTGATGGCCATGGTGTGCACTCAGGGAGCCCACGGAGGAGTGGGGTTTTGGCTGTGGCCAGCACGGAAACCTGTTTGACTTGACTATGTCACAAGGGTTTCAGTTTTCTTTCTTTTGGGAGTGGGAGGTGGAGAGAGAAAACAGACTTTTGTTGATTTCTAAAACACTAAGTGAAGTGTAGACATGCTCACAAACTTCTATACTCCAGTAATGGGAAATGTTAAGTCTTTTGGAAGCAGCCAGGCCCTTACCACATGAAGTCAGAACCCTGGAAGGCATCTCCATGACCTCCCGTGATCCTGGGACCTCACAGAGGAGCTTGGAGGAAGCCCCGCTTGCAGTAGGACGCTCTGTACCAGAGCCAGAACTCTCCCTCAATATCCAGCAAGTGCTGATAAACTCTGCCTGAAGACCTCTCGTGACAGAGAACTCATTACCTCGTCTAGAAATGCACCTAGCATTTATACAGTGCTTTGGGCAGCTAGGTAGTGGGTGGACAGAGTCAGGAAGATCTGAGTTCAAATCCAGCCTCAGACACTTCCTAGCTGGGGGACCCTGAACAAGTCACTTCACCTTGTCTGCCCCAGTTTCTTCGTCTGTAAAAAGAGCTGGAGAAGGAAATGGCAAACCGGTCCAGGAGCTTTGCCTGGAAAACCCCAAACGGCGTCACAAAGAATCAGACGGAACAGGCTCATAAAGCGCTTTACACAGGTTCTCCCCCGATGTCCACGACAATCCATGAGGCAGATGCTGTTCTCCTCATTCAGGGAGAGAGAGCTAGTGACTACTTTGAGGCAGCTTTTGAACTCGGGTCTCCCTGACTCAAAGTCCAGAATTCCATCTATTCCACCACCTTGAAACACCCTCCTAACCTCTCAGCTCATCAGTTCTCTTTGTGCCGATCTCTGAGGACATGGGATGGCTATCGCCACTTTGAGGGTCCTTCTGCACACTGAGACTCCAAACTTGCCATCCCACGTCTCAGGGCTGAAAGGCACCCCCAGAAATAAGCCAGTCTGCAGCAGCCACACCTGAGGCTAAGAGAAGAAGGGGCTGGTCCGGGGCTGTGCAGATAAGAAGGAGCAGAGCCAGGAGCCGCCTCTGGTCCCCAGGCTCCAGGGGCTGCTCTTTGCTCCTACTGCCGCAGGCTCCCAGAGCCCACCTGGTGTCTCACAGACATGGTGCTTCCTCCAGTTATCCACATATCCTTAAAGCAAAAGCATTAACCTGCCTTTTTCCTAAGCATGATGATGGATCAGTCAGACTTTACCAAAGGTGCATGCTTGCTCCTAATAATGGGTTGCTAGACTCGGAGTCAGAAGATTCGGGTTCCAATCTCTGCCTCTGCTGGCTCAGACAGATCACTCTGAGGCACAGTTTCTTCATCTTTTAAGATAGTGCTTTGTAAAGGATGGTAAAGAAATATATGTTTCTAGATCAATATAGATATATAAATTATCTCATTTAAAAGCAAGACGGTTCGATTAAATCATCTTGACTTCATTACTGCACCCATATCACAGGATTCTGCAATCCAAGGCCTGAAGCTTCCAGCTGACATGTAGGGGCCACCCACAGAGAGCCCCCCACCCAAGGTAGCCAGTGGCATCTGCTTCCCACTCTCACTAACTGAGGCAAACTGCCTCCTCCTCCAAGCGCCCTGGATCAGGCAGCCTGGTGGGCCCCAGGGCCAAGGAAACCAAGGCTCTCCAGAGGATTTATCAGAAAAGATGCTGGTGGGAAGGATATCTACTAAGCTGTCCTGGTGGGCTTCACTGTTTCTGAGATAGCAGCAGACCTTAAAGGCCTACAGCTGGGTCAGCTTTTCTTGTTATTCATGCCCTAGTCACTACTGTTGTTGATATCTTTGTGTCATCATTATTATGATTCCTGCTGCTCAGAAATTTGGGATCATCTCAGTATTGCCCTGTTTTTGGTACTCAGTGGTCTATGGGGTGGCCATCCTCCATGCTCCTGCGCCTCCTCCCCCTCCATCTGAATGAGAGAATCCCTCAAAGGTTCTCAGAGTGGGAGCCAAAAGAGGCCTTCATGATGCTGGGGCAGGTTAACCAAGTCCACCAAGGACTCAGGTAGCGAGGAATAGCCAGGGGCAGAATTTACACCCAGTTCCTGCTCCACTGACTCAGTACAGACAGTGTCCCAGAGCCAGGTCTCAGGGCAGGGGCTGCTCTCCTCCTCTATCTATCTCAGTTGTACATGAGTCAAAGCCCAATGCCTGCTGCAGTGGGACACAGGCCAAAGTCGGCAGATATGAGCTCCAGGCCAAGCGTCCTCCACTGGTGGGGAGGAGGAGGAGGGAGAGGAAGGGAGGGGTGGCTTCCTTTGGGCTAACAAACCCCTGCTGGGCAGGAAAAGTCTCTTTACTTAAGCCTTTGCTAGGAATCAGTCGACAAAGGGGACCTCCCGGAACCCTCTGCCAAGAGCCATGGTGTAAACCTGTTCAAATATGCCTCCCACCCAACGCGCCCCAAGGGTTCAGAGCGTCATTGCTGCTCAGGCCCAGGATAAAGGGTACCCACCCGCTGGAGGTTAAAACCCCAACAATAGGCCCCTGTGGAGGCAGGTCCGTAGCCCCAGAGGCCCCTCTCCAAGTTCTTTTACTCAGACTGAGGCGGGTTTGAATACAGTAGGGAAAGCATGGGCCTTACTCTGAGATGGTAAGACCTAGGTTCGAATCTTTCCTCACATAACTGCTAGCTGTGTAACCCAGTGTGCTAAAAGCCTCAGTTTCCCCATTTGTAGAATGAGAGTTGGCCGAAAGGATCCCTAAGCTCCCTTCTAAAGTGTGATGATTCATGGGGCAGCTAGGTGGCGCAGTGAGTAGAGCACTGGCCCTGGAGTCATGAGGACCTGAGTTCAAATTCGACCTCAGACACTTGACACATGTAGCTGTGTGACCTTGGGCAAGTCACTTAACCCCAACTGCCCTGCCCCCCCCCAAAATTAACCAAAATGTGATGATTTGTAGTTACGTAGTTTCTCCTAAAAATCACAAGGGCATTGTAAATATTGGTCCTGGTCCTACAGGCAAAGTCCAGTTGAGTCACTGCATATTGGGCCCCAGAGGGCAGAATGAGAGAGTGACACATCCTCACGCCCTAGTCTGCCTGGTCTCTTGTGAGTTCACCTCCTGCAAAACACGGCCAAGTCCAGAGTTCACCTCCTGCTAAACACGGCCAAGTCCGGAGCCTGGGAGGGGAATCACTCTGAGAGTGGCCCCCATCCCCACGGGGGGGTGGGGGAAGGTTCCATTTGGGGCCCTCCCTCTCTCCTCCTCCATTCTCGGATGGAGACGATTCCCAGATCCCTCTGTCCAGCCCAGTCTCTCTTCCAGGTTCCAAGCTGACATGACCAGAACAGGGCTCTGCTTCCCCTTTCGAACTTCCCCTGGAAGATACCACTTCCTCCCCGTCACTACTTTATCTCTTCCACATCTAATCAGCTTGAGTCCTCTGGAGTCTGCTTCAGAGTCCAGCTTCTCCCCTTATCACAATCATCACCACCCCCCCAGGCTCAGACCCTCATCACCAGCTTTAAAGATCCCAGATCAGCCTCACTCCCAGTGGGCTCTCTCTCACACCACCTGGGGAGGCTGAAAGGTGAGAAAGCTATGGGGTGGACCATCCTTTGGACAACCAGAAGCAGCAATGGAATGGAGAACCCTTGCCCTGGGTGGGTGGAGGCATATTTTAGGTTAGTCTCTGTACTCAGGATATGGCTTTTGGTGTTTCTATTTCTGGAAGCCTCCAAATGTGTGGGGAGCAGGGGGGTCCGGAGGCTCAAGGACAGTCCCGGACCAGTCCAAAAGTCTGTGAAACCAATGGGGATCAGCACCATGGAGTTTGTGGATTCCAGGTGACCCAGAACTAGCTGGGGACTCCTTGGGCTAGCCTCAGAGAGAGGACTCCCTTATTCCAGGAATGTAAAGCACTGGCCCAGGATTGCTGAGGATGCTGGGAAGTACACCTTCTGGGGCAAGGCATCCTCAGGTTTGGTCCTGCCTGACAGGAGGCCCTGCTAAGTGACTCGAGCTGGTCTGTCCCTCTGGGGGCTGGCAGATATCTGAGGCGATGCCTTGATGCCCCTCTCCCCCCCACCATGTCTGGAATGCTCCCCTTCCTTCCCTCCACCTCCTGCCCAGGGTCACTGGGCTACTGTGTGGGAGGCCAGAGGACTCTATGTGCTAAGCTGCCCAGTCCCCCCTCCCCCCAAAGGACTTTGCATTTGCTTATCTACATGCTTTCCCTGAGTAGAATGTAAGCTCCTAGAGGGCAGGGGCTGTTTCCTTTCTGTATCTTTTGTTGTTGTTCAGTCTTTTCAGTCATGTCTGATTCTTTGCGACCTCATTTAGGGTTTTCTTGGCAGAGATACGGGAGTGGTTTGCCATTTCCTTCTCCAGCTCTTTTCACAGATGAGGAAACTGAGGCAAACAGGGTAAAGGGACTTGCCCAGGGTCACCCAGCTACTAAGTGCCTGAGGCTGGATTTGAACTCAGGTCCTCCTGACTCCAGGCTGGGCAGGAGCTCTACTGGCTGCAACACCACTTTATACCTAATATAAGGCCTAGCACACTGGAAGCACTCGACTGAACACCTATATTTATTCTGGATTGAATGTAATTCTAAGAACCAGCAGCTGATTGATGACTATCGCCAGGGTCTTCACGGAGAGCCCTCCACTCTGACAGGTGCTCCACGGCTGCCCCAGCACCGCTTATGGAGCAGCTGGCCAGGAGCTTCAAAGGATGTCTCCATCAGAGAATCTGCTGACTTCGTTTCACCTCCCCAAGCCGTGCTCAGTTCATCCATAATTCACTCTGGGCAGGCTCTGAGAGCCCCAGCTGGATTCACTCTCCCCTCCCTCCTCTGCCCTCCCTGCCTCCCCACCCCCAGCCCCTGTGGGTGACCCCACGCTCATGACACACACCGGGGGATTGCAAGCTTGACCACAGATGCGGTCCCACATCTCTTACTTATTACACGCAGACAGCTCTTTGCCTCCATAATTGATGTCTCTAGACTATAACTACACATTATCTTTCCTAGCAACGATCAAGGTTTCAACTGAAAATTGAAACCTGATAAGTGTCTTGGCTCAGGGCTGCTGAAACCATTTATCCAAGCGTCCAAACCCTGAGCCAAACCAGTCGTGTTTAAAAAGAAAGAAGACACAGCACACACAACAAATGTGGAATTGAAGGGGCCTCAAGTTCATTCAGGAAAGGGAGGTTCTTTGGATCAAATATGTCACATCTCATTCACCTTCCCTTTCTTCAACCCCTCCCCACAAAGAACCCAAAGCCTGAGGCTTCCCCTCTACAAGCCTTTGCTTGAAGACCTCCAATGACGGGCAACTCACTACCTCTCCAAGTAGCCCACGCCACTTTGGGGCAGCCCTGGGGGACAACTGGAATCCTTCCCTGGTGTCCAGCCTCCCGTGGCTCCTGATCTTTAATCCTGGCTCCAGACAGCACAAGGCCAATTCCACTCCCAGGAGATACTTTGAAATACTTGAAAATGGCTCTTGTGCCCACTCCCAGCTTCCACCTAAGCCTTCACTCTACCCTCCAGGCTCTCTATCTCTATCTCCCTCGTTCCTTCAAGCAGCCCTCACAAGACATGGACTAAAGAACCTCACCCTCCTCTGGGAACCCTCCAGCTTGGCAAGGTCCTTCTTAACCCCTGAGCCCAGAACTGATCACAGTGGGTATGGTCTGACCAGGGTCGACCACGATGGGTAATACCCCTTCCTTAATGGAGCTAAGAGATTCTTCTGTCTCTTGACTGCCCTGCCCTTCTGTTAACTCAGAGCAAGCTATTCACTAAGACCCCCAGGTTGTTTTCAGACAAATTGCTCCACCTTGTTAAGGTTGTTTTTTGAACCCTAGTCTAGCGTATAATGACTTCCCATTTGCGCCTAAAATGTCACCTTCTCTGATTCAAGCCAATGTTATGATAGGGGTCGAGCTTACAGTTCTTTTCAGATCCTAGGGCCAAGACTATGGTGTCTGAGGTTGGTCTGTGATTACACCATCAGTACATGTGAAGAGTATCTGTCCTATCACCTTTCCATGGGCCAGGCCTTTGCACTGACACTCTTCCTCTGGGTTAATGAATTCCTCACATTACCTCACTTTGACGTTCCAAAGGGCAATGGAGACCTCACCAGCACGGAAAACATCAGTCTGGGGCACACTGGCTTAATGCTGAGAAAGCAAGTGAAGGTAGAGGCGAAATAGGAAAAAAAATAAAGTAAAAAAGTAAAAATCCTTAAAATGGGCTGAAACCACATGCAGACATAAAACTAAAATGCCACATACACGGCGCCTTTTTAAATTCTAATCTGGTTGGTTGTTGTCCTTTGATCTCAAAGAGGACCAAAATGACAACCTTAGGCTTGTCAGGATTCAATGTGTCAATTGTGACTGATCAGACCAATAGGAACTCGGAATGCTCTACCACAGGTCGGGCACAAATAGTCCGTGTGAACATTTGGGGTGGATGCTCCAGACTCACATCCTGCCTTTCCTTTGAGCTGGGCAACATGTACTCGAGATGAGGCACAGTGCAGAGGGGGAAAGCCAGGGATCATAGAGTCTGAATCTAGATTCTCACTCCAGCTTAGCCACTTACCCCTCATGACCTCAGGGAGCTCGTTCACCTCAACGGGCCTGCCTCAGTTTCTTCATCTGTAAAAAATAAAAAGGGTGGGGGGGTTGGACCAGATGGCCTCTGCACTCCTTCCAACCTCCAGGAAGAGGAAGAATCCATGAAGTCTTGAGTTTCCAAGTGTGGTTATCAGCAGCTTTCTCAGCCGTTCCCACACGATGCTCTTTGTAATGCCACTCTTCCTAACCGGAGGATGGCCTTTGCCACTTGACGTCAGGGAAAGTTAAAATAATTTGACACGGTCCTTTGGCGAGTGAGGGAAAGCCAAGTCCCAAGGTCAGCGCCGCCAGCACCCTCGGCCCTCAGGGGATTAGGTCTGGCCAGGGGACTGGAAGGGGGCGGGGCCGTCGGATCCAGCTCGGGCTAGTTTTCCTAAAAGAGGGGGTTCCGGGGCTGAGATGAATTCTAGGACCGGCCTGTCCTTGTCGCCTTGGGCAAGGCATTTCCCCAGTCTGAGCCTAAGTCCATACGAGGAGCAGGTGAGGCTGGTTCCTTTTCGGTCACACAGCCTGAGTGCCCCGGACTACCCCGGCGCTAGTCCCTGAACTGATGGAGGCCCTTCAGATACGTGAGAAACGTCTTCTCTTCCAGGCTATGCTTTGGTCCTCAGCCCCCTCACTCATTCTAGTCCCCATCCGCCCCGCCTTTCATATAGGATCCTGAAAGGGGGGCGGGCGAGCAGTGCCTACCACGTGCTTTACGAATATGATCTCATTTAATCCCTGAGCATTTGGAAGTTCCTTGGCCAGCCGAGGCTATGCCTGGGAGTCGGGGCTTCTGCTTCCCATCCTCCCTCCAGGCCGTCAGAGGCCTTCGGCCTTGTGGTTACCACATCGTTTGTAACGCAGCATCATTACCAAGTGTGGAGAGCAGGAAAGCGATAAGGGACTGAAGGCACCCAGGGGAGGTGGTTGAAACTAGTCAAGGAAAGAAGTCGGGGAAAATCCCAGGATTTAACCAATCCCGGTTATCCTTATTTACCGGTTAGCAGGATTGGGCAGACTGGAGGAGCGCCCTACTCCAGGGATGGGAGGACATTAAACCGTAGGACTCAGGCGCTGGAAGGCTCAGCTACCATGGGAGGCCCTCCTTCTACTGATAAGGAAATCTCTTCCTGCTCCCCAGCTCCCTTCCAGACTCAGCTCGAACCGCCGCCTCTCCTCATCTCTCTCAAGTTACTTTGTCTTCAGTGATCTGAGGGCACATACTCTCCTCCTCACAATGCAAGCTCATGGAAGGTAAGGGCCCTAGATCTTGGCTTTGTGCGGCCAAATCCCACTTCACTGTCTCACTGAAGGCCTAAAGAAACATTGAAGTGAAGTGAGCTGAGCTGCCCAAGGGTGATACAATCATTTAGCACCAGGATCCTCCTCTCTTGACTTTTAGTCTCACGAATCAAGCCCCAGAGGCCATGGTACAGGCGAGTAACTTTGGCATGAGCAGGATAAGGGGCTTGTCCAAGGTCACTCGGTTCGCTGGGAGCAGAAGCCGGGATACAGCTTCAAATCAGAGCGTCTCCAAGTTGGGAGGGATCTCAGTGGTCCTCTAGCCCACCCTCACTTGAAGAAAAATGCTCAGCAGAGTCACCTGGACAAGCCGCCCGCCAGCCTTTACTTGAAGACTTCCTGTGATGGGAACCTCACTACCTTATGATCCAACTCCTTCCACTTTGGGACGTCTCTCATTGGTGGGAACGTTTTTCCTGATGTGAAGCTTAAATCAGCCTCTCCTGCAACTTTGACCCACTTCTCCTTATTTCTAGTTCTGTCCTCTTTGGGCCAAGAAGATCAAATCTCTACAAGGCAGCCCATCTACTACTTAAAGACAGGTGTCAGGTTCCAACAAGTGCCCTCTTTACCAGGATATTGCCATTCCTTCAGCCAGTCCTCATGGGGTGTGCTGTCCATTCCCCTTATCGGGTCCCCTTGTCTAGACATGCTATGGGTTACCAATGTCCTTCCTTCCTAAAAGGTGACAACTGAACACAATTATGCTACTTTGTGATCAGATATAAGGATACAGTCAAACTTTTAGTGGATTCTGCCAGGAGCACTTGCCTGGAGAATGACTCTCACTGTCTCTCTCTCTCTCCCCCTCTTCCTTGCTTTGGTGCCAGCTTCACATTTGATACCTAGGCCATCTATGTCCTCATCCATGACATTGGTAAAAAAAAAAACTAAATGTGCTGGATGTCAGTAGGGCAGGCACAGACCTCTGGAGATGCCTGCCCGCCCCCCCCCCCCGCCTCCTACTTGTAGCCAGGAGGTTCAGGAGGACACTGACCCAAGCTCATTGCCCAGGCATCAAGGAAACAAACCTAGCAAAAGATAGTCATCACTTCCTACATTCCAAAGAGGAGAAAGAGGGATTTCAAGACATCCTGACAGGAGATTCGGGAGGCCTGTGACTTTTATCTTCTCTATGCCCTCGGATTAGGGGAAGAATGTTAATTAACCTCTCCTCTACAGTGCACCAGTTAACTCATGTAATTAATTTGTATCTGGCTTTTCCTTCATCTGCCGAAACTCTGAACTGACAAACAGGAAGAGCCAAAGGCCAGCTTCACCTTCCTTATGGTACAGGTGGTCTTTCACCTGACTGCTCATTAAATATTTACTGTTTTGAGATAAAATCTAACAATGAAAATTCCTTCCAAGGTACCTGGCTGTCACATGTGTGCTGGGCAGGGATTTTCAATGGATTCTCCCATTTCTGGACCTAACATCGGCAGAAGAATGTGAAACGGCACAACAGTACAACGGCACCCACACCTTGCATGAGGCTGAATGCCATGGGCCTGTCTTCCTTTGTTTCTGGAGCCATCACCTGTTCATATATGAGGGCAGACAGAAGCCTTTCCTAAAATCCAGATGGGATAGAATGGTTTGGAGGAATCAGCCTTAAAAAGCACCTTCTTTTTCACCAACTAACCTGAGCCAACATCATCTCTGTCCTTACTGGGTATGCTAACAGCCCAAGGCCTGAAGGAATCCTCACAGGACCTTCCACAAAGTCCTTGACCATCCACCATCTCTTCATCTTGTAGGAGCTTAAAGAGAAGGCCTTTGTGCCTCTTGTTTTACACCCAAGTAAAGGAAAGCCCAGACAAGCTCAGATTCGCCCCCGGTTGTGTTGTGGGATGAACTTTGGGGCTTCCTAAATCCAGGCTAAGCTCCTGCTTCCCTCTCTAATGGGCCATGGATGTACAAAGGAAAATCTCAAGTCATGGGCCAAGAAACCACCCGGAGCCTCCAGGAAGCTGAGTACTCACCATTCTGTTGGGTCCATCATCACATGCAGGATGAGATTAATCTTGCTAATACTCTGCTTCAATTACAGAATCAGAGAATGCCCAAAGTGGCATACTTGCTGGTTATTTTCTAGTCCAACCCATTCCTGAGCAAGAATCCTCAACAAATAGTCATCCTGTCTCCATTGGGTTACTTCTATGGATGGGGAACCCACTACCTCCCAACACTGACCATCCCACTTTGGTGTGGCTCTAAATGTTAAGACATCTTTCCTGATGTCAAATCCCAACCACCTCTTATGCCATGGATGGAAGTTACTATGGGTCAGACTTCATCTCACAGTAAGGAAAACCTTCCTCTCAGTTACTGGAGTCCAAAAGGAAAATGGCTTTCCTGGAAAATGGCAGGTTTCCCATCCTTGAGGGTCAGGATGGCCCCCTAGACAAATATGGTTGATGAGATCCTGGCCAGAGAAGAGTTAGACCAGATGAAACCTGAGGTGACTTTCAACTCAAAAATTCTGGAATTCCTGTGAATGTTTGTCAGCCTCTAAAAGGCAATGCTGGCCACCGAGGAAAAGAGAATCCTGAAGAACATTTGACTTTTTATTGTCATCATTGTTTTCCTCACTCTTCTAATGGGCCAGTCCTTCTTTCCCAAGAGGACACACATTCTGTCACTTGCACCATGCTCGATCAGATGCTAAGGGCTCACCTCTGCCTTGCCCTGCCACGAGAAGGCCTTTCTGATATATCACCTCCTGTGCTCCCCACAAACAGCCTCAGAAGGTATTGCTTATGTCCATTTTTATAGGAAAAGCCACCAAGGGTCAGAAGGGAAGGGGCTCACAGCTCAGGAGAGAAAGAGGACTAGGCTCCCCTCTTGGGATGCTCTTTCTGCCAGACAAAAGGAGAGAGGAGCTTGCATGAGAGGGGTTGCTCCACCTGGGAGCCCCCATCTTTTAGCTTCCACAGGGCAAGCACACAAGGCACATAAATCAATGAGGATGGCCCTAGGCACTCTCAGGCACAAGATGTGAGGCCCGTCTAAGTGACGACGAATGATGATGATGAAGTCCAAGCACTTGGAAGAATCTCCAAAAGGAAAGATGATGCCCAGATACTTCAAGAGCTTCAGAAGGTGAAAAGCCAGCCATGGTGGGCCTCATGGGGCCTCTTTTTCCCCTCACTAGTGCTTTGGTGCAGGAAAGCTCCGCCCCTCCCCCCTTAATAATACAATAATAATAATTAATAAAAAGCCACTGGCAGCTCTTTCTTTGGCCTGGGAGGGGACACTCCCTCTTGGAGAAGGGTACACAGTCCCAAAGGCCGCCACCATAAATCGGCAGAGACTAAAGGCACGGACTTGGGTCTTGGAAACTGGGGGCTTTCCTTGGCTTTCAGGTGTCTCACCAGGACTCTCCCTGTGACAGAGAAAGGGGCAGAGTTAAGGCAGAGTTAACTAGGAAAGCCTTGGGGCGGGTACTCAGGGCTCAGCTTCCAACCAGGCTCAGAAGTCCTTCCCTACCCCACCCAAGCTGAAAAGAGCAATTCCTCCCCAAGAATATTGGCTAAATCCAAGCCAGGGGAGGTCACCCTCTCCTGCTTACTCAGCTGGTTTAACTTCCTCTTCAAGGCCCGTCCTTTCCAGGCAGATGGCCCTCCCCAGACGTTCTCACCTTCTCCCTCTGCCTCTTTCCAGGGATGTGGATACTGAAAGGGCCCCTAGACAGCTATGTAATTTACATTAACCCAAACCAAGGGGCCTTTCTTCATTCCCACAGCAGTGGGCACTTCTCTCCCCCAGCTCTCTCCAACCAAAAGATGGCTTTGTATGATCTTTGCATTTGTACTTTAGTGGGTATGGGCAGCCAAGTGCCACAGGAGATGGAGTGCTGGACCCCAAGTCAGGAAGACCCCTCCTTCTGAGTTCCAATGTAGCTTCAGATGCTAGCTGTGTGACCCTGGGCAAGTCACTTAATCCTGTTTGCCTCAGTCTCCTCATCTGTAAAATGAGCTGGAGAAGAAAATGGGAAACTACTCCAATATTTCTACCAAGAAAAACCCCCAATAGGGTCACAAAGAGTTGGACACAACTGAACAGTAGCACTTTAGTGAGGACAAATTCTCTCTCCCCCTAGAAGGTCCTTGAGAGTGGGTTTTGGAGTGGGGGGTGGGTAGGTGGGTACTATTTCATTTTGGGTTTTTGTTTTGTCTTTGAATCTCCAGTGCTGAGAACAGAACCAGGCACACAGTAAAACCTTAATGTATGTTCGCTGGATTGAAATGTGAGGGTGGGAGGGGGGATAAAGGGCAGGCATTTTTGTTTGAAGATGCAAAATATTTAGTAGTGCCTCTGGTGAAGCATCATTGTTCAGAATTCCTGGTGGCCAAGCCTCACCGCCCACTACACAAAGATTCCCTCTAAATATTAATATTGTAAGCAGCACTGCAGGGCCAACATCTAAGGGAGGGAGGAGATGAAGGGGGAAAATATTTTTTTTTAAAGAACTTAAGCATATTATTTGAAAGCGAAGCACGATTGCAAAAAAAGACTGATAATAGCTGGTAAATACAGAGTATGTTAGTTCTGGCTGTTGGCTAATTTCAAAATGTTGTATTTGTTTATTAAATAGATAAAAATGTATTGAGCGCCTGCGCTTTCTGTCGGGCACTGTATAGGCCCAACTCCCCTCATTTTACAGGGGAGGAAACCTTTCCAATGCCCACTCCCTGGCTGGTGCTCTCTTCACTGTGACATACCGTACCACTCCTCTAGATAAGTAATAATAACTAACATTTATAAAGCACTTTAAGGTTTGCAAAGAGTTTACATATCCTGTCATTTGATCTTCCTAACAACCCTGGCAGGGAGGTGCTATTATGAGCTCCATTTGACAGTTGAGGCAGCTGAGGCAAACAGAGGTTATTTGACTGACTCAGGGTCACACAGCTAGTAAGTATCTGAGGCAGGATTTAAAATAAATTTATTCACAATAACATGACCAAAGGAAGGTTAGTCTTTTGATCACCATTTCCTCCTGGTGGGTGTTCCTTCCACCTCTGCAGATCAAAAGCCCTCCAGAAAACCAGAAGGATTTGGACCAGGGGCTCCAGGAGGGCTCAGTACTAGAGGAATCCAAGGAATCAGAATCACACAGAGAGATCAATAGATTTGGAAAAGTCTGATAAAAGGTAGCATCCTTGCGTTAGAACCACCACCACAACCAAAACAACCAACACTACAAAGACCAGGGACCGAGGAACTTCTTATAGCCCCAACATAAAGCATCTTCCTAAACCCAGAGGCAACGTTTTATGCAAGTGAGAAATAGCCACATTCCCCAGAAAACAAGTGAAGTGAAGAGAAGTCAGAAAGTTCTCGCTTTCCCCAGGGGATTGAATCACGTGATTGTTTACCTAGAAAATCCATCAGGTTCAACAAAAAAAGGTAATTGACTTTGCAGAATGCAAGATAAGCCTCCAAAAGCCATTCGAATTCAGAGAGCCAGAAAACATTTTATATATACTGTATGCAGAGATGAGACACTATTCCCATCAACAAAAATCATTAAATATCTTGGAATCAACTCACCTAGACATACATGCCCTACAAAAAGAGAATCATAAAGCCAGGTATACAGAAATAAAGGAAGATCTAAATAACTGGGAGGAAAATTAATTATTAAGCCTCACTAATAATCAGAGAAATGAAAATTAAAACAATCTCACGTGCCATGCCATAGCTGTCAAATGAGCCAAAATAACCCACATAACAAAACTCTTTGGTGGAGAAACATGTTTGTCTTTACTGCTGGCGAAGTCGAACCCAGGCATCAAATGTGGGATTTGGAGAAGGAATCATAACCCTTGACCCAAACATTAGGAATGTGCTCTAAGAGGTATAGCAAAGAACAGAAATGTCTGTCCAAAAATAGAAATCGCAACATTTTCCTTGCCAAGCACTTGGAAACATCCTAAACGTTCACCCATTGCTCAATGGGTGAATACACTCTGCTATGGCCCAGATTCCACATTGAATGGGATTTTAAGTGTTCATAGTCACGTTGTCCATTTATATATTGGGCTTCTCATTCCTAGCCTATGGTCATACACAGAGGCTTCAGGAAAAACAGAAAAAGTCTTCTTTCTTCTCCCCATTTGGGGTTTTTTTGGCAGAGATACGGGAGTGGTTTGCCATTTCCTTCTCCAGTTCATTTTACAGATAAGGAAACTGAGGCAAACAGGGTGAAGTGACTTGCCCAGGGTCACACAGCTAGTAAGTGTCTGAGGCCGGATCTGAACTTAGGAAGATGAAGCTTTCTGACTCAAGGCCTGGTTCCATCTACTCTGCCTCCTAGCTGGCTGGGAAAAGTCTGCAAGGAAGCTTTTATTCTGTCTTCTAAAAGCTAATCCAATAAGCACCTACTAAGCACCTGAGGGCCCTCTCCACTCGACCTGATCTACATCTGGCCACTGGACCCAGATGGCTCTGGAGGAGACAGTGAGGCTGGTGACTTTGCACAGCCCTCCCTCACTTAATTCCCATCCATTTGCATGTCTTGGCATCACCTCCTTGGTGATGTCATGGTCCCCTTAAAGGGCAAAAACAACAGCTAAGCGCCTACTCCATGCTCACTCTTCTTCAAGCTCCAGACTCTGGATTTTTCCACCCAGCCCCTCTCCTTTCTCATTCCATCTTACTTTTTGTGTCCTTTCTTCTCACTAGAAAATAACGTCCCTGAGGGCAGGAACAGTCTTTTTTTTTTTGTCTTTTATTTGTATTCTTAACTCAAGGCCCAGCCTATAGTAAGTATTTAATAATTGCTACAGATGCTGGAATTTAATAGGTCAGTTTGGCTCAAACAAAGTACTTGACCAGAGTGGAGTAATGTGTTATTGTGGTTGTTTGTCCTTCATCCTGGAAGAGGACCATGACATCAGGGAGGTGGTGCTAGGACATGCAGGTCAATTGGATTGA
Source organism: Phalanger gymnotis (assembly GCA_028646595.1). NCBI lineage: Eukaryota > Metazoa > Chordata > Mammalia > Diprotodontia > Phalangeridae > Phalanger > Phalanger gymnotis. The sequence continues at coordinate 374,504,812 of CM053624.1, read as the reverse complement.
AGTGAGGGAGGGCTGTGCAAAGTCACCAGTCTCACTTTCTCCTCTGGTGCCATTTGGGTCCAGCGGCCAGATGTAGATCAGGATGACTGGAGATGACCCAGGATGCTGTGGGAGACCTGGCCTCTTCAACTAAGGTCTTTAACAGGTCTCAGTTTGACTGAAGCAACACTCATTCAGTGATTAAGACTAGGTAAGAAAGGAGGCAAAGAATGGCCTCTTTCACCTAGTTAAAAAAAAAAAATCATTCTGGAGAGGAAGACTCTTAAGGGTTTCTGGCCAAAACAGAAACGATTGCTATTTACATTCACTCTGAGCCAATTAGAGCCCAAACAATGGCCAAGTGGGGTTTGGCTTAGGACCTATTGTTGGCCAATCAATGACAGCCACAATAATTTGGGTTTAAGACATAGACCTCAGGAAAGAAATCTGGTTGGTAAACCCCAAGATATCTTGCAGAGGTTTCAGCCATCAAAATTTACTATTCCTTTGGGCAGAGCACCAGCAGGAATGGAAGGAGGGAAGGAAGGAAGGAAGGAAGGAAGGAAGGAAGGAAGGAAGGAAGGAAGGAAGGAAGGAAGGAAGGAAGGAAGGAAGGAAAGAAGGAAGGAAGGAAGGAAGGAAAGGATGGAGAGAGGGAGGGAGGGAGGAAGGGCTGTATTGCCCAACTGGTCATTTGCAGTTGAGTTTTCAGTGGGGCAGCTCCTACTAGTTATAGAGGGGAATCAGGGTTCAAAAGGGGATAGCCGCTTAATTGTGGCAGCTTCAAAAGCCAATCTCCAGTTTGTACTGTATTGGACCACAGAGTGCTGGGAAGCCCTTACCTAAGAGGTTACTGAGCATGGTCAGTCCTGGGTTTTAGAAAAATGACCTTGGCAGCTTGGTGGAAGGCAGAACAGATGCTCCACACTGGGAGTCTGGGAGGGCAGCATGTGAGTGGAGAGAAGGGGACCATGGATGAGGGGAGGCCTAGTTTGGGCGGGGGGAGGTCAGGGAAATAAGTGAAATGAAGCAGCTGCCCCTGGTTGGACCACACATTCACTCTCTCCCAAGCTTGGGCTGACGTTCTACACCAAACACCTCACTTAGAACATGGAAAAGTGACTTCAAAAGTGGCAGAAACAGAGCTCAACAGCAGGCTATAATTTCAGTTTTTTTCTACTTCTGGGGGCCTGCAATTACTGAGGCAGCTGTGTGGCTGTACCGCACACACACACACATTCACACAAACACCCCCCCTACACTCACACACACACACACACACACACACACATATACAGACACACATCCTTACAGTGGCACACATTCCCCACAGACTTGGTTCCACCCCACCCACCCCCCAGTCCACAAACCAACATATCTGAGCTTTTGCTCTGCCCCACCCGTGCCCAGAGTCACCCACTTTCCAGATAACTAGGGGTTTTACATTTTATTACAATGTATGGAAGACAGCATGGAATATAGAAATGGTATCCCAAAACAAAGAAAGTCTCTATGCAGGCAAAAACATTTTTCTACAACCCAAATCTCTCTCTGATGGTTTTGTTCCCCATGCCTATGCATTAGATTTCTGTCTCTTCTGTAGTACAGAAAGACAGGAGAACCAAGGAATCAGAGAACCCCAGAATCCCAGAACTGGGAGGGACTCCAGGAGACTCAGAGCCTCACCCACATGTGAACAATGATGTCTACAACATACTCAGTGAGTGTTCATCCAGTCTTTCCTTGAAAACCTCCAAGGAAGAGGAGCTAATTACCCCTTTCCCCCCTCACCTCACCCCACCCCACCCGAGTAGTTCAGCCCATTCCATTTCTGGGTGGCCCCCATTGTCAGGAAGTTTTTTCTTGACCTCAAGCCTAAATTTGCAACTCAGCTCATTCGTTCTGGCCTGGCCCTTTAGGGCCAAAGAAGTGTGACAGGCCAGCCCTTCTGGTACTTGGAGACAGCTCACAAATCTTCCGGGAGTATTCTCTTCTCCAGACAAACATTCCCCAAACCTCGACTGATTCTGATTCTGATTCTGCATGGATGGGTTCCTTGTCCTGATCACCCCCTCCCCACTCCTGGTAGACTAGACAGTCTCCACCTAACTGGGGTTAGGCAGAGCCCACAGACAGGAGGGGGCAAATCTGAACCTCATGATGTTGTATGTTCTGACCCAGTGTTCTGACATGGCTCATCCTAACATTGCTTACCCACCTGCCCCTCCTGCAGAGGTAATAGCAATGACTCGCAATTCACTTTCCTCCCAAGCGTCTCATATTCCAGCTTTACGGAATAGGAAACTGAGGCAGCCGCTGGAGGGTCCCAAAGCCAACAAGAAGCAGAGACCCAGACTTGAGCCTCTCCCTCTAAGACCTTCTCAAACGTGAGGCCTGAAGCCCAAACTGTGGCTAAAGAAGAGGCTGAGCAAAAAGGAGAGGCCGGGAGCAGTACATTAGCTGTGGCATGGAATCGAATGTCCAGGTTAAGGAGTTATAAAGAAACACAAAGGAGCTGAGACTATTGGGACAACCTGTGTGAAAGGCAAAGAAAGAAAAAAAAGGAGAGGAGGAGAAAGAGGGCATCCAATTAGGCCACCTGCCTCACTCCTGCTCCGCCGGGCTTCAATTACCTGAAAGCCCACTCCCTTTCACTAAGGAAGCAGAAGCCACAGAAAAACAGCATTATTATATTGGCCACTGTGTTCTCCAATCACAAGTGTGTTCAACCATATGGTCTCTCCCAACACCTCTCATTTCCCATCACCAGGCATGTGCCCACACAGTCCAGAGGCTTGAACTCTGAGCTACTGCAGGTAGCATCAGGGTTGCAGTGAAGAGCCAATGAGATTATAGAGTGTTTAGCGCAGTGCCTGGCACACAGTAGGCACTGTATAAATGCTAGCTGCTATTATTACTCCACATTGGCCTGAATAGATAAGCCAGTCATCCCCTGTATAACGACAATCTTGCTCATATGATAGGGATCAGCCCCTGCCAGACACTTATGGAATGACTGCCACGTCCAGAGCCGATCGCGCACCCCCCTAAATACGGCCTTGGTCTCGGCTCTGGCTGGTGCTTCCCGGTTCCCAGCGTGCTTTGCCGGTCCCTGCCTTTTGAGGTAATGTACCCAGCAGCAGCAAGGCCCCCCGGCTCCGCCGCCAGCTCCCACAGCTCCCTGTGGGCAGCCTCCGGCCTGCGCCCTTCTCTCTTAGTGCCTGTCATTCTGGGGTCTTTGCCTTTCCCCTCCCTGGAGGTTCTAGGATAGCCGAGCTCGGTTGGCTAAAATGCTCATTTTAATTACATGTCCTCTCAAGCTTGCTGCCAGCCGCTGTGGTTACCCTTCTATCTGCGAGCCACTGCAAGTAATTAAAGCCAGCCCGGCTGGGAGGGGGAAGCCAACACCAGACCGATTCTCTAAATCGGAAAGTCAGAGATAAGCAAAACAAAGTCGAGAGCCCCCAAAGCCCACCCTGGAAATCAGGGAGGGGCCTTGGGGTGGGAGTGGAAATCTAGCTCAGGGCAGGGCTCCACTGGGTGGAAGGAGGCTCAGGGGAAAGGACTGGAGACTCAGAGAAGGCTCAGGAGAAACAGGAGAGACGTCCTCCAGTATGGGAAAGACTGTCGTCTGAAGAAGGAAGCTCGCCGGCTCTGCCTGGCCAGAAGGCAGAACCAGGAACGTTTTGCACAGAGGAGACTTTAGGCTGGACGTCAGGGAAAACTTCGGAAGGATGAGAATGATTCCAAAATGAAAGGAGTCGGGTAGAGGTCCCTCTCGTGGGTGGCCTTTGGGCAAAGGCTGGAAGACCGCTTTGGGGGGATGGAAGCCTTAGGGATAGGGCCAGACAGTTGAGATTCCTCCCCCCAGAAAATCCTCCATTCCCTGAGACAAGAATTCACTGGGGTTTAATCCAGAGGTGAAAGGGCTGCCTGAAGCTAGCCAGGACAGGCCTCTGCACACAGCAGCGACTCCATGAGCAGTTACTGAAGTGACAGGATCTTGGATTTTTGGGCTGTTAGAATTTCACACAGCTCTAGGTCTGGTAGGGCCCTCGAAGGCCATCTGGTCAAAGGCCCTTCGTTTCCAAAAAAGGATGACGATAGTCAAAGGAAGAACTTGTTCTAGGCCACACAGTCATTCATTGGAAGTCAGGATTTGAACTCAGGTCTTTTGACTGCAAATCCAGCCCTTCTCCGATCTGCCTCACCAGCCCCGAGGCTGCCATCTTTACAGACCCATTTTTACAGAAAGTCGCATTTTGGAAGGGGCTATCCCAATGCACGACAGGGTCCCCAGAATCCAGACAAATGTACTCATCTGCAAAGACTAAAATCTAAGACTAAAATCTGCCTCGCATGTCTTTGAGGGATGATTTTTCAAATGTATGTGAAAGCTGCCCGGATTAATTAACACGCATTTATTTATTATTGAAGTACCAGTTCCCGCATAAGCCTTGGAGGAAACAAGGGAACGTTTGGCCGATGGGCATTTCCTCAATCCGTGGAGAAGGATAATCCCCTGAGCTGTCTTGGTGGGGGAAGGGAGGAAGTCCTCTGCAGACTTTTTTCTTTGATGTTCCAAAGGGGATACTCTTTATAAGGTCACCAACCACTGGTGGATAGAATGGAAACCAGAGATAAATAATTTACAAGGGGAAAGTGGCTCTGGCTTGGCCGAGTGAGGCTGGCTGACCCTCCTGGAAAGGGAAGCAGCCGGACATTAGCGATCTACTATGACATGTATAATTAGGATACTGAGAGTCAACACACATTGAGGAGTGTCCCATTACGTGCAGCGGTAAGCAATGAGGGAGCTACAAAAATATAATTTCTCATTTTCAACAAACATTTACTGATTCTAGTCTGAAAGGGGAAGCGTTTGGTGAGGTTGGAGGAGCTCAAGCTAGAAAAAGCCCTTGGAAGATTGTTTAACCCAATTCTCTACTTTTTCAAATAAGGAAATTGAGACCCTGTGAAGCTTACATGACTGGCTGTAGATCTGAACCCAGAGCCTTTGACTTCCCATCCAGAGGTCATCCTGCTTCCACTGCTCCCAGCATGGCCCCATTAGTGGTAGAATGGTACTGGGGAGAAAGCCAAGAAGAGTTGGTTTTTCCTCCCACCTTCACCACTGACCTTGTTCAAATTATAAGCTTCTGTCAGGATGACTGAAGGTACCTTCTAATGCTGACACTCTAGAGGAACAAAGATGCAGAGCCAGAAGGGACCCTAGAGGACACCAGACCCAGCCTGGCCAATTTTACAGGCAAGGAAACTGAGGCAAGCAACTAGGAAGTGATTTGCAGAGGGTCACACGATGGAAGGTCTAAAGTGGGATTTGAACCCAAGTATGAAAGAACTTTTCTTCTTGGGGAAATGGAAGTATTCCAAAATATCTCCCAATTTTTGGAGGCATCCTGACTTAGCGGGGCATCAGGCCCACCCAACCTCTCGCTCAGCTTTGGGTAAGGGGCCAGAGAGGTAGAGCTGGCTTTCAGTAAATGTATAAAGGTCAGGGCCGGTGGCTTTTACTCTGCTCAGATCTGCAGGAAGCCTGGGTCCTCACCACATTTCTCACATCCCACAAGATCCTTCCCCCCCTTCACCCCTTCTTCAGTGTCCCTTTTGCCCTCCCTGCTTTTCCCCTTTGCTTCCTCACTTCTTAATTCTCTTCATTCTTCCTCTTTTCTTTTCTCTCCTCTTCCCTTCTTCCCCTCTCCTTCATTTCTCACCCCAGAAATGGGAAGCAGAGAAAGGCAGTTAGAGCTGGTGGGTGACATGGGGTCAAGGAGCCCTGGCTGTTCTTCTGGGTTCTCAGAATGAAGCCAGACCTGGCCTTCAGGGCACTGCTTCAGGGAGCATTTACATTTGGACTCAACCGGTTCCTCCAATCACAAAGCCTCTGGCCTTTGGCCTCGTCTAGCTCTTCCCTTTCTCTGGCCCGAGGGAACTCTGCCTGGGGTGGGGGAGAGGTTGGGGAGGGGGAGTTCAAGTTTGCCCTCAGGACCTTCTCCAGAAGAGCCACACTCTCCATACTTCTCCTGCCCAGGTCTCACCATCTCAGGGGTGCTCAGCTAAAGAGTGAGGAGGCTAAACTAGGTTACCGAACAACAGGAATTCTAAAGGGCATCTCCCAGTCCCAGGCTCCAGGCTCGGTAGCCAAGATCAGAAGATAATGAGCAGACTTGGCCTCTGCTCCGAAACCCAAACCAGTCAGCCACCAGGTGGGTGTGGTAGGGGTGGGAAAGCCAAGAATGGCACTTTTGTTTTTCCAATTTGAGCCTGGGGCAGGGCCAGGGCCTGTGATTGCTTTAGTATAAGAAATGTTAGCATAGAAAATGCAATTTAGAGCTACTAGTGCTGGCACTGGGGAGCCCGAGCTCACTGGCTGGATGGCTGGCTGCCTCTCTCTCTCTCTCTCTCTCTCTCTCTCTCTCTCTCTCTCCCCCTCCCTCCTTTCTCTCTCCTTCTCTCCTCTCCCCTCTCTCTCTCTCTCTCTCTCTCTCTCTCTCTCTCTCTCTCTCTCTCTCTCTCGCTCTCGCTCTCTCTCCCTCCCTCCTTTCTCTCTCCTTCTCTCCTCTCCTCCCTCTCCCTCTCTCTATCTCTTTCTCTCCCTCCCCCTTCTTCCTTCTCTCTCTTCACCCCCACAAAACCACAATGATTCTTTTTTTCCCAATTACTTTTAAAAAATAAGCATATTTTAATACCAGAAAATCGCCTTCTCCCTGGTGTACAGACAGACACTCACTGTGGACGATGTCAGATTGCACCTGTTACCTAGAAGGGTCTGAGCCTCTGGCAGGCAACTGAGGCAGTAGCCCCCAGGTGGGGGAGCAAGGAGCAGGGGCCTCCAATTGTCACAGGCAGGGCATCTCCCCCTTTCAAGTCTGGCCTGGGATCCGCCCAAGGCTTGGCCCAGCTAGGCCCAGATTAGCTGTCTCCAAAGGCAGGTATTTGGAATCAGGAAGGAGGAGGGCGTGGTCTCCAGTCAGCGTCTCTATTTAGCCGGCAGCACAGCCTGGGGGATTCAGCTGAAGACTGGGGCCCCAACAGAACATTTCTGGGGATAGAGGTGGTCTGGAATGAATGGCAGGTGGGCAGCTCACCGCCAGGCTTTGGGGCCACCAAGTTTAGATCGTCTAGGCGCACCTCATTTTACCAGGAGGAAGAGAAGTTTCCCTAGGCAACCAGGGTCCGAAATGGCATTTGCGCTTTAGTCTCCACTATACTGTGTTAAAGACCTAGAGTGAAGTCTCCATTCATCGTCTGCATTTCACAGGCGACAGAGCTGAGGGGCAGGGCAGCCCATAGCAGAATGCCAGCAGCAAAGCTGGGACCGGAGGCCACAGCCGATTTTTACATTTTTCCCCCTGCAACACTGCTCCGCCCTGAGTTCTTGGGAAACATGAATAATCATCTCGTATCATCATCCCTAGGATGATGGAGCGGTCATGGGAGGGAGGGCGAGTCGGGGGGGCTGGCTCAGGGCCAGCCCTAGAGCTTCACTGGTAGCCAGGATAGGGCCGGGCCTGGCCTCCCCAAGGCCTTGCTCCTTGTACCCAGTACACTGGGGGGGGGGTGGGGGGGGGCTCTGATGCAGGCTTTACTGGTGGGGCGGGAAGATCCCCCGGAGAGGGAACTCGCATCAAGAAATAGGAGTCCAAGGTACAGGAGCATGCACCGGTCCTCGCCGTCCACTGCACCATCCAGCATACTAGACATTACTGTTCAAGGATCATCAGGTGTCCCGAGGCTGAGGCAAGAATCTTAGAACTTGAAGGGGGGGAGTGGAACTGCAACCTCCCTAAGGGTCACCGAGCTCCCTCCCTAGCAGGCAGAGAGCGCCGTGGGCAAAGCTACGGAACAGGCTGCCTTCAGCCCAGAGGTCGGCAGAGGTCCAAGCCCCTCCCCTCCCCAACCTTCCCATGCCAACTCCGTCTCCGGGCCGAGGGCCCAGAGGTAGGAGAGGGAGACAGCCTGACCCCTGCTCTGACGGGAGGGACGGGACCCTGGGCAAACAGCTGGGGGAACCTGCCCTCGTCTGGAGGCATCGCGCGCGCGCACATACACACTCACGGAGGCAGCCCCCACTTTGTTGCCTGCCCGGCAGCCCCGCTGTCTCCTCGGACTCCAAGGCCCCCAAAGACTTCTGCTGCGCCCCCATGCGCCGCAGGGCTAGCCCTCCGCAGCCCCTGCTGTCCGGGTGTCCGTATCTCCTAACTGTGCTAGTGGCTGCCCGCCCTCCGCGCTAGGAGATCAGCAGCCCAGAGGGGGTGGCCGACATTTAGCAGGAGCTCAGAGCTGGCCGAGCCCCAAATCTCCCTCCTGGGCCCCGCGGCGCCCCAGAAGGCTCCACGCTCGCCCGGACGGTCTCCTCAGGTAGCGCTAAAGCCTGGAGCCCCCAGCGGCGCAGCGCGTAGCTTCCTGCCGGCGTCCCTCTGTCTATCCTGGGCTCCCCTCAACCCCGGGCCGGACGGTCCCTGCAGTGTTTTCCCCCCACTCCCCGCCACGATCGGGTCTGTCCCCCAC
>CM053624.1:374480638-374496201 GCA_028646595.1 Phalanger gymnotis | reverse complement strand
AAACACACAGACACAGAGCCGCACGCCGAGAAAGCCCGGCACACACACACACACACACACACACACACACACACACACACACACACACACACACACAGTGGTGCACACACCATGACAGACCTCCCACCCCTCTCTCCCTCCCTCGCCGTTCGCCCAGGAAACTTTGCTAACCTGCGCACGGCTGTCTCCGCTGTGGGGTCAGGGTCTGGATCCGGGTCCGGGTCCGGCTCGGGCGGGGGAGCTCGGTCACTCGCCTCCCAGCCCCGAAGTTGGGGCTCCGGGCTGGGGCTCTGTGCCTGGGGGCCGCTCTCGCTCTCGCAGACTGGTTCTGGTGACCGGGACTATCCCATCCTCATCCTCAGCCTCGCCCTCTCTGCCTCGGACTCTGGGCGTCAGCGTCCGTGTTCGTGTGTGTCCGTGTGTGTGTGCGCGCGTCCTGCGCGCGCGATCTTCCCCCCCTTCGTCAGACACCCACAGACACACTCCCCCACCCACAACCCGCGTCCTCAGCCGCCACCCCCGCTGCCGCCGCCACCGCCACCGCCGCTGCCTCCCCGTCGCCCCCGTCGCCGCCGCCGCTGCTCTCACTTCCTCTTCCTCCTGCTGGCCAGAGGCTCACTTTACATCTGCAGGGCGTCCCGAGCCCAAGTGCGGAGCTCCCTCACTCGCGGGGCTGCGGGATCCGCCGGGCCTGGCCCGTCTGGGGCTACTCAAGGGTCCCGACGGCCCCTGCCCGAAGCCTCGAGGGAGCGCTCTGGCCTCCCGCACTCCCAGCCCGACACTGTGGGACCTCACTTCTGGCGGGACCAACTGATGGACACTTTGGAGAGGTCGCGGGGGGCCGGTGACCCTTTCACCGAAGGGCATCGGGGAGCGCTCGCCCGGAAAGCTCCTTTGGCTCCCGGGACAGCTGCGCGCGGCCGCCGGGCTTGTTGTTTGTGTCTGCTTTGGAGTGGGGCCACAGGGACTCGGGGACTTGGCGGGCTGTCCTTTGGAGCAGCAGGTGCAGCTTCGGCTCCCAGATCGCGGGCTGGATCCGGGGCCTCGGGGGTCATCCCTACCCGGGAGGGGCGGAGGAAGGCCGAGATCCCCAGGAGCTGCTAGCCCCCAGTTACCAAGGAGTGGAGTCCGAATTTGAACCCAGCCCCCGGTAGTTCATAGCAGTCAGAGCTGGAACGGACCTCAAAGGTGGTCCAGTCTGACCTCCGCCCCATTTTACCGAGAATCAAATGGAAGCTCATAGAGGAAACTCGGCTTCCCCGGGGTCACACAGGAAAGTAAAAGGGTGGGGCTTCCAGCCCAGGCTTAGGACAAGCCGCCTCTGCCCCCAAAGGCACCGATCTCCCTCCATAGCTCCAAGACTGGGTTTCTTTCCTTCACCCTTCTTCCAGAATAACCTGCCGGACTTACTAAAAATAATAATTGGCTTCAATCAGTCAGCAACAATAATATGTATGCACCTACTGTGCCCAGACACTATGCTAAAGCTCTAGGGATACAAAAAGAGGTAAAAAAAAAAAATAAAAATCCGTGCCCTCAAGGAGCTCACAGTCTAATGGAAGGGAGACCATGCAAACAAATATGGGCAAAGGAAAGCTTTAGAGGGGATCCATAGGAGATGATGGCCAGAGGGAAGGCACCGAGATTAAGAGGGCTTGGGCAAGCCTGGGGAGCCAGAAGGAGAAGCTGAGAAGAGAGGCATCCTGGGCACGAGAGACAGCCAGAGAGAACGCCCATGGAGCTGTGCAATGAGGTGCCAGAGGACTGGAAGAGGTGGGGGAGGATCGCTGACGACGACCTTTGAATGGCACACGGGATTTCCTATTGTATCTTGGAGATGAGAGGGAAGCACTAGAATTTCCTCCCGAAGCCTAAGTCACAGTCCGAGCCTGAGTGTGGGGGTGACATGTGGGACCCCTGCTTTAGTGACTGAATGGAGCATGGCCTGAGGCGGACAGCTTCAGCAGCAGCTATTACTGTAGTCCAGGTTGAGGGGATGAGGGCCCGAAGCAGCGCTGGAAGGCCGCCACCAAAGAGAGAGAGGATCTTATTCAAGAGAAGTTTTGGAGGTGAGCTAGAAAGGCACTGGCACTGTATTGGACATGGGGGCTGAGAGAGTGTGAAGAATCCAGGATGACTCCTAGGCTTCAGAGCCTTCAGGTCTGGGAGGAGGGTGGTGCCCTTGAGAGCAATAGGTGAGTTTGGAAAGGGGGAGAGTTTAAGGGAAAAAATAATGATCAGGCTTACAACGCATTCTCCCTACATAACCTCCATTTTATAGATGAGGAAACTGAGGGTCAGAGGTGACTTGCTCATTTTCACACATCAAGTTAAGTTCAGAGGTATGATTCAAACCTGGGACTCTCTTGCCTCCAAGTCCATTTCCCCACCCCCCCACCCCCACGCACCCAAACTGATCTATACAAATATAGATGGGCAGCTAGGTGGTACAGTGCATTAGAGCACTGGGCCTGAAGTCAGGAAGACCTGAATTCAAATGTAGCCTTACTAGCAAGTCACTTACTCCTGTTTGCCTCAGTTTCCTCATCTGTAAAATGAGCAGGAGAACGAAATTGCAAGCCACTCCAGTATCTTTACTAAGACAGTACCCAATGGGTCACGAAGAGTCTGACATGACTGAAACAACTGAATGACAACAAGATGCTTTCATCAGCAGCTGAACTATTATGCTTCAAGTGGCCTGGGAAGAGACGCTAAGAAATACCTCTTCACTCCTAGGGTCCAGTGGATGCCTCAAGAGTTCCATTTCTAGGGAGATGGACTGCTCAATGCTAAGAACTAAAACTTGGGAGATTTCCATGGATGGACTACTTTTGAAGATAGGGTTCTGGCCTGTGAACGAGGGCAGAATTATGGTGCAGTGGGAGAGAGACTCATCCAGCTAGAATGGCATTGTGGCCATGAGCCCAGCCTCTCTCAGGAAGCAGTCTCAGTAGCCTAACACCTACCAGCCTGAGGAGAGTTAAGACGTTCTCCGGTGCTACAGCCAATTTCTGCATAGTAATTTGAATGGGACTGACTGTCTTTTGCTTTTCTTTATTTAGCCAGTATCTGGAAATACAAAAAATTTTACTAAGCACAGTGCCTGGAACATAGTAGACACTTAGTAAATGCTTCCTGACTTGATTGAATGACCTTCAAAGAACCATCAATTTCTCTAGGCACTTGTTCAGGCAGCTAAGCAGGCCGAAGTCCTACTGGAGAGAAGAGGAGACCTCAAATCAGTGAGGCTTCTGTGAAGATCCCCCACGTCTCCAAGTAGAGTGAACAAGAATGACAAAAGGCAACGAGGAGTGACCATCAAGAATCTGAGGGAGCAGAGTCCAACTTCTAGCAAGCTTGGCAGAGAAAGCTTTGGGGAGCGATATGCAGAGTGTACCTAGCTTGGATTATTATAAAGAAAAGAAAGGCTGGCCATAGCCTTCCCTGCTCTTTGAGGGACCAAAGTATTCTCAAAAGAATGATGGCTCAGTAATGACCACTCCCATCCATACTGCCCTCTAAGGTCTGGAAAGTAAAGCTTCTCAACCACCCTGTGATGGGGGAGTGGAAATGTTATCCTCATTTTCCAGATGAGGAAACTGAGGCAGAATTTGGACCTAGCCTCCTAACTCCAGGTCCAGGGTGTGTGTGTGTGTGTGTGTGTGTGTGTGTGTGTGTGTGTGTGTGTGTAAAGATGGACATAAAGAGGTCCCCAAACACTTGAGCTAAGCCATGCTGGGGAGGGAGCTGGCTTCTGTGAGGAGGTAGCATCAGCTTGTTCTCCAAGAGATGCTGGGGAGGCTCAGTTGATGGTTCTTCTGAGGGGCGTGGAGGCAGCTCTGAGTAGGTGAGAAGTATCCTCTGCCTTTGATTGGAGGGCGGAGGGCTCTTCCCAGAAACTCCATTTAAGGAGGGCTCTTGGGCTAGCTAAGCTTCATTTCCAGCAGGCCACTCTACTCTAGGCTTTCCCATCTACCTGCTGGTTGGGTAGGAGCCATCTCCAATTCTCCTGACCTACATCCTGCCACTGGACGCTGATGGCTCTGGAAGAGAGAGGGACACTGGTGATTTTGCACAGTCCTGCCCCATTTAAATCCAATTCACCCACCTGTCATGGCATGACCTTCCTGATGTCACTGGTCCTCTTTGAGAATGAAGGACAAACAACAACCTGGTTGGGTCCCCCACCCTTTTCAGCTTCCCTTTCGAATGTCAGCTTCTTGATGGCTGGGACTGTCCCTTTGGCCCACATTTGCATTCCCAATGCTTACTTAGTTCAGTGCCTGGCGCAGAGAAAGCACTAAATACATGTTTATTGACCAACAGACCATCTCACAAAAACTGGCATCAGGTTTGCTCTTTTCCCAGGGAATGTCAATTCAACAAGCATTTATGAAGTGCCTCTTATGTGCCAGGCACTGGATTAGGAGCAAGATGTGAGGGAACTCCTCCTCAAATATGTTAGACCTAACACCAGCTCTGGTGGATCCCTATGGGGATAAGTGAACATGTCCATGGGAACTGAGAAAGCATTCAGGAAGTCCTGAGCAAGAAACTCAAGGCCTCAGGGCTACAGGTGGGCTTGCCATTGTTACAACCAATTGAAAGTAGGGGAATGGAGAAAAGAAGGGCAGATTTGGGAAGTGATCAGCAGAGAGTTTCTATTCACAGATTTTGTATTTCTGTACCAGAACTTCCAATAAAAGAATGAAGAGTGCTTAGGTAGGATGAGGCTTAGAATGATAAGCACGTTTGTCAAGAGGCAATCAAATAATTGACCTAAATCCTGGAAAATATGAGGAAAACGCCTTTAGATTGAGGAGTGAGGACAAGAACAAAGGAGGAAAAAAACAACAAAACCCTGATCACGTATCTCTGCCTTGCCAGACACCAGACAGAATGTCCCTGGGAAAGAACGGTGGTATAAGGGATCAGGAATTCACAGAACATAGGCAGCAGGAATAAAACTGATGGCCCCAAAACATCAAGGACCAGTAATACATTTGAGATACTAATGCAAAGACGCAAATTTGACCACACAGAACTGGTAGAATGAGACATGACCAGAATATGAACAGTGGAGAGGCAGTTTATTATTTTTTCTTTTTTCCTCAACTACATGTAAACAAAATTTTTTAAGATTTGATTTAAAAAATATTGAATTTCAAATTCTCCCCCTCCCTCCTCTTCCCCAGTCTTGAGAAGGCAAGCAATTATATGTGTGCAATTATGCAAAATATTTCCATATTAGCCATGTTGCAAAAGAAAATGCAGACTAAAAAACCCAAGAATAATAAAGTTAAAAAAAAGTCTGTTTCAATCAGCATTCAGCCTCCATCAGTTCTGTCTCCAAAGGTGGATAGCATTCTCCCCAAGTCCTTCAGAATAGCTAAGTCTTTCACAATTGATCACTGTGCAGTGTTGCTATTACTCTGTACAATGTTCTCCTGGTTCTGCTCCCTTCACTTTGCTCCAGTTCCTATATGTCTTAACTGTTGTGATTGTTGGGTTTTTTTATCCTGAAACCAACCTGGTCATCATTTCTTATAGTACAATAATATTCCATCATAACCATATACGACAGTTTGTCTAGTCATTCCTCAGTTGATGGGCATCCCTTTAATTTTCAATTTGCCACCTGCAAAATAGCTGGTACAAATGTGTTGCCATCAGGTGGCACAGCGGATGGACCCCTGCTTGGAATCAGGAAGTCTGATCTTTATGAATTCCAATCCATCCTCAGATACTTACTGGCTAGGTAACCCTAGGCAAGTCTTCACCCTGCTTATCTCAGTTTCCTCATTTGTAAGATGAGCTGGAGAAGGAAATGGCAAACTACTCCAGTATCTGCCAAGAAAATTCCAAAATGGGGTCATGAAGAATTGGACACAACTGAACCAACAACCAATAATAAATATTTTTGTATGAGTATCTCCTTTTTCTTTTATCTTTTTGGGGGACAGACCTAGTAGTATTGCTGAGGCAAAGGGTGAGTGATAGTTTGTTAAAAAGAAATTCTTACATAAGGAAACCAGGGAAACTGAAGGGACACTGAAAGGTAAACCTAGTGGAGGACTTTGGAATGAGGACCAACAAAGGAAGAGGTGCTATTTTTGTGGAAATATGCCACAGACCGCTGAGACAGAAGGAGGCATTGGATAAGGAGTTCAGGAAACAGATAACCTAGAGAGCATTCTATTGTTATGAGGAGGGACTTCAAATGTCCATATACCTTCCTACGCCTTCTCTCTGTCAGTGGTAGGTTAATTATTTTTAGATTTAATTTACTTTTAATTTTCATTTACTAATTCCCACCTCTCCCTTTCTTCACCCAAATGAACAAAAAGGAAAAAGAAAACATTTAAAGCAAATATTTGTAATCAAGGGAAGCCAGTCCCTTTGTTGGCCATGTCCTCATTCTAAACTTTTAGTCCATCACCTCGGTAGGTCAATAACCTGCTTCATCTCTAGTTCTCTGCAGTCATAGCTGGCCATTGCATTGATCAGAGTTCTAAAGCCTTTCAAAGTTCTTTGCCTTTACAACGTTGTTGCTCTTACGTAAATTATTCTCCCGGTTTTGCTCACTCTATTCTGGATCAGCTCATGGAAAGTCTATCCAGTGTCCTCTGAATCTGTCCATTTGATCATTTCTTATGGCTCAGTAATATTCCTTTACACTCCTACACCTTAACTTGTTTAGTCATTCCCAAATAGACGCCACCTTAGTTTCCCATGTTTTGCAGCTATGAAAAGAGATGCTAGAAATATTTTTTGTACCTATGGGTCCTTTTCCTCTTTCTTTGATCTCTTTGGGGTGTATGCCTAGCAGTGGTAATACAGAATCAACAGATATGCATAGTTTAGTGATTTTTTTTTAGGGCATAGTTCCAAGTTACTTTCCAGAATGGCTGGAACGATTCACAGCTCTATTGTGTATTGATAAGCATCACAGTCTCAGTAAATATGGGCTTGAGCTACAAATTACAGCTGTGTCCCTGTTTCTACAGGCAGGCTACACTGATTTAAGAGGGACCTGGGCTTTGCTATGGTGGCAGAAATGCCAGCAAACATGACCAGCCTTTGCTCCTGAACATGAAGAGTTCTCAGTGCCTTTTGAAGATTATCAGGGCATAACAGGTGTGTTACTTTAACCACTCACATTGTAATACCATATGCTCTCACACAGGGCTAGTGGATGTCTACTCACTCATCAGGCTAGCTTGCTTACTTGACCGTGCTCTCACACTGACAGGTACAGTGTGACCAAAGAACGTGTACCACCATTCCATCACACTCAGATCTTCTAAGGATGCTGAGTGTGATATGTTGTGATGCAGTACACTTACCGCCCTAGCTATTGAGCTCCCACTGAAGCATTTCTATTTATGTAACCAGCTATTCACAGTAATGATTATCATATCTTAAATATAACCATTTACTTTAAAATTAGGCAAAAATAATACTACAAGTACTTATTACAGCAAGTGCATAAGTAATAAAATATCTACACATAAACCTGAGTCATAGTCTTCCACTTTGGGAAAAAAGTGGGCTTACATTTATAGAAACCTTCCAAGGAGGCACACGAGTGAGGAAAACCCACACACCCATGGTAACTCACAACTCTGGAAACGTAGACTCCAGTGTCCTCTTTCTTTCCTAGGAATTGCCGATAGAAGTTACATGATGAATGTAGTTTCTGTACTTAATAGATGCTTTCACTCTAAACCAGGTTGGTCCATGCTGTGTTTAACTAAAACATCAGTGGTTACTGTGTCTCAGCTAAACTAGCTGATCCGAGTGACTTGTGATTTTCCATTTTTAACATGTTCCTTTGCTTAGCTATATTTACTTATCAACAGCAACTTTAGCATCTATCACTTTCAGCTTCACACTTAGTTGATGTACATTTGACTATCATTTCATCTCTCTCTTCTCTGATCTTTCTGGGTTCAGGCATATTTGTCCATACATCATGTATTTGTCCATAATCATACAATAATTCTGATGCCTCTCTCATGTAGCTTGTCACATTCAAAACCATCAACTTGTTGTCTCACAACTCCAAGTCATAACTCAACCTTCAGCAAGCATAACCTAACCTTCCTAGTGTATTACTCTTTCTCTTGGAATTCTAAACAGAGACTTAACTCAGCAACAGACTTTAAAGACAAAATACATTTCAAGGGCTTCATGAAAGTTTGAATGGTATAAGACTATGTAATGCAAGTATTATGAGAACTGGAAAGGTAAATGGGAACATACGTAATTATTTATCCACACCAAAAATACTCACCAAGACACTTAGCTGACGACGTCGGAGGCATGCATGCAGCTGAAATGGAGATGCGGCTGAGGGAGCGTGCATGCCGAGGCTCATTACCAGACATTTTGGCTCCTGGGTCATGTGAATTTTTTAGTAAGAGCAATCCAGGAAATATGAAAATGTATCATGTCCTTAATCTTGTAAGATTCTCAGCCACTGCAGGGTAATAATGTCAGCAAAGCAGAAAAGGGGGCAAAGGTCCCTTTTTGTTATAAGAGATTAGAGATTGGGTCAGGAGAAGGGTGAAGGGATACATTCAAAATTATAGTCGCATCAAAACAAAAGATATCAAGAAACATTTAAAATTAAAAAAAAATCTCTATAAGGCAGGTGAGTTTTTCACAAATGGTCAGTGACATTAGCGAGCAATCCTCAGAGATGAAAGAAATTAGTCCAGTACAAAAGGAAATCAAACTATAGAGAAAATATCTTCGGTTTTGTCTGAAATTGTCATTCCCAGGGAAATTTGCCTGAAATTGTAGTCCCTACACTAGCACCACTTTTCTGTTCATGATGGCCATTGTCATCAACCAAGAAAACTCATGTGACCTTGGGCTTCAGGGAAAGAAACCCAACCTGAAGCTAGGGAAATAAGTGTCCTGCTGGCCACCCTTGACTCTAGTCAGACCATATTTAAGACTTAGGTCCAGTGTGGGGATCTACATTTGAGGAAAGAGACTGGGATGATGAAGAAGAGATTGACCCTCCAACCATAGGAGGAACTAGGAGTGCTGAGCCCAAGCAAGAGACTCCTTAGGGAGAAAAAGTTGCTGTCACCCTCAACCCCTTGCAGCCTTCTCTTCTCCAGACTAAATACTCCCGGTTCATTTTAATGACATGCCATTACCTTGAGTAACAGAGGGCGCAATAGAGCACAGAGCACCACGCTTGGAGTCAGGAAATCCTTGGTTCAAATCTATTCCTCAGACAACAGCTGTGTGACCCTGGGCAAGTCACTCAAGCTTTGCCGGCCTAGTTTCCTCATCTGTAAAATTGGGATACTAACAGCACCTACTCCCAGGGTTGTTGTGAGAATCAAGTGAGATAGTATTCGTAAAGCACTTTATAAATCTTATGGTGCTATATAAATGTTCTTATAGGAGGGCGGGCACAGCCAGCGGAGGGCATTCCTTGTGGTTTCCCCTTCCTTCTCTTCAGAGGAAGTAAGTAGTTTATATATCAGAAGCCATTCTCATGGTCTCTCATCAATATTATTACCGCCTAATAACAACTATGATCTGTGAGAGGCAGTGGACAGAGAGGTCCAGCCTTAGAGTCACAAAGGCCTGGATTCAGCCCCTGCCCCTGACACAGCCCGGGTGTGTGACCTCGGGGAAGTCTCAGTGTCTCTGGACGACTCTCAAAGGTCCCAGTTTCCGATGAGGGGCTAATGTGCATCAATGAAGGGAGTTTCCACACAGAAAGTTCCATGTGCTGATGAAATCACCTGTCTTGACCAAAGCAGACACAAAACCACTATGGGATGGTACCTAGAAGAGCTTCCTGGTGGCAGGTACTGAGAAGCATACCCAGCCAGCCACGCCCAGGGCCAGATCTTGCCGACAAGGAGAGTAGCCAAAATATTTAAAAGAGAGTTTAGAATGATTCATGGTTGTGGTGAACAAATCTGGAGCTTTGGGATGAATGGAGTTTAAGTGTCAATGTCAATAAGCCAGGGGCCTGCTGGACACAACTTGCCCTGGCCTCTGATTAAATCTGCCTATTAGGACACTATGGTCAGCAATGGGTTCGGTGATGCAAAGACTCGGTCAGAGGCCAAGTTGTACCGATTCTACCTCGACTAGATCTCTCACATCCATTCCCTTCCGTCTGTCCACACAGCCACCAGCCTGCTCCAGGCCCTCATCACCTCCCACCTTGATTGTTCCGGCCACATTCCCCCAAATGGGCTCCCTGCTTTCTCTCTGCCCGTCTGCCTTCTTCAGCCCGTCCTCCGCACAACTGTGAAAACGATCTTCCTAAACCACCTGGCTGACCAAGCCCCTCTGCTGCTCCCCACGGACCCCACGATACCACAGGCTTCTTAGCTGCACATTAAGCGCTCTATCTTTTCTGACCTTTTCCAATGGCCTTGTCTGGTTACTCATCTACCAGTAGCCTGATTGTGTCTCCCATAGGACGTAAGCCCCTTGAGTCCAGCGGGGGAGCAGAGAGGCCAGGCCCTTGGCAGCCCCGGGCTAGTGTATTGTCATGATGAGAGCATGGTTGTCCAGCAGGTACCAAGGGCAGGCCCCACATTCTCTCGACCAATCAGGAGTCACGTCTCCCTCCTCACAAAACTACCTCATGTTTATAGGCTGAAGACGAGTCTAGGGAGTGAGAGGCCTTGAGATCATGGCATAGTGGGTAGTGTGAGCTGATGGGACTGGACTGAACCAATCATCAACATTTGTTAAGCACCTGCTGTGTGCCAGGAACTGAGACAAGTGCTTTACAATTCCTGTAGCCTTTGGTCCTCACAATGACCCCGTTTTATAGTTGAGGAAACTGAGGCTCACAAAAGTTAAGTGACTCTCTCAGGACCTTAATGTTAATAAGAGTCTGAGGCAGGATTTGAACTCAGGTCTTCCTGACACCAGACCCAGCTCTCTATCCCCTAAAAGTACCAGTTGCTTCAAATATTCGTTTATGTGGAGTATTCCCTTATGCGGGATACACCTTCAGCGAAAGGAAAATCCACCCTCAGTTGCAGATTCTGAGCAGGAAGGATCCTAGCGATGAAGGAACTGAGGCCAGGGCGGAGAGGTAACCCACCCCAGTTGTGGAGAAGGGTCCAGCCTGGGAACACTCAGACGCTGCTGGGCCCGGGAAGCTTGAGGGTGCAACAGATGCAGTCAGAAAGCTCCGGTGCCTTTCAGTCTGAGAAGGCACAGGCTGCCTTCTCAGAACTCCTAATTGCGGCGCTCTGCGATAGTAATTCAGGATTTAAACGTACTCTTTCCCTTGTAAATTAACCCAAGGGAACACTGTGTCCAATATGTCTACAGCTGGGGACAGAAGGGATAAAGGGAACCCAGGTATCCAGAGGCAACGGCAGAGAAAAAGGAGGGGCGCCAGGTTTCCACTGGGAAGGAGGCCAAAGCAGCCTGGGGCCAGGAGGGACCAGAATGGGCCTTGGCTCAAGGTGAAAACCTTCGAGTTTAACCCTGGGCCACCCCCCCACCCCCCTGAGTGCCTGAGGGCTGAGACACAGGGGCCGCCTCATCACCACCTCTTCTCTGGATCTTTTTTAGTCTAGACCGGTGATTTTATCCGCCGGGAGCTCCCAGCTATGAAGAAGCCCATTCCCCTTCTGGACCTAACTCGTCAAGCAGTCACACAGCCAGTATGTGTTAGAGAAAGGACTCGAACCTGGGCTGCCCCGCCCTGAGGTTGGCGCTCTGTGTATTCCGCCATGCTTTGCCTTCTGGACTCTTCCTAGTCTCATTACTGTAGTGTTTTCCGGAGGCATGGTAGTCTCATGGAGGAGGGGAGACAGGAAACTTCTTAAGGCAAAGATCCTCTTCTCCCATAGGATAGAAGCTAGAAAGGATCTTAGAAGTCACGTGCCCCAGCTCTCCTTTTACAGATATGGAAACTGGGGCCCGCAGAAGTAGAGGGACCCGCCCAAGGTCACCGAGAGGAAGCAGCAGAATCAAGATTTGAACCCAGGTCTTTCCGGCATAAATCTGAAGTTCTTTCTACACAGTTCTGCCTCAGAGCCTGAAATTCAACTGAAAGGACTTATTCCTCTGGCTCTCCTCGGCATTACTGGGTTTTGTAAGGCTACTTAATTTTATGTCAATCATGCTTTGCTTTGTTTGAGGATTTCTGGATGTCAGAACTAGATTCTGAAAAGCCAAATGGTAAGAATGGAGAGATGGACGATTTGTCTGGAGGGAGGCAGGGAGGGAGCTGGGTTTGGGGGGCCGGAGGGGAGCACTCCCAGGAGGGGGTGGTGGTTCGAGGGCAGCGCCTTCAAACGCCCAGGTGACTGTAGGGAGCCGAGCCACGCCATTAGCCGCGAGCATGCTGACTGGCACCGCCCAGGTCAGCAGGTCATGGGTCACCAAGGCAAGTATAGGATGGGGGGGGCAATCGTTTTTCCTGTGTCCGGTGGCCTAGAATCGCTCAGTTACCATAATCTCCTAAATTCATATGATGTCTGTACAGACGGATGGAAAAACATTTATTAAGCATTTAACTGTATGCACAGCTCCGTGCTAGAGATGCAAATAGAAAAAACAAATCAGCCCCCGCGCCCAGCCGATGGTCGAAGGATCCGTAAGACCCCGCATAGATGTAACAGATTATGGAACATGGGTGGATGGGCTTCCTGCCGCACCCGCTGGCCCCTTCCAGAGGGGCTTTGCCACACGTCCCCAGATTACCTGTCACTCCCAGATCCTTATTTTTGTGCTTGGTGCCAGTCTTTCTCCCCAGCTTTGCAAGGTCAAGCAGGACTCTCCGGGTCTAGGACACACCCTTCCTTGAACCGACCTAACCCCGTTTGGGCTCGTCCTTGGGGCCGCCACTGCAGCCCCCGCTGAATCTGCCCCGGGCTCGGGCAATCCTTCCTAGTCTGGACCCTGCCAGAAAAGACCGAGCACGTGAAAGACACGTCCACAGTTCTTATGGAGGGGTCTCCAGGACACAGGAGAACACTGAGGCAGACAGAGGCATCCCTCCACGGCCTCATTTGGTGGTTCCCCTTCCCTCCCTCCACTTCTTGAACAAGCTTCCTGGCTAGGAAGGTGTCTGGGGGGAGGAGGAAGGAGACACCATCTGTGTGAGAACTGTGGTTTAGCAGTGATGGGGATGGAAAAAGGAAAGAAAATGGAGAGCCCGCAGGCAGGGCAGCCTCCTTAAGACAGCCGGCTTGGCTTGGCTTGGGCTTCTGGACATGCGTGTTAGTGACGCTGGTCTGGGATTTAGGCCTCATGTAAGTCACAACGTTCCCTGAGGTGCAGGAGGACAATTTTTAGGGAGGGAAACCGAGGCATGGAATGGTTACAATGTCCAGAATGAGGGCTTTACCTCCATTCCTGGGTTCCAGGACACAGTCCAGGAAATTCCCAGCTTCAGTGGCTTGGGTTTACCTATGGAAGCTTTGGTCCCTGGGGGGGAGGGGAGGTTCTACACCATACTTCCCAGGTAGGTCAGTGGACCCTAGGACCTCCCAAGACAATGAATCCTGAGTGGACCCCTCTGAGGGCAGCTAATAGGCCCCTGGGACAAATGGTCAGCAGCAGGGACTCCCCCACTCTGGGGAGTCCGAGTCAAGTGTCCCTTCTTTTCCTAGACACCAGAAGCAGCTCCTACTTATCAGAGGCTCCTAAGATTTCAGTGCTAGAGGGTACCTCTGGAGTCACCTCTTTCAGCCCCCATTTCATTGTTGAGCAAACAGAGACTCAGAGAGAAGTAATCCGTGGTCACAGAGTGAGGAAGAAACCACGCTGTTAGGTCTAGAGACTCCAGAGCTGGGAGGGACCACTGAGGCCACTGGGCCCAACCCCTTAGTGACAGGTGAAGAGACTGAGACCCAGGAAGGGGAAGGGGCTTGTCCCAGGTTGGCTCCTTCTAAGCCGGCGGTCGTTCTGCTCAGTTCCGGACCATCGAAGAAGTGCATCTGGGAAGGCAGGGTAAAGTTTCAAGCGGTGGAGATGGGGAGGCCTTCCACAGCTAGGGAATCTCCTGTGCAGAGACAGAGGACCACAGATTCAGAGACGGAAAGGACTGAAGAGGTCATCTGATTCAGCCCCTCAGAAGTTAAATGACTCGTCCATGGTCACAAGGGGAGGATATGTCTGAGGGAGGATTCGAACCTAGATCCTCCACTGCAGAGCCAGTCCACTTTGTACTTCACCAAATAGTTATCAATTCATGAGAAGCTGCCTTTGGCTAAAGGTTGAAGTATAAGGAAGGCCTGCTGTGAAATAAGACTGTGAGGGGAAGTCAGCACCAGAGGGACAAGAAAATAGCTGACAAAAGCCAACTCGGCAAGAGTCACTGTGCACCTACTGTGTGCAAGGCTTCACGGTAGGACTTTACAGTTATTACTATTAAATTCCATCTTATTAAGTTCAGCCCATCGCTCCAACATGTTGGGACCTTTCTGAATCCTGACTGCATCATGACCCGTGCTGTGAAGACTTAGCAAGGATTCCAGCTGTGCTGTTGTCATTCGGTTGTGTACAACTCATCAGGACCCCAGCTGGGGTTTTCCTGGCAGAGATCCTGAAGTGGTTTGGGCCATTTTCTTCTCCGGCTCATTTTACAATGAGGAAACCAAGGCAAACAGGGCTAAGTGATTGCCCAGGGTCACACAGCTAGTAAGTATCTGAGGCAGGATTTGAACTCGGGTCCTTTTGACCCCAGGCCCAGCACTCTAACCACTGTACCACCCAGCTGCCCATCTGTGCCTTTATCCAATTTCTTGATAAAAATGTTGAACAAAATGAAGCCCAGGACAGACCACTGAGATGTTCTAATAAAGATGCCTCTTCGTTTTTATACCAACTCAATCAGAATTACTCTCCCCATTCCACCAGGCAAAATGCATAACAATACCATCTTCTAAGAGGAGATTACTTGTGGTTATGGGAAGCGAGGAGCCATTCAGGGGAGAAATGGAATTTTAACTACCAAATGTTACCCAACATTCAACAAAGGGAAGGGAAAACAGATTCTTCAAATGAAGGGCCAGGGCTTGACCACGAGTCCCGGGGAGGGAATGTTTGTAGGCATTTATAAAGGTAATAATCGCCACACGCCAGCTTGGGTCATCAGTGATACACTATGGCAGACCATTTGACAAGGCTACTCGGCTGGTCGATTGGGGTGATGCTATAAAAATAACGGGCACTGGGTTTTAGCCAAGCATTTGGCACCATTTCTTATCCTGTCCTTGTGGGTAAGATGGAGAGCCTTTGGATCTGATATAATTCAACAAACGTCTACGTGCCAGGCGCTGCGCTAGGCACCGTGGATGCGCCGACCAAAACCAAAACACCCCTTCTTTGAGATGTTCTACTGGTAGGAAATGGCCTGGGATAAAAGGACCGTGGATTTAGAACTGCAAGAGAATTAGCAAAATCAATTTAGGCCGTATCTAAAGCAAACACAAATTAATTTTGGGCAGGGGGAGAACACTAACAGTGGAGTGGGGAGAAGGGGGCCCAGTTAGATGGCGTTGGACCATTCCAATTAGCCAGCCCAGGCACGTTTGTATGAC
>CM053624.1:374446715-374480138 GCA_028646595.1 Phalanger gymnotis | reverse complement strand
TTTAAAAAAATAGATGTTCAAAAGTAAAAAAGTTTTTTTTTTTATGCAACTAGAAAATAAGATGCACAGGCAATGGGGCATAGAGATTTATCTTGCCCTACAAGAAAGGAAGGGAAAGGGGGATGGGAGGGGAAAGGGGCGACGGAGGGGAGGCCAGACTGGGGAACAGGGCAACCAGAGTGTACGCCATCTTGGAGTGGGGGGGGAGGAAATGGGGAGAAAATTTGTAATTCAAACGCCTGTGAAAATCAATGCTGAAAACCAAACATGTCAAAAAAAAAATGAAATCTTAGATGCACTTTTTAAAAAAGAGCATCTTCTCGAATCCAGGATCACACCCAGCAGCCTGGAGAACTGGAGAGGACTTGAAAGCCCTGCCCCCCAACCCTTTCTATTCCTCAGGGCTCTGGATTCAAGGTTTCCACATCCTAGGCAGGCAATCCCCAGGGATATACAGGATGATGGGTTCATCTGAGGTCAAGGAGCCTGTTTTCCAAGTTACTCAAAATGGAAAAGGGACTGAGGCAGAGTTCCAGCCCTCCCTATACACACACACACAAAGGAAAAATCTAATTCTATCAGGAAGAAGACCACTTGTAGAAGCGCAGACTTCTGACGACTGTGGCTCCGCAGCTGACCACCAGGAAGGGGAATCACAGGCCTCTGGGCTGCCAAAAAGCTGCCATAAAGCCCATGCACAAAAGCTCTGGGTCACTGGGTGCACTCCACAAGGGACCTACGGAGAGTATGGTACAAGGATTCTGATCATCCCCATTTTACAGATGAGGAAACTGAGGCTAAGAAGTCAATTCACTGTCTCAAAGTTTCACAGCTAGGATGCAATAGGGGCTGGGGTGGCTCCACTTTTACCTCTCTGGGCCTCAGTTTCCTCAGAATTTGGATGAGGCTCTTTCTAGCCCTACATGTACAATCCCACACTCCTTTGCCATATGAGCTTCATTCAAAGGAGTAGGAATTCCTTTGTTCTTCACTCAGTGCTTACTTACATTTTTTTAAAACATACTTGTAATGTGTTGGTCTGTCTTTCTTCTTTCTAAGGGCACAAATAGGAGGAGAAGCCGCTGTGAACAGACCTATCTATAACAGTGAAAAGTGATGTCTGGGGACCTTGGGTAAGTCACTTAACCCCAACCGCCTTCCCCCCTCAAAAAAAAAAAAAGAAAAGTGATGTCTGACAATAGGGAGGAGAAAGAAAAACTATGAGAGGAAATAGTCATTCAAAAAGGTCTCATTGTAACAGCAAACACCCTTGTGTTTCAACAGTCCGGATAGTAGCTGTGTAGCTGTTGTGGGGGTAAAAGACCAACACAAGCCCAACAACAAGCACGCTATCAGCACACTGCAAAAGCCCAGGTTCTTTTGATCTGCTCTAGTAAGGAAAGCGACGTTAAGGGGTTAACGAGCTTTCATTTAATTCAGTGTACAAACGCCATTCACTTTAAGCCAGCACCCTGAACTTCGGAACAAATACAAAGTATAAACATGACAGCCGGACCTTGTCTGATTCAAATCCCAATACATAGTTACCAGAGTTTAACAAAGTAACAACATCAGGTTACGAGCTGGAGGGCTCTTAGCTAGAGCTGCCCGGAGTCTCGCATCAACTCACACGCAGGAGTGAGAGCCCTGAGCAAATAGCTCTCTGTCTTCTCATCTTATACCATTTCAGCCATCATCAAACGTCATCTGAATGACCAGAACTTAGGCTCCTATGATTGGCTCTTGAGTTAGCACCTCCCCTTAGTACCCTGGAGCTTCACACCCACATAGGCTTAGCACCTAATAGGGTTTTGGGCCTAGGGCTTAGCACCTACTAAGACTCAATGAAATACACTGAATTAATCAAAGGAAACAAAAGCCAACTCTTCAAGGGCACTTGGTTGTACCAAGTGCTAAGAGCCCATTTTGCTCACCAACACACTTTGACACCTCAGAGACCCTGTTATGTGCCTCACTGTGTTCCTCCATAACAACTCTCCAGAGGCATTGGACAGAAACGAGGCCGTATGGGAATTGTCATTCCATCAAAAGTATTAACTAAGCTCTTCCTCTGTGCCAGTCACTTTGCTGAGCTCTGGAGATACAAAGAAAGAATGGTCCCTTCCCTCGAGAAGCTTACATTTAAATGGGAGCCTATAGCAAGGTACATACATACAGAGGAGATCTTGGAAGGAAGGCAAGATCTGGGGTGATAGTGGTGGTAGGAAAGATAGTATTTCAGCAGTCTTGAAGGAAACCTGAGATTTTGAGATGAAGGGAGAAAAATCCACACAAGTGAGGAGACAGCTAGAAGGCCAGGAAAGCTGGGGGAGGGGATATGTACAGTATAGACAGACTGGAAAGAGAGGAAAGGGTCAGATTGTGAAGGATTTTAAATGCTAAATGGAGGAACTAATATTTGATCCTGGAGTTTATGGAGAAAGAGGTGACAAGGTCAGATGTGCTCTGAAGGAAAATCACTTTGGCAGCTGAGTGGAGGATGGGTTGGAGAGGGGAGACAGAGACGAGTCAGGGCATTCTCTCAATAGGCCGGCAGAGGGGACGAGGGCCTGACCTAGGCAGGGGCTGAGAGAAGGGGATGGATACCAGAGAGAAACAACAAGATTTGGCAGTGGTTTCAATGGTGGGTGAGTGGGAATGAGAAGTCAAAGATGGTGCCATCGCTGCACACCTTGGAGATGGGGAGGGTGGTGTTGCCCTTGACAGCAAGAGGCAAGTCCAGAAGGGGGTCGGGTTGGGGGAATTATGACCTCTGTTTGGGACATGAGTTTGAGAGGCCTCTGGAACGTCTAGTTGGAATTCCCAGTGAGTAATGTGGGTCATTGTTATATGCCTAATGATGACCTTGAATCATCAGAAAATGTCAAATTATCTTCAGAATCTTTTATTTAATGAAGCAGAGAAATGTGCAATAGACTTTAAAGAGATTTCCATCCCAAATGACTTTCTTTAAAAACAAAATTTCAGTACCTCAGATAATAACATCTCAGTTATTTGGAAAACTCTGCTATCCAGAACAATGCTTTTTCCTAGGGCTTTTGGATTTTAAGTTAGGGAGCAAGGAATAGGGACTAGATCTGTGATTTCACTCCTTCTACCAGTGAAGATCAGTCCTGTCTCTCCAATTCCTAGTCTGAGAGTTTCAAGAGCATTGAAAGGCTGAGACCTGCCCAAGGTCACACAGTAAGCGTGGGCCAGAGAGGGGTCTCCTCAGAGGTCCAAGGTCATCCCTTCATCGGAAATGCCAGGCTGCCCCTCTGTGATTTTGTTGTATCATAATTAGCCAAACATTGAGAGACTATTTTCCTTTGTACTAAAATCTGGACAAAATGAAAATACTGCAGGAGAAATAGTTGATATTTATGTAGAATGAATTTCATTAGCTTCAAAAAATAGACTATAATTACTTCAAAAAGAGATCAAAACATCCTCACCACAGGATGCTTGTAAACACCCCTTCCCCCTTTCTGAAAAGGCTCATTTTTAAGGGCTTTTAAAAAAATCTGCTTCTCCCCACCCTGAAGATATACCTTCCCCTTCCCCTCCACTACTTTCCTAAGGAAGCTTATCCAGTTTTGAACCTGCCCAACAATGGGTTCTCTCCCCCCTCCCCACCCCTCCCCTGGCCCTCTCCCCGACCCCCACGTTCTCAGGCAGAGCTTTGTGTCTTTTCACAGTGTGATGACCATTTAGCAAACATTTCCTTTCTGATTTTACAATGAAATCTATATCCCTTGTGAGTCTGGAAGAATGCTGAGACAAAATGAAGGGAGAAAAATCCTTTAGAATCAATAACTTAGCAGCTCGGCTGCTTCCTCAAAATTGTGTATAGGGGTGGGGTGGAGAGCCCTTAATTTTCTAGGCACACATTTGCTGAAGAAACAACAACTGCCTGGCGGAGGGAATTTCAAAAGGTCACTTTTAAAAGACCTGATCACAAACATACAGCAGAAAGAGGCGTTAACTCCAGGAGGAAACACGGAGGATTCCGTCGTCCCTCACAAGTATGGAGGGAGATCGTGCTGCCAGTCTCAGAGTGCGTGTTATGTTCACGTTTCTGCCAACACCAAGTGACAGCGACTCCTCGACGAAATACAGAACCAGAAAAACGATTCCGGTCTACAGGGAGCAAAAGGGGAGACGTCGTCTTGTTACAGGTGAGACGAAGCGGCAGAGGCCACCATGCCAGCTGCTTGTTGACCAAATACTGACCACGGAGAAATTAGTCGTCTTTCTAGAGCACGTATTCAGAAAATCTCCAGGGACTCATCCAACCTGATCGCCACCACCCAACTCCTGGTGATTCACATAGGGGGAAAGGATGTTGCCCAGAAGGAATCTAAACTGTACGCCTACTGATTACAAAGTCCTGGGTGAGAATCTGAAAGCCTTTGATGGCAGAAGTGGCATCTTCATAACTCCTACTGAATTAATGAAGGAATTAAAGCATTTATTAATCCCTCATTATGTGCAAAGCACCGAGCTAAGTGCTGAGAGTACAAAGGGAAAAGTCAGATAGTCCCTTCTCTTAAGGGGACGAGTTCTGTTGGAGGAGACAACACAAAAGGAAGGTCTCAGCTGCAGGTCAGAGGGAAAGGTCTCAGGGTCCTGAGGGCTTCCCAGCAGAGCAAACGGTCAGGGCTCTCCTTTCACGTCATTTCCACTAATAAAGTCATAGTAATTTCTAACATGGTGTCATTCAATAGGCCAAGGACTTGGGTGACCAGGACTTCCTTTTCCCAGTCCTCAGTGTCTGTGGCTGCAGCCCCTGCAGGAGCAACCCCAGGCTGCATCTCTCCAAGGGGCAGCTTCCCAGGACCACGTCTCAGGGAACTGGGCTGGAACTGGCTGGTTCAAGGTCTTGGGTTGTCCTCAACAGGATCTGAAGTCTTTCAAATTTGACTAAGGTCTTCAAAAGGAAGGAGAAGGGGGAAACTCCTTACATATATCTGCTTAATGAGATGACACAGAAATGGTCCGTTATGACCTAGGAAAAACTGTCATTCAACAAGCATTAATTAAGCCCTTACTATGTGCCAGATACTCTGCTAAGAGCTAAGGAAGCAAATAAAAGCAAAAAAAAATCCAAAGAAGATTCATAGTTAAATGGGGGAGAAAACATGCAAACAACTATGCACAAACAAGATAAAGACAGGATAAATAGAGATAATTTCAGGGAGAAAGCACCAAAGTTGGGGAGGACGTGAGGGCAGCTGGTGGGGCAGTGGAGAGTTGAGAGTGGAGAGCCCGAGAATCAGGAAGTCCTGAGTTCAAATCTGGCCTCAGAAACTTCCTAGCTGTGTGACCTTGGGCAAGTCACTTAATCCTGTGTGCCTCAGTTTCCTCATCCCTAAAATGAGCTAGAGAAGGAAATGGCAAACCACTCCAGGATCTTTGCCAAGAAAACTGAAATGACAACAACAAGGGAAAATCTTCTTGCTTCAAGCTGAATTGAAGGAAGCTAGAGAACCAGGAGGCAGATCATTGGGGACAATGTTCTAGGTGAAAATGCTAGGGGTCAGGAGGTAAAAAAAAACAGCAAAGAGGACTGGCAATTTATAGGCACTAATGCCCAAGGAGAACGACAGAACTAAACCTGGCTTGCCTGTCTACATAAAGATGTACCAAGTATGGATAGTGAGCAGGGAGATGGAGGGATCCTAACTCAAGGAGGCTAATTCAGCCTCATCTGCATCACTGAGACTTGTTGGGACAGGACTTGGTTCTGAAAGAACGGACCTACTTTTAAAGGAAGAGCTACAAGAAACAAGGAGAGAGAAAGGGCTGGAGCAACACTGTGTATGAGGAGGCATACTCCTATGGGGAAATCCAAGTGTCATCAAGAATCAGTGTGGTGGTTAGGTTTGGGGTGAAGAGCCGAGGGGGCTCTGATGACCTGGCCAAAGAGATGGCATCAGCCCATCAAGGCCCTTCTGTCAAAAGCAGGGCTGCTGCTTGGTTCTTGGTTTGTCTTAAAGATCATTTCATTTTTAAAAAGGACAAGAATTATGATTGTGACCAAAAAGGGAGAGAATGTTTGCTAAAGTAGAACTGATGAGAACCTTCGGGTTGTGGAGCAGCTGCAGCCAAATTCTAGGGCAGAGAAGCAGGAGGCATATTCTGCCCTGGACCCTTAATTTTAGGGGTGTAGATTTGCAAAGACATAGGTAGCCTTCCTGTCGCCCAAACTGCATCGGTTGTATCAGAACAAGAGGGACTGGGCGCTTTAAATATTGAAAATTTGAAGACATGAGCAAAACCTGATTGTCGATTTATTTTTCCCTTTTCATATGTGCACTTAAAAAAATAACAACATATTTTCTTTCACACATCCCCCTCCTCCACTGGGAGAGAAAACAAGAAAAACAAAACCTTTAAAACGATTATGCCTAGTCAATCAAAACCAACCCCATAGTGGTCACGTCCCAAAACGTACACATCACTCGGTGTCTTGAGCCCATCCCCTCTCTGTCAGGAGATGGACAATGTGCTTTACATTGGTCCTCTGCAATCATAGTTGGTCATTCCCTCAGAGTCCTAAAGTCTTTCACAGTTTGTTTGGTTTGATTTTTTAAAATGTTGTTTTTATATAAATTGTTAGTCCTCAGCAGAAAAAAGAACCAGAATAAGAGTTGTCTTTCTACCTCCTCATTCTCCTCCATTATCCTAGACCATTCACACTGAGCAGTAATTGTAGCGCTGCTCTGAGATTCTTATTTCCCCTTCTGTAGCTTCAGGAAGCTCCTTCATAGTCGGGGACATTCAGAGCTCATCCTGGACTCCACCCTGGTCTTTCTCGTTTCCTTCTCTTCCCTCTGTTCTCCAGCCACCACCACCACCACCACCACCCCCCTTCCATTTCAAATTTTCTCCCTCCCTTTCCCCCTTTCCCCACCCACTGAGAAGGCAAGAAATGCAAAAG
Organism: Phalanger gymnotis; assembly: GCA_028646595.1. Lineage (NCBI taxonomy): Eukaryota > Metazoa > Chordata > Mammalia > Diprotodontia > Phalangeridae > Phalanger > Phalanger gymnotis. The sequence goes on along the minus strand of CM053624.1, from coordinate 374,473,195 downwards.
CTATTACAAAGATGAAGTCAAGCAAAACAAATTTCCACATTAGCTATGTCCATAAGGGGAAAAATAAAGAAAGAAAGAGGGAAAAAAGTTCCAAGCTGTCCTCTGAGTCTATCAGTTCTCTTTCTGGAGGTGAATAGCTTCTTCCATCCTGAGTTCATTGGAATTGTGGTGGGTCATTGCACTGAACAGAGTTGGTTATCACTGTTGTTGATATTCAGTCATTCAGTCATATCTAACTCTCCATGATTCCATTTGGGGTTTTCTTGGCAAAGATACTGCAGTGGTTTGCCATTTCATCCTCCAGCTCAGTTTACAGATGAGGAAACTGAGGCAAATAAGGTGAAGTGACTTGCCCAGAGTTACACAGCTAGTGTCTGAGGAGACATTTGAACTCAGGTTTTCCTGACTCCAGGCCCAGTGCTCTATCCATTGTGCCATCCAGCTCCTCTGATTATCATTACAATATCGCTGTTCCTATGTGAATTATTCTCCTGGTTCTGCTCATCTCACTTTGCATCAGTTCATGTAAGTCTTCCCCAGTCTTTCTAAAGCCATCTTCTTCATCATTTCTTTTACCACAATAGCATTCCATCACAGTGATATACCATAACTCCACCAGCCATTTTCCAATTACTGGGCATTCCCTCAGTTTCCAATTCTCTGCCACCACAAAAAGAGCTGCTGTAAATATTTTGCTACACATGAGTCCTTTTCCTTTTTCTTTGATCTCTTTGGGGAACAGACCTACTAATGGTATTGCTGGGTCAAAGGATATGCATGGTTTTATAGTTTTTTGGACATAGCTCCAAATTGCTTTCCAGGATGCTTGGACAAGTACATAACTTCACTCACAGTGCATTAGTGCCCCAATTTCCCCACATCCCCTTCAGAATTTGTCATTTTCCTTTTCTGTCATTTTAGTCAATCTGATGGGTGTGGAGTGGCACCTCAGTTATTTTAATTTGCATTTCTCTAGCCATTAGTGATTTAGAACTTTGATTTCTTTCTCTGAAAATTGCCTGTTCATAGCCCTTGACTGTTTATCTCTTGGAGAATGGTTCTTACTGTTCTAAGTTTGGGTCAGTTTGCTAGATAGTGAAGAAATTATTAAGATAACTTGATGCAAACATTTTTTTTCTCCCAGTTTCCTACTTTTATTCTATTGTTAGCAGCATCGGTCTAGTTTGTGGGAAAACTTTTTTTTTAAAATTTTCTGCAACCAAAATTATTTATTTTATCCCTTGTGAACCTCTCTGTCCCTATTTGGTCACAAACTCTGTTCTCCATTTTCAAAGGATAAGATGACCCTTCTCCTTTCCATGAGTAGGTCTTCTACTTTTGATCTTGATTCTATCTCATTTTCTAGTGGAATTTGTCCCATTTGTCATTCTTAATCTTGAATTTCTTAATTTCTTCTGATCTTTTGGCTCCATCCTTGCTGTTTACAAAGTGCTGAGGTCTCTCATTTCCCTTAAAAGCGAACAAAACAGCCCTTCCCTTGGTTCTGCCAACCCCTCAAGCTATTCTCCTCCTTTTCATTACTAAACTCTCAAGAACTGCCATCTACACTCACTACCTCCATCTTCTCACCTCTCAATTCCTCCCTTCTTATGTTCTAGTTTCTGATTTGCTTAATTTGCATTAGCAACTGTCAGTATCCTCTCAGCTGCTCAATCTCAAGGCCTTTTCTCAGTCAACATTATCCTTGACCTCCCTGCAACTTTCAACATTGTTGACCACCCAGCACAGTTCCAAAGGGCTCATGATGAAAAATTCTATCATTAAAGAGAGAAGTGATGAATTCTGAGTGCAAATTGAAGTATAATTTTTTCACTGTCTTTATTTTTCTTGCTTTTTTGCAACATAGCTAATGTGAAAATATGTTTTGCATGATTTCACACATATAATTGATTTCATATTGCTTGCCTTCTCACTAGGTGGGGGAGGAGCTGGAAGAAGGCATAGAATTGGGAACTCAAAATTTCTTTTAAAAATGAATGTTAAAAGTAAATATGGATTTTAAAAAATTGTTGATCATTGTGTCTTCCTGCAAATTCTTTCTTCCTTTGGATTCTGACCCTGCCTTCTTCTGCTTCTCTTCCTTTCTGTTTTCTGCTTTCTTTGGCGGCTCATCCTAAACTCACTTTGCTATGTTTGGGTATCACAAAATAGCATGACCTCGGTCCTCTTCTTTTCTCTCTCCACACTGTATCCTTTCATGAGCTCATCTGTTCCCATGGGTTGAATCGGGATCCTTATAATGATGTCTCAGGTCTATAATCCAGCCCTAATCTCTTTCCTGAATTCCAGGTCTATATCTCTAGGTGTTTACTGGACATCTCCACTTGGATGTCTCCCCGAGCCCACAAGTCAATTGGCCCAAGCAGATTCTCATCTTACCCACTCCCCTCCTCTGAATCTGATGATCTCAGAGTCATCCTTGGCCTCCACACCTAATCAGGTGCTAAGAATTCTGTCTTCTGCTTTCTCAGTCTCTCTTCCTTCATTCACCTCCTCTCCACTCACATGGTCCCCACTGGAGTTCATGCCCCCACTTCCTCTCACTTGGATCCTAGTAACAACTTCTAATTGGGCTCCTTACCTTGAATCTCTCCTCATTAGAAAATGACCTTCTGACCACATCTCTCCTGCGCTCCAAAGCCTTCGATGGCTTCTTGTTGCGTCTAGGATAAAATCCATCCTCCAATGCTAGGATATCAAGGAAGCCTCCACCAGCTCTTCCTAATGTCCTTCCCAGATTGATTTCCCAGGACGCCTTGTGGAGCACACATCTGTTCCCCAGTTGGACATGCCACTTCCCACCTCCAGTGAATTCACAGAGGCCATTTCTCACGTGTGGAATGAATGCCCTCCATTCCCATCTCTGCCTTTCCTCAGCCCAGCTTCCCCTAAGGCTCCACAAGAAAGCCTCCTGCATGGGGTCCCTCTGTGTAAAAGTGTCCTCCCCTGCCTCTGAAGCCCTAAGAATCCTTTGATCGCATTTCCTCTTGGCTCCAGCCACTGCCTACATTCGTGTCTACTTCTCTGCGTGTAACCTAGGGCTAGAGCCCGAAAATTTGCATAAACTCTTCTCATTGGTGGAGAGAAGGCTTACTTGATGCTCCACACCTGCAGGACGGGCGGGGTGGCCAGAGGAGAGCTATCTTCTGAGTTCTGTGTGTGAATTGTCTCCTCCTCCCAACTAAATGTCAGCGAGCAGACTATCATGTTTTTGTCTCGGCATCTCCAGTGCTTAGCACAAGACCCGGCACATAGCAAATACTTAATACACGTTTCTTGGATTGAATTAAGTCAGTGTAAAGTCCTGTGCTTGGGGTCAAAAATCCAATTTTATACTCCAGGGGGAGGGGGCGGGGATGGTGTGTGGCTAGAAAAGAGATTTATTAGAAAAAAAAATCCTGGGAAAGTTAGTGAGGCTCACAAGGTCAAAGTGAATCAGTGACGGGATATCACAGACCCAGTAGGCAAGGCCACTTTTGCTCCAGGAAGAGACACAATGGTCAGAGTGAGGATGGTGAAAGTCCTGCTTGACCTCAAGCATCAGAAGCAAGATCATTGGGTGGAAAGAAACAGGGAGGCAGATTCCAGCTCGATAGAATGACAGGCTTCTACTCTTCTAGAGCTGTCCTCAAAAGGACTGCACTTCTCTGGGAAGTGACCCCTTATCAGGAGGGCAGCCCAGGAGACTCAGGTGAGTGGCCAGACTGGACGTTTCATAGTTTCATCAATTTAGAACTGGAAAGGACCCCAGAGGGATGACACCAAGACCCTCCCAGGGACTTTCCCAACTCAGTAGATCTGTGATGGGGGTGTGGCTCCCTAAAATCATGCTAGGAAGGAAGTGTTGCATTTGAATCCATGAGAGAAGTCTCAGTGGTAAAAGGACAGTGTCTAAAACCTTCTACGCGGTTCTCTGCCAAGCAAAGTAAAGATGGGTCAAAAGCTCTCCTTCCTGCTGCCCAAATTATAGTAGGTCTGCAGCTTTACAGAGATCTCCAAACCTTGGCCTTAACTGCCAGAGAGAAAGAAATGTTCAATGCGCCCCATATGCCATCATAGAAATAAACATTGGAAAATCAATTCTCGGAGCTCCAGCCTCCCCCTCCTCCTTTTCTGCTGTACAATTTCCCAAGTCATCTTAATTAACTGCAGCCCATACTCAGGATTGTTGTTACAGATGGGTACTATTCAAAACAGTTAGCAACCCATTTACACAAGCTCTCCAAATGAGAAAACATTATTCATTCAATTAAATGAACTGCCTTTGAAGGCATACAGAGTATTTGGCAGTGGGAGGGAGAGTGTGGAAGGCTCCGACTGCTTTCGTGGGAAGAGGCTGCCCCAGAAAGGGGCCACCTTTAGGGCCCCAAATCTGTGACCCCTTCATGCCATTGCTTCTGGGAAGAATTCACTTCAAGTCACTTTGGCCCAAGATTACAGTTAGGGATTCTGAGGTTCAAAACTGCCTCTGAGTTGGTGAAGTTGCAGAATCCAGCCTTAAATCCAGCTAAAATTCTGTCTTCTACAGGAAGCCTTCCACAGCCCCTCTTAATTCTGGTGCTGTCTCTGTCCCTCTGTTCACCATCTCCTACGTTGTTCCCTTTATATGTATTTATTTACTTGTCTTCACCCTCATCTGATTGTGAGCTTCTCGAGGGCAAGGATTGTCCTTTGCCTCTGTTTAACTTAGCACAAAGCCAGGCACATAGTGGGTGCTTAATGAATGTTTATCAATTGACTTATCGACTGGCACATAAGTCTGACTACGAGCTCCAAAGTGATTTATGCCTGGGCTGACTGGGTACCCTCCTGTCTCAGTCCTTGGGGGTGCCAAGCCTTTGCATCTGGGCACCAGAGTTCATAAATGCCTTCCCTAGCAGGCCCCTGGAAATCCCCACTGACTGATCACTCCTTGGATGTGAAGCCTGGAACCTTAATGGAGTCAAGAAAAAGCCTGGGATGGGGGGGGGAAGAGGAAGAGGAGGAGTGTGTATCTTGGTCCCGGGCACTCTGGGCCATCTGTGTGATCCTGTGACCCTGGATGACACAACCTCTCAGGAACCCTGTCAACAATCTGAGATTTTAAACTGGAGAGAAGGTGCCTACCCACATCGGGAGGGGGTGTTCCTGATGCCAGTGAAATCCCAGCTTCTCTAGACAAAAATCACAGAGCTGTGGAAGGAACCATTATTTTGCGTAGCAGAGTTTCCCAAAGAACTCAAGTCTTGCCATTTTAGGTAACTGTGTGAGATTTAACTTACAGAGCAGGTGCTGATCTGTGCTAGTGGGCATAATTTCCTCACCTGGGAGTTTCTCCCTCTACTAATATCACCAGAGGTCTGGCTATTTTAAAGGATCTATGGAGCACTCTATCATGGGAGGGAGGGAAGGCTAATCCCTAACCTGGTTTTTCTTGGCCCCAGAAGGCAGAGCTGGAAGCAGTGGGTGACAAAGAGTTAATATAGGCTTGATTTTAGGAAAACCACCACCACTCCCTTTAACAGTGGAACTGTCCTGAAATTCCTCAGACTGCCTTGAAAGGCTCCTGAGGACCCAGCACTCAAGGGGAGTATGGAGACCACTTGTCAGGCATGACCCAGCCCTGGCCTCTGAAGTGCCTACATACAAACTCAGAAGTTCTGGGATTCCTTATTCAAGTTGGAAGGAACCAAAGCAATCACTGGTTCAGCCTCCCCTTCGACGGACCTGCAGAAGGATGCCTAGAAAAGGGCTTGACTTCCCCCAAGGTCACACAGCTTATTTAGCAGCAGCAGCAGCAGCAGGACCCAAGCTTCTTGGGACAACCCACACTCTCTTTCCCACAAAGTGAAGACAATTCAGAGGAGAGCCCCCTAAGTGGAGACACCCACACCCAAGAGATCTTTAACTTGGAGAAGAAAAGGCTCGATTGTTTGCAGTAAAGCAAGGAGGTGAACAATCCCTTTCAGAATCTGAAGGCAGAAAGAGCCCTTGGGAGCTTCCATTGCAATGGGAGAAATCCAGGTCAGATAGAATGCAACATCCCCGGCATGGAGGGAGCTTCAACAAGAGGAGATACGGCCTGTGGAGTTCTGCAAACCTTAGAGTGCCATAGAGATCCTCGCTCTTAGGGTTACATGATGGTAAACACTGGGATGGAGCCTCCAGGGAGGCCATGGAATCTCCCTCCTTAAGGTTTTTTAAAAACGGGCTGAGCTCCATTGTCCTGCTTCTGGGTCCTTCTCCTGCTTCTGGCCTCTCAAGCCTGTGCAGTCAAGGTGCTGAGGCCACCCTCTGGCCCCTTTTTCTCAGGAGCCTGTCCAGGCATCCTGACCTTTACTCATTTTCCTTGGGCAAATGCCTCCTGCCCTTTCTCTCTGGCAGTTTGATGTCTGTGCTGAAGGTCTGCCTTCCCCACCATTGAATTTATTGAATCTAGAGCCCTTGTTTAGAATCTCAAAATGTCAGTTTTCAGAAGCAGGCTTATCCAGCATCTTGAGCTACTCTCAAGTGGCAGAGCCTCCAAATGCAAAACCCAATTTTCTAAACATTGCCCATCATGGGCTGCTGGCTGCTCAGGCTGGAGTTTACACACCAGAGGGTAGCCATCGATCACAGTCCATTTACTCAGTGCCTGACACCTAAAAATATGGGGCCATGGTTAACATGTTGGTAGCACTTTAATTTGCAAAAAGATTTGCCAACATTATCTTATTTGCATGAAAACCCAAGGTAAGAACTCAGCTGGGGTGTAGTGGTTAAAGACCTGCTCCTTTCTTCTTCTTCTTTTTGGAGAGGGGAAGGTAAGGCAATTGGGATGAAGTGAGTTGCCCAAGGTCACACAGCTAGTAAGGATTGTCAAGTGTCTGAGGCCAAATTTGAACTCAGGTCCTCCTGACTCCAGGGGCAGTGCTCCACTCACTGCACCACATAGTTGCCCCATGGGCAGGAATCTCTTAGGAGAAATGGAGGAGCCTTCATAGTCAATCAAATGGTGCAAAAAGCAGTACTGGGGTAGAGTCTCCAAAGTGACTGAATGATACCTGCTGGAATCCAAGGCAAATCTTTCAACATCACAGTAATACAAGTCTATGCTCTAACCACTGATATCGAAAAGGCCAAAGTTGATCAGTTCTATGACAACCTGCAACATCTTCTAGAAGAAGCACCAAAAAATGATCTTGCATTCATCATAGAGGATTGGCATGATAAAGCAGGAAGTCCAAAGATAATTGGAATAGAAGCAAGTTTGGCTTTGGATACAAAATGAAGCAGGGCAGAAACCAAGCGAGTTTGGTCAGGATGAACTCAGGGGTCAGAGGAAACACAACAGCCCCAAAAGCAACTCTATACAATGACATCACCAGGCGGTCAGTATGGAAATCAGATGGATTATACACTTTGCAGTCAAAGAGGAGAAGCTCTATACAGTCAGCTAAAACAAGCCTTGGAGCTGACTGTGGCTCAGATCATGTGCTTCTTATTGGAAAATTCAGACTTAAAGTGAAGAAAGTATGAAAAACCATGAGACTGTCTAGGTATGACTTAACAACATCCCTTATGAATATGGAGTGAGGGTAATGAATAGATTTAAGGGATTAGATCTGGTAGAGAGAGCGCCTGAACAACTACGGGCAGAAGCTGGCGATATTGTACGGGAGGCAGCAACAAAAAACATTCCAAAGAAAAAGAAGAGCAAGAAAGCAACATGGTGCCTATGAGGCTTTAAAATAGCTGAGGAAAGAAGGAAAGGGAAAGTAGGAAGGGAAAGACAGACCCAGCTGAATGCAGAATTCCAGAGAACAGCAAGGAGAGAAAAGAGGGTTTTCTTAAATGAACAATGCAAAGAAATAGGAGAAAACAAGAGAATGGGAAAGAGGAGAGATCTCTTCAAGAAAATTAGAGACATCAAGGCAATGGTTCATACAGAAATGGACAAGATAAAAGAAAAAATGGCAGGGACTTAACAGAAGCAGAAGACATTAAGAAGTGGCAAGAATACACAAAAGAAATATACAAGAAAGATCTTAACATGGTGTGGTTACTGGTCTAGAGCCAGACATCCTGGAGAATGAAGTTTTGTGGGCCTTAGGAAGCACTGCTAACAACAGTTGGTGGAATTGATAAAATTCCAGCTGAGCTACTTAAAGCCCTAAAAGATGATGCAGTTAAAGTGCTGCATTCAATATGCTAGCAAACTTGGAAAATTCAACAGTGGTCACTGGGTTGGAAAAGATCTGTTTACATCTCAATCTCAAAGAAAGGCAATGCCAAAGAATGTTCAAATTCCTGAACAATTGTGCTCATTTCACATCCCAGCAAGGTTATGTTTAAGATTCTGCAGGCCAGACTTCAGCAATATATGAACTGAGAATTCCCAGTAGAGCAGGCTGGTTTCCAAAGAGGCAGAGGAACTAGAGACCAAATTGCCAACATTCACTGGCTTAAAGAGAAAGCAAAGGAATTTCAGGAAAAAAAATCTACTTCTGCTTTGTTTACTACACTAAGGCCTTTGACTGTGTGGAACACAATAAAATGTGGCAAGTCATCACAGAGATCAGAGGACCAGATCATCTTTTCTCCTGAGGAGCCTGTATGCTAGCCAAGGAGCAACAGAACCAAACATGGAGCAGCTGATTAAGATTTAAGATTAGAAAAAGAGTGCAACAAGACTGTATGTTGTCACCTTATTTATTTAACTTCTATGCAGAGTACATCATGTGAAATGCCAGGCTGGTTGAATTGAAAGCTGGAATTGAGGTCGCTGGGAGAAATATCAACATCTCATATAGTCAGACGATGCCTTTTTGATGGCAGAAAGGGAAGAGGAATTAAGAAAACTTTTTTTTTTGCAGAGGGAAAAGCAGGGCAATTGGGGTTAAGTGACTTGCCCAAGGTCACACAGCTAGTAAATGTGTTAAGTGTCTGAGGCCGGATTTGAATTCAAGTCCTCCTCACTCCAGGGTCGGTGCTCATTGCTCCACTTAGCTGTCCAAGAAGCCTTTCAATAAGGGTGGAAGAGGAGAGTAAAAGCTGGCCTGAAGTTTAACATAAAAAACAAAACAAAACAAAAAAAAACTAAGATCTTGGCAAGCGGTCTCATCACTTCTGGCAAATAGAGGGAGAAGAAATGGAAGCAGTGTCAGATTTTGTGTTTTGGGGCTTATAGTCTTGGGACTGCAGCCATGAAATTAATACTTTGCTCCTTGGAAGGAAAGCTATGGAAAATCTGGTCAGCAGACTAAAAAGCAGACATCACGTTGCCCACAAAGGTCCATATCATCAGAGCTATGATCTTTCCAGTAGCGATGTATGGCTGTGAGAGCTGGACTATAAGGAAAGCTGAGCACCGAAGAACAGACACTTTTGAATTGCAATGCTGGAGGAGACTTTGGAGAGTCCCTCGGGCAGCAAAGAGATAAAATCAGTCAATGCTTAATGAAATTCAGGCTCTTCGCTGGGAGTTCAAACACTGAAGCTGAAGCTTAAATACTTTGGCCACGTAATGAGAAGACAGAACTCAGTGGAAAAGACCCTGATGTTGGGAAAGATTGAAGACAAAAGGAGAAGAGAATGGCAGAAGATGAGATGGAGAGTGTCATGGAAACAGTGCGAGCTTGGACAGACTTTGGAAGATAATGGAGGACAGAAGGGCCTGGCGTGATGTGGTTCATGGGGTTATGAAGAGTTGGATGGGGTTGAACGACTGAATAATAGCATGGTAAAGTCTCAGGGGTGCCCTAGCACAGAGTCTGGGACTTCTCCCTGGGTGCTAGAGTGCTCCCCTCATCACACGCTCCTGCTTTGACCTTGTTTCCAGGGTCCATAGACCTCTCTGTCTGTCTCCCTGTGCTGACCTAGCCCAGACAAAGGACTCTCTGTGACTTTTCCTGGAATTCTCCATCAGGACTCTGTCCAGTTCACCTTATAAATCTATTTGGAGGAGCTGTGGATGGCAGCTCAGCTACACTGCTTCCTCATCAGAGCAGGGATTTAGAGCTGGAGAGGACCTTAGAAGTCATCGACCTATCATTTTTACAGATAAGGAAATCAAGGCAGAGAGGTAAAGTAACATGCCAAAAGTTATATAACTAGTAAGTGTCTGAGACAGATTTTGAACCCAGGTCTAGAGACTTTAACTCTAGGTGGCCAGGTAGATAATATGTTAGGCCTGGAATTGGGAATACTTAAGCTCAAATCTGACCTCAGACCCTAACTAGCTGTGTGGCCCTAAGCAAGTCGCTTAACTTCAGTCTGCCTCAGTTTCTACAGTTTCTTCATCTGTAAAATAGGGAAAATAATAGTGCCTGCCTCCCAGGGCTGCTGTGAGAATAAAATCCAATATTTGTAGTGTGCTCCACAAACCTTAGTGCCCTACCTAAAGGCTTATTATCGTTATGCCAGCTCTATGATACACGTGTGTGCATCTATTCTTCTGTGTGCATGAAGGTGTATTTTAGTATGTCCTTGAGGACAAGCTGGAGAAATGGAAGCTGTGGACTTGGATTTGCTTCAAAGACTAGATCCAAAGAATCTGAATCAATGAACGGATCGGTATTAACATAGATGGAGGTCTCTAATGGAGGGCATCTGTGCTTAAAGGACTATTCTTTTCAGCATTTTAATCAAGTAATTTAGTGAAAGATAGGTGGCCTACTTATCACATCTGCAGGTGAAACGAAGATGGGGGTGATTGCTAATATGTTGGAAGACAGAATTAGGATCTAAAGGCTAGAAATAATGGACTGAACCTGAAAAGATGAACCTTAACAGGGATAAGTGCAAAGTCATACACTTTAGTTTAAAAAACTGATGTCACAATGGCAAGATGGGCTGAAACATCTGGGTTTTAGGGTGGGCTTCAAGAGTAATAGGAGTCAAGAGAATGTGACATGGCAGCCCCCAAGGTGGTTTGGTCTCTGATCAGAATGGGGAGGTCGTCATTACTGTTTTCTGCCCTCGTCAGGCTCCATTCAGAAATTAGGGTCAGTTCTGGGGAACCCAGGTTAAGAAGGACAATGACAACTATTTGAGCATATTCAAAGAGTCAAAGCAAACAAGGTGGCTCAGCGGATAGATCACTGGGCTGGGAATTAGGAAGCTTCACTTTTGTGAGTTCAAATTTGGCCTCAGAAACTTACTAGCTGTGTGACCCTGGGCAAGTCACTTAACCCTGTTTACCTCAGTTTCCTCATTTGCAAAATGAGCTGGAGAAGGAAGTGGCAAACTCCTCCAGTATCCTTGCCAAGAAAACCCCAAATGGGGTCATGGAGAATCAGACACAACTCAACAACAGCAAAAAGAGGAAGGTGAACAGGATGATTGAGAAACTAGGAACTAGCTAAGGGTCTGTAGAAGAAACTGGACATATTTAGTTTGGAATACAAAAAAAAGAAGAGACAAAAAGGCTGTCATGGGGAAAATGATTCAGATTCTTGGACTTGGCCCCAGGGGCAGAGTTGGGGACAACGCCGGGGGATGATGCAGTGAGAAAGACTTTTCTCCCTTAGAGGGACTCCAACACGGGCAGTCTGAAACGACCGCTTCTGCGCAGGTCTGGTGGACCCACAGGATCTATCTTTCCAGACACGTTTGATACTTCCCCCACCCCTGCCCCAAATACTCTATGTTCCAGCAAAACTGGCCCATGTGCTGCGCTTAGACGTGCTGTCCACAACCTCTGAGACTCTGCAGGGCAGCCCCACTGCCTAAAATGTGCTTCTTCCTCACCGACCCCCTGAGCATCCCTCGAGCTCCAGGGCCTTGTCCTCCATTAAATCTTGGCTAATTCTCCCCACTGTTAATGCCTCAGCCCCTGCCTTGACCAAAACCACTGTGCATTTGTTTTGTATGGGCTTTGCATAAACTCATCTTTATGTATGTTGCTTCCCCTCAACAGAAGGCCAGCTCTTTGAGGGCAGGCACAGCGGCTTCTTTATCTTTGTATATCTAGCATTTAGTGCAGCGTCTAGAATATAGCAGGTGCTTAAATGCTTTCTGAAGAAATCAGCAGCCGCAGAGGCTCCTTCTGGCTTGGAGATTCTATGGTTCTTTGATTCTAAGTTTCATGCCCATTCATGCCCACATAACACACTAACTGCCAGGCTAACTAAAAACTGAGTGCAATAAAAAGCCAAAACCTCAAATTCGAAAGAGATACTAGAGTTTGGGGCTTATATGGAGAGTTGGCAAGGGGGTTGTTGCTAACGTCATATTTGTTCAATGCTGACATTTTGTTATCAAAATGGTGACATGTTTTAACAGTAAAGAGAAACCTTTCCAAAGTGATGTTTATGCGTTAATGCTGCTTTGATAACATTCCCCTCATATCACCAAGGAAAGGAAAGATCTGCATCGAATTCATCTGCTGAGGGCCACACAAATGCTTTGGGGATTTCCACCTCCTCTCTCCTGGCAAGGAGGTGAGGCAAAGCAGCTAACATCAACACCGAACCCTATTGATTTCCGTATTTCAGGCAGGCTTTGTTTACTGCCACTTCTGGGCACAATTTTGTAGAAATACCAATAAAATTCAGAGCGGAGCACTCTGTGGTAAAGTACTTGGTAGAGTTTGCCAAACTGAAATGATTTCTTCCACTCCCAGAGGGTCAGTTACCGGTGCCTGGGCGGATGACTCCCAGAATCCACCTCTCCTGTCCTCCTCTCTCAAGTGATGCATGCTACCTGTCCACCTGCCTGCAGGACAGCTCCCCGGCACACCCCAGCCAAGGCTTCTCCAATGCAGAATATCTCACCAAGACTCACTGAATAAGGGAATGACCTCCAAGGTCCCTTCTCTGAGATTCTGTAATGTTTTTGTTTCATGATGCCATTTCCTATGAAGGCCTTTCCTGATCTCCCCTGCTGGTGTATCACCTTTACCTGAATTATTTAAATCTACCTTTTTCTGTTTGGTATTAACTTATTATTGTCTATGTTGCCTCCTTCCTTAGAATGTAAACTCTTGGAGAGCAAGGATGGTTTCTTTCTTTGTCTTTCTCTCCCTAGCACCTAGGACAATGTCTGACACATAGTAATCAATCGATGAGCATTTATTATGTGCCAACTGTGTGCTTTAATAAATGCTTGCCAGAACTTGGCCTGAAAGAAGAGATATGAGAAGTCGCCTCCCCCTACTCCTACCAAGATAAGGGTTTATGTGTGTGGAACGTTGCAGATATAATCTTCTTTTTTTTAATGTGCTGATAATTTTTGCTGATTTTTTCCTCTTTTTTCATAAAAAAATCACACACGGGGGAAATTTAGGTGATAAAAACAAAAGATGTTGAAACTCATTTTTTTAAACAGGCTGATTAAGACTTATTAAATAAACAATATAGTTTAGCTCTAACTACTCTGTCCTTGAATAAAAAGCTGCGTTACGTTGTCCGAGTATTTCCAGGCAGATTATTTCACAGGAGGTACATCTGTCCATTTTGGATCTGGGGAAGGACCCTTGAGGCACCTGGTCCAAACCCTCTGATCCTCTAGGTGAGAATGGTGAAGTAACTTGCCGAAGATTACAAAGACAGTAAGTATCAGAGCCAGGATTTAAACCCAAGCGTTTGGAGACAAACCTCCAAAGCAGGGCTCTTTCCTTTCCCTCACCCTCCCCTGGGCTGCTTGCTACCAAATGGGCTCACCTGGAGAGCTATTCTCACTTAATTAAGAGTGGATTTGTTAAAAAGTATAAGTCAGAATTAGACAAAGATGGATCCCACATTCAGACAATAGTAGTAGCCTGATCGTGTGGACAGAATAGGAATGAAAAGCCCTGCTCACCCCCGACTACCCGGATGAACTCGTACCAAACTAAAGGCTCTCCATCCTACCTGTAAGATGAGAGTCCTGGACCAGGGGATCAAGCCAAATCTTCCATTGTCTACTTCTCCGAGATAGCATCGGTCCAGGGGCCAACCCAGCAGCACTAAGCTCTCTGCCTCCCTCTGCTGGCCATTTCCTGGCCTCCCCAACTAACAGTTCCAAATGATGGATGTGTTGACCACCTTCATGGTAAAGGTGACACGGAAGGGAAGGGGAGTCCCTCATTTCCTTGAGGACTCTACTCGAGCCTCCCCTCCTCCTCCAAGAAGCCTTTCCTGATCTCCCTGCTTCTAGTACTACTCCACTGCTTTGCATTTATACATAATCTTGGTACCTAGTAACAGATATCCATGTTTCTCCCCTATTATTAGAATATAAGCTCTTTGAAGGCAGGGACAGCTTCATGTCTGTCTTTGTATCTCTAGCTCCAGCTTAGTGCCTGGAACTGGAGAAACTTAATAGATCCTTATTGATCAAACGACTACCTTCTCTAGTTCTTCCTGTTCTCATGGCCTGGCCTGATGCTTCAGGGAAGTGAGTGATCAATCCTCTAGGGATGGGATTTGAGAGGTCCCTTATTGTCTTGTCCTTTTGGCTCAATACTATCATTAGGCTTCATTCCTGTTAAGAATTGTTTCCCTGCCAGCTCTCTCTTAAATGCAAATAGTTCTGGGAAGCTCTGCTCAGTCTTCAGTATCTCATGGGAAAGTGGTTTGTGTACAAGAGGATTCTGGGGACCCAGAGGAAATGGTGTAGAAAGGGGGTGGCACAAAAGATTCACTCTGCCCACTGACTTCTCAGGTCTGCTGTGGGTTTGTCTCATTGCAATAGCTCTGTGCCACAATCCTGGCCCTATTTTGGCAGAGTGATTGGCACAAACCCTCCTAGCTTAAATTCACTGTTTGGAAGATCCCCTGGATGGGCAAATGTTCTCTGGTCATGAAAGGATAGATCACAGAACACCGCCTGGAGCTCTGGTTGGGAACCTGCCCCCGAGGGATTAAGAGTGATGGTCACATGAATGAATGAATGAATGAATGAATGATTGTTAAGTGAATACAACATACTAAGCACCAGGACACAAATGAAAAAATGGAAGGAGCTACTCAAGAGAGCCGTCTGGGGAGGGTTCATCCATGCAGGATCCACTTTGTACACTCACAGCTGGCTCGCAAACAGGCTAAGGAAGAGATGCCCACTTTTTTACTAACTTAAATGGTGAGAAGCGCCCCCAGTCTAGCTGTGGATCAGCCCCAAAATGCCCCTGGCTGAGCCGCATGTCCACAGCTCCTCTGACACCTCCAGTGAAGGATTCAGGGAGGAGCGTGGTCCAAGTTCTGTTGGAAACTGGACGTTGTCCACGATAATGGGGTCTGATTGATTGTCTTTTCAGCTGCGTTGGGATGGGAAGGTGGTCCCAACCTTGGTAAACACTGGGGCTCTGGTGAAGGGAGCAGCTGCACTGAGGGGACACCTCCCCCATGGGAAGATGACTTGCATGTCTCCTCCCAGAAGGCAGACTCCACCATTGGATGTTTTGTGCATGGTGGCCCCATATGGGACTGCTGGCAGGAGCCAATGGTCCAGCCTTAGGCCATCATGCTGGGGATAAGTTTTCTAGCATGCACATTCATCACACTGCAGAGGAGACATATTTTAGCCCATCTTCTGGGACCATAGGAAAAGAGAAATTAACCCAGAAGCATCACTGGGGGCCCGCCTGAGGCTGAGATTTCTGCCTTTGAATGGGAGGTGTGACAGGCTAATATTGGCACACCTACAGAGGCTGGCCAGAGTCCTGGGGGGCCTCTACAGCCACTGGCCTTCCTCCTTGACTGCGGGTCTCTTGCCAAAACACTCAACTCCTGTCTCCAGGCAGGACTATAATCTTCACAGTCAGGGACCACTTACCCCAAATATGTCACCTTATTCTATACCCCAAGCTGACTTCAGACCAGTGAACCAGGAGGTGACTTGTTTTATGTTATTTTTTAAGGGAGTGGTCCGTTTTCTGGGTGGACCCGTGGAAGGACCATACCATGACATTGTAGAGAGCCTTGTTCTAACCCTCTGCCCCATCAACCTGGGGAGGGGCTGTGGATGCTAGGACATAGTTCCATCAGGGAGCTTTGGGATCTAGGACATCTTTTCTAGTTTAAGACAAAAACTAGCCCCTGTTAGAGCAGGCTTCTCTGCGCTAGAGAGCAGTGACGGATGGGTCTTCTGCTGCTTTGATTTCCCCTGAACCCAAAGCCACACGGCTCAACCAAAGCGCGTTGGGGGAGCAGGCATTCCAGAAAGGCCATAAGTCTCCATGACTGGACAGTTTCGCACAAAGATCCACCCTTCCCTGGGGTTTCTCCACCCCCACCCCCACCCTCCCTCACTTCCACCTCACTGAATTCAGCTACCTTGTGAGCCCCCAGGTGAATGGACCAACCTACTTGGCCAGGTCACATGAAGACAAAGATGAATCAAAGACGAATGGACAAAAGCCATTTTCATTTACAAGTCAGCCTTCCTTATGCCAGGCTCATTCAGCCACCCACTGTTAGCCATGTTTTCTGTCTGTCCTCCTTAAATGAAGGTGAAGTCACTGCAAAGCTCAGCTAAAAGTCATGCCCTGCTGTTGTTCAGTCATGTCTGACTCTCCATGACCCCATTTGGGGTTTTCTTGGCAGAGACATTGGAGTGGTTTGCCATTTCCTTCTCCAGCTCTTTTTACAGATAAGGAAACTGTGGCAAACAGGGTTAGGTGACACACCCAGGGTCACACAGCTAGTAAGTGTCTGAGGCTGGATTGGAACTCAGGTCTTCCTGACTCTGGGTCTGGAGCTTTATCCCCTGCAGCTGGCCTCTTATGGGACACCTTTCCCAATCCCCTCCCCCATCATCTTTCTCTCTTTCTTGAGAAATGACTTTGCATTACTTTATATTCCCTTACTTACATAACTACTGTGCTCTCCCCCGCACCCAGAGCAGAATGGAAGACCCTCAGGGCCAGGACAGCTTTGTCTGTGTCTGTGTCTCTGGCTCCCAGAACAGTGCCTGTCACACCCCACTGAACTGAACTGAGTTGGTAAGAGAGTGTGGCCGACTAACACCCACCACATGGTCCTCTGTTGCCCATTGTTTTCCTTCTTTCCCATCCATTTTGATTCTTCCCAGATTGCGGCATTCTAGAGTTCTTGGCAACACACACAGGGAACTCACCGACCAACTTGTGTTTCCACAAGAGACGTATAACACGAGATTACGGGAACAAGGAACAATAATGGAGAGTGATGGCAAAGGACGGGCTTGGCCCTGGAGAGGCAGAAGGAAGGCCAAGTTCAGAGTGGGGTGAGCAAGGCCAAGAGCATGGGGGAAGGACCGGACCACATAGGAGATGGCATCACTGTTCAGAGTGGAAAGAATAATGGGGGAGATGAGGAGAGAGAGAGAGAGAGAGAGAGAGAGAGAGAGAGACAGAGAGAGAGACAGAGAGACAGAGAGACAGAGAGAGACACAGAGAGAGACACAGAGACAGAGAGAGATAGAGAGTAGAAAATAAAGAAAAAATGTGCAATATTCAAGCTAAGAGGCAGCCAGGTGGCACAGAGGACTGAGTACAGGCCTTCAGATATTGCCTCATGCACTTACTAGCTATCCAAGTCATTTAGGTCATTTCATCTCCCTCGGCTTGTTTCCTCGTGGATAAATGGGGATGACAGCACCTACCTCACTCACTGCCCTAAGAACAAACCAAACAACGTATATAAAATTCTTTGTGAACCTTTGAGCGCTACAGAAGAGTTCTAGCTGTCATCATCATCATTATTTAAACTACACGTAGCTCACTGAGCTTGGCTTCAATTTCTGACAAAATCAGGAGCATTCCAATAAAGGGACGGTCAGCGGGTATCTAGAAAGGGAAGCAGTGATCACAAAGCACTCGTGCCTTTATCAAAAAAGTTCTGACAGGGTTAATGTCATTGACATAATAAATCAGGATTCCAGCAAAGCTTTTGACAAAGCTTCTCATGCTGTTATTTTGGAAAATGTGAAGAAACGTGGGTCGATGATAAACTTTGGGTCTGTTTGGGACTGATCGGATGATTAGACTCGGAGAGGAGGTGTCACTGAGTCGGCTTGCAGGGAAGTCTCTGGCAGAGTGCCCCGGGTCTTTGCCCTTGGCCTTACGCTGCTCCTTTTTAAGGGTATGTCTTATCTGACAGTAATACTCAAAAGAATATTGAACGAAGCGCTCTCTATAACTGCCTGTCACATAATTTCAACAATTTTGACGTGCGCGGGAGATACATTTTAAAATCTGTTTAAGCTGCATTTTGTTTAACCAAATCTGATCCTTTAAAAACCCACCAACAAAAATAAATAAATAAATAATAGGCAGAGGGGAACCTTCGCTTTCCCTGCTTCTCCGCCAGCCGCGTGTCTGTAAAGACGTCGTTATGAAAACTGCCTACACGAGCTCTCTGTTCTTTACTTGGGTTTTCATTCAAGATGTTCCACACGCAAACAGAAAATTCTCACAAAGATTTTACAGTGATAAAAGAGCCACTAGTTAATGTCTCCATGGCCATTGTTTTTTATTAGAAACATCATGGGTAGGGTTTTTTTTTCATTTTTTTGAAATTTTTTGCTCTTTCTTTAAGATACCTTGAAAATCAGCCCACACGTGCCTTTAATTTGCTTTACCTCAAAAAGCATTCCTTCTGGTCCAGTCACTTTTTCTGACATCATCCTAAGCACCATCGCTGGTGGGTCTGTTTGCTTCAGCTCTCTCAGCCTTCGCTCCATTCAGCCACTAATATGTTTTTCTTAAAATGCAGGTCCCGTGGTGTCACCCCGCCCTGCCCCCTTTCAATAAATGCTGATGGCTTCACGTCACCTCCAGGACCAAATACAAAATTCTCTAGTTTAAAGTTTGAAGGAAGGAAAGAAGTTTAAAGACTTTTTAAAGAGTTTGACTTCAGGCTTCAAGAAAAATTTCTCCACAGTAGGAGCTGTTTTAAAGAGGAGTGGGCTGCCTCAGGAAGGGGGGGCAGGGCTCACTGGACAGCTTCAGAGCCAAGACTGGATGGCCACTGGTCACTTGCGTTCTAGAGCAGACTCTTTGTCCCTTTTTCATGGATGGGTTGGAATGGACAGCCTTTCATTGCCTGTCCCCTGCTAGAATGGCAGTCCCTTGAGGGCAGACATTGTTGTTGCTTTCCTTTGTACCCCCAGTGCTAAGTCTGGTACCTCCAAAATAGGAGTCACTTTGTAAATGCTTCTTGTTTGACTGATTGTCCAACGCTGAAAAATTCTGTGTCTGAGCGGCTTCTCCAAAATACATGGACCTCCAGCCGCATTTGGGTCTTGATCCAAAGGATATTTTCCATCTGACCCCTTACTGGCCTTTCCTGCACCCGCCTTGGCACTGAAGTCACCCAACCCTCCTCCAGGGTGATGCCAGCCTTGTTGGGAGGCGCTTGTTGGGTTCCTTATTGGACGTCTTTCCTTTGGCTTCTGCTCCAGATGTTGGGGCGTGACCTTCAGGCATCTCCAAGAAGGTCAGTTTGCTTATGGTCCTTGCAGCACTGCTCAGTCAACAAGCATTTAGTAAGCACCTATTGTGTGCCAGGTATTTTACTAAGCACTTTATCAATATTATCTCCCACAATCCACAGACAATTTTATATAAACATGATAAATTAAAGAGAGAAGACCCAATATGCAAATAAGACATATCCAGGATGGTCTCAGAGGAAGGCATTCGCATAATGGATGCTTAGGAAAGGTGTTCTGGAGTTGGGGGGGGGGTTGACTTGAAAGAAGACAGGGAAGCCAGAAGGCAGAGATGTGGAAGAAGAGCCTTCCAGACATAGGGGAGAGAAAGGCCTGGAGCTGAGGGATGGAGGGTCCGTCTTGTTCAAGGAATAGCAAGGTGGACAGTGTCACTGGATTGCAGAGTAAACATATGGAAGGTGTACATATGGAAAGAGTACACACATAAGACTGGAAAGGTGAGGAGGGGGAAGATTTTGAAGGGCTTTGAATATCAAATAGAGGATTTTAGATTTCACCCTTGAGGCACTAATTGGAGAGCCTATTCTCAGCCTCACATGGGACAGCGCTGGACCTGAACTCTCCCCATTCTTTGACTGACTGGGGGATGGGAAAACCCATCTAGCACTCTGGAGCAGCCCAGCATAGACCAAGGAGGTCTCAGGACCCAGAAGTGATTCCCCCAGGTGCAGATGGTGGTCCAGGGAAGCATTCCCTCTCATCCCAGAGTTGCCTAGGAACTCTTTCTCTCTGGGTAGACTTTGCTGAGAGATCCCTGAAGCGCCTCCTCCCTATGACTCTCCCCTATCTAGGACAGTATTCCTCCTTCTTCTGAGCCACTCTAACTCAGCCCCAAGATGGCCAGGACCTTTATGCTTCAGGAGGCCCTACCCTGCCCCTCACCACAGAGACTAAAGGGCCCCTTTCCTGAGAACAGACTGTGTTCAGGATCTAAGCTTAGCCCATTTCTAGGTCAAGCACAGGACATCCCCTCCCTGGGGAAGTGTAGGACATAAAAGGCCCTCTCTCTACAGGAGACCACCCCTGCTCCCCTTGCCTCTCCCTGGGAGGTCAGGCAGCTGCATTGTCCTCCAGGCCAGGCTTGTTCTGGTCCCCACATGCTCCTTTTCCTGAGACCAACCCACCAGGAGCCTGCAGCGTCCTCCCCTTTCTCTCTCCTGGCTGAAGGACCACCTGGGGAAGAAGTGGGGTGCCTTGGAATGTCTTCACAGTGCCCTGGGCTTGGAAAGTTTCAGACCAAATTAATTATGTACATTAAAGAAAGAAGGGGTGGGGGTCACAAGGTGTACGTAATTGAGGCTTTGGGGTCTTATGAGCAGTCTCTTTTCTGTTCTGCTATGTGTATGGAAATGCCCATTGTGTTTGGGTTTTGCTCAATTCAGAATAAAAAGAAATAAAACAGACACACAAAGTGCAGAAACTCCACTAAAATCTTTGAAAAATCAATCAGTTTGAGATGAAGAACTTTCCCCTAAAACATGCCCCATGATGGGGCTGGGGATGGAGAGGGTGAGGACAGTAAACAGTGGACAGGAAGGGGACCAAACTCAGCCTTGGGAGTGCGACCAGGGTAAATTCAGCCACCAGCCCATAGGTGGTTCCTGACCATCTGCCAAGGGCACATCCTTCCTCTGAACCTCAGCAAATTCAGAAGGGGAGGCCCATTCTTTTCCATATGTACCACCAGAATTTGATTTGAAAGCCCTTCCAAAGCTCCTAACACTGCACAGACTCGCATCAATAATTCAGACATCGGTGATTTTATGAGTATGGGCACTTCTTCCACCATTAGCAGACATTTTAATGAATAGCCATGATGGATAAAAAGTCAACCTTCTGGTGAATTTAGCTAATCTGGGAATCATAAGTACCCATGATAAAAGCAGAAGTCATTTGGAAGACTCTGGGTCTGCTGTAACAATTCAGAAAGCTGTATGATTCCATGGAAGAGGGCTGACCTGAAGCTAACTTCTGGCCTTTCCAAGTAGCCTCTTGGAGTATCCATAGTGCTCCTTAGCCCCCCTCTTCCATTGAGGCCTTCAGTGGAGGTGATAAGACCCAGAAGACAAAGGGCAGGCAGAGCAGGCTGGATGCCAGGGCAGTATGGTGGCAAGGATGCTGCTCCTCTGCCTTTCACACAGTCCCTGTTCTCCTTCTCTTCCTCCTCCTCCTCCTCCTCCTCCTCCTCCTTCTCCTTCATGCCTTCCCCCTTCTCAGGAGCTAGGCATGGTGAGAAGCAGCTGGAAGCCCTGATGGTGACAGGACAGGGAAGGCAGATACACAGGCCTTGGGCGCTGGAGAGATCCAGGCCATGGCCAGACAAACTCTCAGGAAGTCAGTGGCTGGGAGCGGAGCTCCACAGTCTGCCCTGAGGACCTTTGTTGATTCCTTCATTGGAAAAGGACACAATTGCTCATGAGCACAACCAAATCTCTACCACTTTAAACTGGGTCCTTAGAGTTCTAAGCAGGTCCAAGACAGCCTGCTGCTAGGACAGGGAGGCACATAGTTAGCTGCCCAGTGGTTAGTTACATGTAATCCTGGTTTTGATCTTTTCTGCTGGCTCTATGCCTATGAAGTTAAAGTCACTTTTGACTCAACAGCATATGCATATTGAGAGGTCAGTGAAGTAGAGTAGGAGAGGCGGGGGCAAGGCTTCTGGCGGGTGGGGTTCAGCCTTGTCTTTCTCAGATGAATCTGCATGTAGTCAGTCTCAGCCACCAGAAGAGGCACAATTGGAGGACAGAAGGTCACTGGCTGCCCTCTGAACCTTATAGAGAGCTCAGCTCTCATCCTTGGGGTTGGGGTGAATGCGTAACCGTTAGGAAGAAAAATGGACTTCTCAGTCCTGGGCTTTCTCTGGGGACAGGATGACGATGGCTGCCAAGGAGAGATGCCACCTGGCAGATGGCTCATCAATTCCCCTCCCTCTCAGAGACTGATAAAAGTGACCTTAGGGATACAGATTTCAATGGCACAGGGAAGTCTTTAGTTAGGAAACTCCCTTCACCAATGAGGTTGGCACCTCCTCTACAATTTATAGCCATGGGGGGGTAGGAGAGAGGGGGCATTATCAAGCACCTAAGATATGCCAGGCACTGTGCTAAGCACTTTGCAAGTAGGATCTTATTAGAGAGCTGCCTGGGGGCACTGAGAGGTTAAGTAGCATCCCCAGGGTCACATAGCCAGGATGGGTCAGAACCTAGGTCTCCCAGCTCCCCATCACGCTATCCACTATACCACACTATCTTCAGAGGGGAGCTGATGGGTAACTTAGTCTGAACTCAACCCAATCCAAGAATCTCCATTTTTACAGAGGGGCATTCAGCCTCTGTTTGAACACTTCCAATGTTAATTAGCTCCCTAGAATGAGAAGCAGCTCCTTTAAAATCTCGATTGTGTAGAAGTTTTACCCTATTTTGATTTTTAAAATATTCTTCCTCCCACAGTTCTCTTTCCACACGACAGCTCCCGGAAAGGCATGGCTAAAGAGTGGGTTCATGTGGAAAGATCCAGGGGTCCTAGTCAACTGCAGACTCTACACAAGCCGGCAATGGGACACAGTGGCCAAGGTGGGCTTGTGGGATATAGGGAGGAGGGTAGTATTCAGCACCAGAGAGGTGACAGCTCTGTTGTATTTACTAAACAAGCATTTACTAAATGCTTAGGATGGGTCAGGGATTGTGCTAGGCACTGGAGGAAGAGACAAAAAATTGGAATATTCCTCGAGGAGCTCATGCTATTCTCTCAGAGTAGAATACATGTATCAGCCAATCAGACAGCAAATATTGATTAAGTCCCTCCTATGTGTCAGTCACTGTGCTAGGTGCTGGGATTACAGACACAAGAAATGAAACACTCCCTCCTCTTAAAGAGTCTGTATCTGGAATCTGTGTTGGGTTCTGGACAACGCTTTAGGACGGACATTAATAAACTGGAGAGCGCCAAGCTTTGGGATCAGATTCTACCTTAGAATGCCGGATTGAGACAATGTATTAGATGGATTAGAAACAATGAGCCTGGAGCAGCCAGGCTCACTGAAAATGTTCAGTCTTCCAATACCCTAAGGACTGTCATGTGAGAGAGAGATTAACCATGTTCTATTTGATGAAAAGTGAGTGGAATTTCAAAGAGACAGATTTGGGCTCAAATGTCAAGAAAAACTCCTTAACAATTCAAGCTGTCCCCAAGTAGAGGAATCGATCCTGGAAGTAACGGGTTCCCCTCACTTTAAATCATCATGCAAAGTCAGGTAATATTGTTATAGGGGATAATTCCTGGGTAGAGACTGGATGAGATGGTTTTCTGGTTCCTTCTCACTCTCAAACTCTGATTCTGTAAAACATCTGATGATGGCTCCACTTTCTCCCTGCTAAGTATCCTCTGTATTTCCCAATAAGAGTTGAATGGCTACGTAGCCCTGCGGCTATGAGGATCAGATTCAGTGAAGGTGCCATCTGAGTGCACCTTTATAAAATCCACACACCTAAGACGAATGTCACACTAAAGAAATTGCTCCTCTTTCAGGACTGCAAGGTTCCCAATCTGCTAGAGGTCAATGCTTGTGGATGGTAGGGGATCTTTACAACAACGGCCAATAGGATACTTGGGCAAAGTGAATGCCGCTAAATAAACCTGAAATTTTGTTTAAGATAAATGTAAAAATGCTAGCAAGTGCAGAGATGACAGGAAGAGTACTTAAGGATCTTCAGCTTCCACTCCCTCATTTGACACATTAGGGAAATGAGTCCCAGAAATGATAAGTGATTTGTCCAAGGTCACCCAGCTGATAAAAGGAAAATCTCAGATGTGGACCCAGGTGCTCGGACTCCAGAATCCAACCCCCATTTGACACCACTACCTTTCCATCAATTATTAAAGAAATGTATAATGCAGTAAAAGCATAAAATCTATCAGAAATAATTCCTATGCTATGAAAATGAAACCCACTCATTTATAAAATGAGAATGTCAAGAATTGACCTCTCCTGCACCCAGTTGGTCCCACCTTGACCAAGAGCATGCAGGCTCCCCAAGCAGAGAGAGCAGAAAGACAGAAGGAAGTTTACTGGTTGTATCTCTGCCTATACAGAGAAAAAGAGAAGAGATTTTTGTGCTGTCGTCCATTAGTGATGGGTGAAGAGAACAACAAGAAATGGGAGGAGAGCGCCCAAAGTATCACGTTTTCCTGCCCACCTGGAAGAGAAAGTCAAGTGCTTGTTGACTTAAAGAAATAAGAGGCTGCAATCTCCAAAGGCCAGCCTCTTCAAGCCCCGCCTACTGCTTCCATTCTAATTTGTATATACACAATCTCAAGCTGCTCAGCTCTGCCCTCTTGAGGACTAGAGGCGACCTTGTACTTTTTGAATTCCAAATTCTACCAGATGTTGCTGTCAGTGGATGTAGCATCCTCTTCCTTTTTCTTTTTCAAGTTTTGATGCCTTTTGTCTTCTTTTGTAACAAAGAAAAACAGTTAAGCAAAGCTAGTTAACACAGGGGAGACTGTGATCTTTTCCCAAGCTACGGATCAGTTTAGAATCAAGGGGTTCTTGCTCTTTTCGCAACAGAAAGCCCCCTCCTCAATCCAGTTATGTGTCTTCTCTTTGCCCACTTTCCCAAGACTTTTTTGTTATGGATAAATCCAAGGTGAACAGGGATCTGGTCTTGTGTCTCCCATTCCAAACAACCAGAAGGTTATTGTGTATCAGCTGTTAATTATTAAATGGAGAAAAAAAATCAGGATCCTAAGCAGTGATACCTTCATGTCAATAATTCAAGCCTCCATGCTCTAATCAATGTGGGGATTCCCTCTTGCCAACCCATATTAAAACTTCTCAAATCTCCCTAGGCCCTAGGGGACTTTTTAATGAATTTCTATAACTATTAAAAGCCAGTCTTCTGGTGAACTGAGACTGGTTGTTAGAGCATCATAGAACTGTAAGAAACTTCAGTGGCCACCTAGTCCCCCCATATGTACCTGAAAGAAAATCCTCTCTACCACATCTCAAATAAATGCTAGGCATGCTTGGCTTGAAGACTATCCACTGAAGAGGAGAAAACCATTTCCCCTCCCATAGAACCATTCCATACAAGAAATAAGATTTTAAAGACAAAAAAAGAAGAAAAATCAGCACAACTGACCAATTCACTGAAAAAGTCTAAAAACATCTACAGTGTCTAGCACTGGACAACCTCCTGTCTCCTTGAGGGGTTGGGCTGGGGAGTCCTCTCATCTCTCTTTATTCAAATCTTGTTCTTTTTTTTGGAGGGGGGAAGGCAGGGCAATTGGGGTTAAGTGACTTGCCCAAGGTCACACAGTTAATAAGAGTGTCAAGTGTCTGAGGCCCAATTTGAACTCAGGTCCTCCTGACTCCAGGGCCAGTTCTCTGCTCACTGTGCCACCTCACTGCCGCTGCCCCTCTTTATTCAAATCTTGGTGAATCTTTATTATTTTATTACATTCATTATATTACATTCATACATACGTGTGTTGTTAAGCAAAAATGTCTCATTAGCATGGCTTTTGTTTCTTTTGAGTGGAAGTACTTTCAGCTGTTAAGTGCTAAGCCCCAGGCCCAGGGCCCTGTCAGGTGTGAAACCTGTGTGGGTGTGGATTGGTGACTTAGGAGGGGCCAACTCGGGAACCAATGGTCTCTGGTCATTGAGGCAGGGCTTGAGAACGTTGGAAGCTCGGCTGCGAGGAGGGGTGAGCCGGGAGACAACTTCGGGCGGGCAGAAGGTGTGGAAGCCAGAAGCTGCAGAAGCAGAAAGCTGCGGAAGCCAGAAGCTGCAGAGGCAGGAAGCTGCGGAAGCAGGGCTTGCCCAAGTGCGAGCAGGAATGTGAGGCCAGTGAACATGATTTGGCTAAATACTATCTTGCTTTTCTGTGGCCTCCTAGTTGCCCTTGTGAAATGGGCTTTCTGGGCCTGGAGTCTTTTTGTCAAGATGTTGGAATGGGGAGGCTGGTTCAAGTTTTTGCTGCGGTGGGGCCTAAATAAATTTCTTGTTGTTTTCTCCTTAGAGAATCCCTCATACCTTGCGATTTCGGACCATTCAAACATATACATGATTATATTTGAGATCATA
>CM053624.1:374434002-374446615 GCA_028646595.1 Phalanger gymnotis | reverse complement strand
TATTTACATTTTAGTTGTATAAGATTTTTTCCTCGGCTCTGCTCACTTCCCTCTATATCAATTCATGTAAATATTTCCAGACCTCTCTGTATTCATTCTTTGCATTATTTCTTTCTTTCTTTCTTTCTTTCTTTCTTTCTTTCTTTCTTTCTTTCTTTCTTTCTTTTTTTTGCAGGGGGAAAGGCAGGGCAGCTGGGGTTAAGCGATTTGCCCAAGGTCACACAGCTAGTAAGTGTGTCAAGTGTCTGAGGGTGAATTTGAACTCAGGTCCTCCTGACTCCAAGGCTGTTGCTCTACTCACTGCGCCACCTAGCTGCCCCCGAATCATTTCTTATAGCACAATAATATTCCATTACATTCATGGATCAGAGTTTGTTTAGCTATCCACCAATGGAGGGGCATCTATTTTGTTTTCAATTCTTTATCACAGAAAACACTGCTATAAATATTTTGGACTATATAGAGAATTTTTTTTTTCTTGTCGATGGCTTCCTTATATATATGCCCAGTACCAGAGTCTCTGGTTCAAAGGGTATGGGTATTTTAGTCACTATCTCCAGTATCCTTGCCAAGAAAACCCCAAATGAAGTTGGATATGACGGAAATAACTGAACGCTCTCATAATTCTAAATTGCTTTCCAAAGTGGTTGGATTGTTTTACAGCTGCACTAACAATGTATCAGTGTGGCTGTCTTTCCACGACCCCCTCAACATTGATTGTTGCCATTTTTGTCATCTTTGTTAAGTTGTAGGGTATGAGATAAAACCTCAAGGTTGTTTTAATTCGTATTTCTGTTATTTAATTTAGATCTTTGTTTTTTGTGGTTGTATCATTTTACAGCTCCACCAACAATGTACCAGTGTACCTATCTTCCCACAACCCCTTCAACATTGATCGTTGCCACTTTTGTCATCTTTGCAGGATGTGAGATAAACCTCAAGGTTGTTTTAATTTGTATTTCTCTTATTTAATTTAGATCTTTGTTTTTTGTGGTTGTGAATATTTTGCAATTTTTCTTTGGAGAGTTGTTTATTCATATCCTTTGACTATTTAACTATTGGGGAATCTGGCTTTTAAAGCCTTTCCTAACCTTCTCCCCTCCCCCAACTTTCCAGTCTTCCTCCGGCTCACCCTACATCCACATGCTTCTTTGATCCAGTGACACCGGCCTCCATGCTGTCCCTTGACCCAGTGACACCAGCTTCCATGCTGTCCCTCTCTCCCAACTGTGGACATTTTCACTCACTGCCCCTTATCTCTGCCTCCTGGCTTCCTTAGCTTCTTCAAGGACCAGCCAAATACTCACTTTCTACAAGAAACCTCAATTCTTGTGCCTCCCCTCTATTCATTATTTCTGATTTATCCTGTCCAAAGCTGGCTTTCCATGTTGTCTCCCCCATCAGACTGTGAGCTTCTTGAGAGCAAGGATTGTTCTTGGCTTTCTTTGTATGCCCAGAGTTTAGTGCTGTGCCTAGTATACAGTAGGCACTTGATAAATGTCTGTTGATTTGTTGACATGAAGCCTTTCCAGCTCAAGTTTGCCCTCTGCTGGCATAGACTCTCAAAGCTGAAGGGCATCTCTATGTCCAGAGGGATCATTAGGCTAGGAGAAAATACAATTTCACACTCTTATGGGTAATAAAGAATCCTGATTTCATTCCTTTAGTGACCTATGTTCCTGTGGGGATGGGAAGGAGAATGGGGAGAAAAAATAACTGGTCATTTCTTGTATTTGTCCCCATGACCAGACTGACTTCTCAATGATATCTATTTGTCCTGCTACAGTGGCTTGTGACTCAGTTACAAAACCAAACCGAATAACCTATGTCCTTCTGCTTAACCCCAACATTAAACCAACATACGAATTTCTCGGTCCAGCAGAAAGTCCACGTTGCTGAAGTTGTATGTCTGGCCCTTCACTTCAAAGACATATCACAAAGAGCGCTCTCTAACCCATCCCCAAGGAAATGTAGCAACCTCCTTCTTCCTCCAGGAGTTTTTGAATCCTCTCCATTTATAGTTGACCCAATTTTATCTGTAGAAGGGAAACACACGCATGGGCATGTGCACACACACACACAGGCACATGTACGAAGTTCCCAACCTGTTTTTGAGTTGATTTAATTGTTGGGATTGAAAAGATTCTGTCTGCTCAGGCTGAGCGCTGGGGCTTTGGTGCAGGAGGAGGAAGCTCAGATACTTTGATCATCCACATTCACTCTTGCTGGATTTTGAAGTAAAGTTCTCTTCCCTTGGCAGGTTGTCTCACAGTGATTCTTTTTAGAAAGTTACCAATTGGCTTTTCTCTTTTAAAGTCCCGAAGGCTTTTATCGTTCACATTTCCCCATCTACATTCCAATTCCTAGGTTTCAACAGAGACAGCCCTTAGTAGATGTTTGTCAAATAAATAATGAAAATAATAACAGGTAGGATGCAAGCAGCTAGGTGGCTCAGTGGATAGAGCTGGGAACTGAAATCATGAAGACCTGAATTCAAATCCTGCCTCAGACACTTCCAAGCTGTGTGGGCTTCTCTCTGCCTCAGTGTCTTTATCGGTAAAATGGAGAGAATAGACCTTACCTCTTGGGGTTGTTGTGAGTATCAAATGAGGTAACATATGGAAAGCATTTTGCATGTTTAAATAGCATTTTCAAAGTGCTTTACATACATCGTCTCTTCTTAACCTTACAAGGCTACACTTTACAATGACAGAACCAAGGCCCAGAAGGTTAAGTGACTTTCATCTAACAGGCCCCAGAGGTGGGATTTGAACCCAGGTCTTTGTGAGCCACATCCAGCCCTGCACCCTCTTGGCCACGTTGCCTCATTTCCCCACTAGCCTGTACCTCCCAGATTCACGCCCACCCCGGGTGACTCGGGCCGGCATAGGGCTTGGATATCAATGTTCATCGTTGAGTTGGCTGGGTCTAAGTCAGTCAGAGTCCCTCCCTGGGCTAATGGGGGTCTTTGCTTCTCATCTCTCACAAACTG
The DNA here is from genome assembly GCA_028646595.1 of Phalanger gymnotis. Classification (NCBI taxonomy): domain Eukaryota; kingdom Metazoa; phylum Chordata; class Mammalia; order Diprotodontia; family Phalangeridae; genus Phalanger; species Phalanger gymnotis. Next base: position 374,443,623 of record CM053624.1, on the reverse strand, counting down.
GGCCACACACACTCTCAGGAACAACTCACAAGCTGCTCCCATGGGGGGTGTCCCGCTTATGGGGAGCTGGTGGGAGGTTGACTGAGCCTCTATTTTCCCAACCATCTAATGATATCAATTCCATTTGTCCGTGAAATTTCCCAGGAGGCATGGGAATGAGCCTGATTCTTCCCTGAGCACACCCTCCTTTTTCATTCCTGTCCTCTCCTGCCCCTTCTTCCCACTAAGCCCATGGCAGGAGGGAGGAGTGTGATTTGTTTAAGGACAAGAAACATTTATCAAGTACCTACTATGTGCCCAGTAACAGGACAGTAAATTCTTACTATGTGCTGGGCAATCTAATAGAGGCATAAGACCAGAAGGCAGGAATCTTAGAAGAGGAAAGGCCCCGAGCATCCCACCAGCCCAGCCTAGAGTTTAATAATGATTTCTTCAGCATCCCCAGGCCGTTTCTCCAAGACTCCCAGTGAGAAGATGCCCACTGCCTCTAGCAGCAGCCCAGTCTGCTCTTAGAAAGCTCAAATTATTAGGAAGTCTGTTTGTTGTGTTTTTTTTTCCTCCTGGTCTGTGCAGAGAAGAACATAAAAGGGAATGGCCAGTCCTAAGGCTCAGCCCAGGGAACAAGTGAGCTATGCAAAGAAAGCATCCCAGGCCAGGTGCAGACAGACAGCAGGGGCCAATTAGAAAGGGTCCAGAGACTCTGGCACAGGCGCAAGGCTGGTCTTCCTCTTGCCTAACACTAGATGTTTAAGAGGCACCTGTGGGGATGGGTGCTGGGTCCTGTGCCCAACTCTGGGTGTAGTGGCTGGTGAAGGCCAATCTGACAGGGTTGAGAGAGCATTTGGTTCCCTCTTTGTGTGAATACCTTTGGAAGTGATTCCTTCCCCCCCAAATGCAATCATCTCAGTTGGCTTCAATTGGCTGGGAACAAATGAATGGGGTCATCTGGGTTCTCTGACTCAACATAGCAAAAGTTATAGGGTTCTAGACATAGTTATGTTGGGTGGTGGGTGGAGCAGTGGGTAGGGCTGGGCCTGGAGTCAGGAGGTTGCTGTTCAATTGTTCAGTTCATCTTTCTGAGGTCAAATCGAGCATCCAACACTCACCAGCAAGTCGCTTCACCCCGTCTGCCTCAGTTTCCTCACCCAGATAATGAGCTGTAGAAGGAATCGGTAAACAGCTCCAGTATCTCTGAGGTCACAGAGTCAGGCAGGACTGAAGATGCGCCTGGCGCTGTCCTAAGCACTTTACAAATATAATTTCATTCGATTCTCACAACTCGGGGATGTAGGTGCCGTTTACCCCCACTTTTCAGAGGAGGAAACAGAGGCCAGGTGTTGAGGCTCCCAATACAGCAAAGAACTACTAGACAGCAGCTCCAGGGCTGGAAGGGACCTCGGAGGTGATGAGATCCCACTCCCGCATCTGACGCACGTGGAAAGGTCCAGCCAGGCAGCCTTGGCCCCAGGCTCCTTGCCCTGAGGAAGGGGAGTGTGGTCCTTCCAAGGCTGTCAGGTTTGGCTTGAGCTAAGAAAGTCAGAGCCAGCCTTCCAAGGCTCCCAGGCATTTCTCACTCACCCAGCTGGTAGCAATTTTAATGACCTTGCCCATTACGAACAGAAATGAGTTTGGAAGGCACCAAAATAGCTGGGAACGGGGGGCCTCTTGGCTGCCTCAAGAGCCCTGCAGCTTCTTCAGGGGTGACACGCAGCTGACCGCTCCCACCACACGCCTCGGGGGCCTCTACGCTCCCAGCGAGCCACCTTGCTTAACCCTGTGAATGCAGAGGCGCCTGCCCGAGGCCAGAGCTGGGACTCCCAGGACATATCTGAGGGGAAGCTGGCCCCCACACACCACAGGCTAAGCTGGTTTCCAGCGTCTTTTATTCCCACCAGTTGCTGCTGCTTCAGACTCAAGGAAAGTCATTAATGCCTCTGGCTTTGAAGTAGAAAAAGAAACCAAACTCTCCCGCCTCTCCCCCTCCCCCAACTTCCTCCATGCAGATGCTGAGCATGAAACAAAAGCCCGAATTTCAACCTGTCCAGGAGTTGTCACTCCCGCTAATGGGGAAGATGTACTTTCAAAGGGGATGGGCGCAACTGTAGCCAGCGAATGATGGCAGTGTCCACAGCAGCCAGGCTTGGGGAGTGACCAATGCTTCCCATTGCCAGGCTGAGAATGGAACTCTGCTCTTCCGGGCCTGAGGCCCCCAAAGGAGTAAGAGGTGCAGGCTGGGCATCTCTACTCATCAAAAGCTGGAGTACAGGGGGGCTCTCCAGGGGGCACCGGGCACCTAACCAGGGCCTCCAGACCAGGCAGCAGCGGCTCTCCTGCTGGAATGGATGAGGTGAGGGAAGGAGCTAATGCCAGGCATTGCCCAAGGGGTGTTCAAGGATACATGAAGGCAGCTCTCCGAAGCCTCGGGCACCTCGATGGCCATCTCCAGCACTCCTGGGGGGACGAAGGCACTAGATCCTGGTTCTACTGCCTGCAACCTGTTTGACCGTTTCCCTGCTTGGTCACTTGGAAGTTCTGAGCTTCAGTTTCTTCCTTTGGGAAATGGGAAGCCTAGCTAGACAGTCCCAGCTCTCTGTGATCCTGATACCCCAAAGGCTTCAGGGGGAAAATGTGTGCTTGAGAAAGTCAGGCAAGAGGGCAGAAGCTCTTTTGTGAATCTTGCTCTAACCCTGTCTGTGACCACAGCTTGTATGCCACCTGAAGGATGCTGGTCATACTCTGGACCCTTTATTGTTTTTGTCCCTGAGACACAGGGCTAGGTTTGCTTTGCTTTTGCTTTTCTCTGTATCCCCAGCACTTGGCACAGCATCTGGTATATAGTAGGTGCTTAATAATTGCTAGTTGACTGTCATGAACCCCTTTGACCATCTGTCAAAGGTTATGGATCCCTTCTCAGAATGTTTTTAAGTAATTGAAAAAAATGTGAGAGGTCAGTGAAAATAAAGGTTTATTTTTTTTCCTTCTTAGTTCATGGACCCCTGAGATCTATCTATGGGTCCTGTCCTCAGGTTAAGGACTAGGTTAGACAAACAAGGATATGAGTGGCCCCGGAGCCACAGGACAGAATTCTTTTGCACCAAGCTGGTGTAACAACAATGTTGCTAGTAGCTGCTCTGGGAGGTGAAAGACCAACAACACCAGCACATAGGAGGGCTGCCAGAACAGGTCATTTGATCTGCTTTTATAAGGAAAGCAACTTTAAGGGGTTAAGAATCTCACTTTAATCAAACATACATATATTATTCCCGTAGTTCAGAGGGTAAAGCCAGCACCCTGAACTTCAGAACGAATACAAACAGAAATTACAGAGACAACATAAACAGAGCAAACACACACAGTTATCAACAGACAGGCTTCTAGCTGTTTGACCAAAGAATTACATAGTTACCAGAGAGAGAGGCACCAACATCTGGGTTTTCAAAGCTGGGGGTGGGGGTGGGGTGGGGGGGTTCTAGCTGTTACCTAGAGTCTCATCTGGTTAAATCACACATCACTCTTCCAGTGAGTGAGGGTCCCAAACAAAACGCTAACCTCTGAGTATTATATACCCTGTTCAGGGTCAAAGGGCATCACAACCATGAGGCTCAAACCTAAGTGAACTAGGCTTTCCCTAGATGTAAGCAGGTCATCAAAGACTCCTGATTTAATCAAAGAAACAAAGGCCAGATTCATCAGAGGCACTTGATTACAACGATGCTCCAAAAGAAAACAGTAAAAAAAAAATCCCACCCTAATTACTAATATAGCTGATTCCTTGTAGCTTGTAAGAACTACAGATTTGAAGGATTTCGGCACTCAAAGACCCCTAAAGATCAATCGCTGAACCCTCTCATTTTTAGATAAACACTCCCAGAGGTTGACATTTGCTCCAAGGCATCCAGATAATCACAGAGCCAGGGCTTGCCACATGGAGTCCCCAGGGCCCACTGACTCTAGTCTAGGCAATTGATTGATTGATTACGGGCTCCTATCTCCCCTTTTGGCCCTCTTTCCAGAAGAAATTCATAAGTAAGTATATTTAGCATGGCTAGGGCTCTCTTAGAAGTGAGATGACTAGGGTTAGGCTCATGGCTTGGGGTTACCTCAGGTGGTAGAGAGCTTCCCATCACTGGAAATCTTCAGACCAAGGCTGGAGGCCCACAGGTCAGGAATGTGGAGGGAATGACCTTCAAGGTCCCTTCTGGCTCAGAGCTTCTGAGATTCTGCATAGCCCTTCTTCTCCCACTCTCCCTCTTTTCCTTTCCCCCTCAACAAGCATCCGGGCTGAAGTCCCGGAAGATAAATGCAGCTGAAATAGTTAAAGCCGTGACTGGGCTGGGTGCGAGACTTCCCAGTCTCTTCTAAAAGTCTTTCAGAGCTACGCTCCAGCTCAGTGTCTACCTTATTACACAACCACTGCTTCACAGAGTCTTTGTAGAGGAGGCAGACTGTGGAATGTAAACTCCCAGAAGGCAGCTTTGCATCTTCAGCCCTAGCAAAGTGCCTGGCCCAGAGTAGGCATTTCACAAAGGCTCCTTGAGTTGATCTGCATCTAGGGTCAAGACTCCAGAGGCTCGTATCTTTCAGTCAACATACCCCACCCCGGTAAAAACCTGCCTGGGAAAATCAGTCCCAGAAGGGCATCTGGTGACAGAACCAGAACAAGGACACCCGGCTGCCGTCAGAGCTGGTTCCCTCAAACTGATAATCCAGGGGAAAGGAGAAAGTTCCCAACTGAGCTAGACAACGGTTTCCCAGATCAGTCTATGTCCCTGGCCAGACCTGGAGACATAGGGATCGGCTCTTGATAAATGCTCTCTTGTGGACTCTGGCATGATGATCCCCTTCCCCCTCCCCCCTCGCTGCACCATCGCCCTCCTCTATCTTCACAGACCTTCCCATGGGGCTTCACTTTCCCGTTACAGCTGTCCTCCCACTTGCGCCTTCATCTTTAGCCCTTCAAACCACATCATGGGATGAAGAACTTAGTTCACCAAGCCTTTGGGCCAACCAACCTCTTGGCCTCAATTTACAGAAGAGGCCATTAAGGCCCAGAGGGGCTGAGAGACCTGCCTAAATTCACACAGATTAAAGGACAATGCTGTTCCCCTGCCCAGGGCCTCCTGCCTCACAGCCCTCTTTGGTAAATTCTGTAATTGCATTGATAGCCCTTAACTACTCCATGCAAGGACTCTGTTTCCAGCATGGAGGGTTATCCCCTCCCTCCACTAGTGTGATGGTCTCATTAAATGGTGAGAGTGCCCGTGGTACTTTGTCAGGGCACTGGCCTGACTCGGGGTGATGGGGCCCTATCCCCCGTCCCCAACCCTTGTAAGACAGACAAAGTCATTTATAGGGAAGTCCTAACAACAAAAATCAGCTGAGGGCACTGAGCTCTCAACACCTTTTCTTTATAAAGCTGGGGAAGGGCTCAGGAAGAAACGGCCCCTTCAAAAACAGGAAAACAAACTAGCGAAAACAAAGAAACAACTTTCATTGTGACGCCCGGGTTGCCAGGGTCGTTGTTCTTGCTACCTTTTCTCTCCACCAGGTGCTTTGTCAGACCCCAGCATCTCCAAGGAGCAGGACTCTTGGTGGCCACATCATCACTTAGATAAGCTTTTATCGTATCCAGGCCCTCCAGGGCACCTACTCATCCAAGGACGACCTGCTTGTGGAGAGGTGACCTGACGATGGGGAATCATTCCTACGAGGCCAATTCTCCTCTTGGTGCAGAGGATGCCTGGATTTGTTCAACCTGCCCTGGCCCTCCTTTAATTGACACACTCACATCTCCAGCTCCTGCTGGCCATTTCCACTGGGCCTTGTGGGCATCGCAAACCCCAAAGGTTGGAACAGAATGAATTCTCTTTCCTCAAACCTCCGTTTCCAAACTTCTCTGTTACTGTTGAGGACACCCAGCCTTAATCACCTCGTGCCAACCTCAGCTGTCCTCTCCTCCATCTTCACATTCACTCTGTTGTCAAATTTTGTTTCTACCTTCATAATGTCTCTCATGTACATCCTGTTTATCTACTCACACGGCTGTCACTCTCTCTCTCTATCAACACATGTATGTGTGTATATGTTTACACATACGTGTATACATATATTATCTACTTATATGTGTGGATACGCATATACATACATATATATACATATAGATGTTGTGGTCTTCCAGTAGAGTATAAGCTTCTTGGAGGCTGAAACTGTTTGTTTTTGGGTTTGGGTTTCTTTTTCCCCTCAAAATTTATTATTTATTTATTTTTAACATTCTTTAAAAAAAATGTGTGTGTGTGTGTGGTGGGGGGAGTTCCAAGATCTTTCCCTCCACCACCCACTGAGAAGTCAAGCAATACAATACCAATTGTAGATTGAAATAATGCGAAACTTAAAAATATTTAATTAAATAGATATTTAATTTAAAATTTTAAAAATATTCAAGGCAAGAGATGTTTGAATTTTTCTTTGAATGTCCATGGCCTAGTATAGTGTTTTGCACACAGTAGGCACTTAATATGTGCTTAGCAGACAAGTTATATTAAAATATACTCATAGCAGAATTATAAACACTTAAAAGAGTCAAGTCTACTTATCCACACAGGGGAAGCCAACTGAAGAATGTCTATTGTCTGGACGAGTACATTCAGGGGATGGACTCCCCAGAAAGCTGGTCCATGAGGACGGACATCTTGGGCAGTTGCTCTGGATGGATAAGGGACTGACCAGCCAGACGTTCTGGAGACACGAAGGGAAACAATTCCAGTCAAAAGGAAGAGGAAGAGTTGTCTGAAGAGAAATCAGCAGAAATCCTCTTAGATTTCAGAAAAGGAACACAGAAAGGAGGAAGAAGGGAGGAAGGCAGCACAACCGTGAGTCACGAGAAGAAAGCGCAGGCTGGCCTCAGCCAGGAAAGGATGCCAAAAGGATCGGGGTTGTTCATTTGTTTTGTTTTGTTTTAAGTAAATTGGGAGAAAGAGGAAGAGCCAAGAGAAGGCTGAGCTGATTCGGCTTTGGGTCGCTCTAAGAGGATAGTGACCTTGCCCCTGGAAATGATGATGTGTGAATGGCTCAGGGATAGCAGACCCCCAGACGGGGCAGAGGGGAGTGACAGCATCGGCGACCAGTTGAATTCCTGTCCCCTGTCCTGGCTGGGCTCCAACGTTCTCAGTATCCTAAAGGATTGGCAGCTGGATGGCTGGGCCATGGTCCAGAGTGGTTCTACAGGCCTGAAGGGTAAATGCCCTGAATTGCACAAAACAGGAAGAGAAGAGACCAGGTCAGTGAGCCTGGTGTCCATTTCTGGGAAGATTCTAGAAAGATTCATTAAAGAGCTAGCGCTTTGATCTAGAAAAGGAAGCGATGGTTGCGGAGCGGCCGTGGCCTCATGGAGGACAAGGCAGGACAGACTCATCTCCTTTTCTGACAGGGCGAGTAACTGGCATGTAAGATAAAAGCGGAGGACGTGGTTCACCCAGATTCTAATGGAGCATTTGCTAAACTGTCTCCCACTATTCTAGTGGGGAAAGTGAAAAAAGTGAACCGGATGACCACAGCCAAACCATCAGATGAGCTGTTCAGAACCGGCCAACTGGCCAGACTCAAAGGCTCAACCCTCGATGACTCATGTCCATTTCCCCCTGGGTTGGTAGTGCAGTGCCCCAGGGATCTACGCTTGACTGGTATTTTTTAACACATTTTATTAATGACTTAGGTAAGAATACAGATGGTGTGGTTGTGAAATTTACAGGTGATCACGAGGCTGGGAGTGATCAATAACGCACTGGATGAGATTCAGGATCCAACAGGATCTTGACAGGTTAGACCACTGGCCAAACTAGTAAAATGAAACTCAATAGGGATGAATGTAACTTCGTATACTTCTGTGGGGAAAAAAGTAATGTTACAAGTCAGTATGGAGGAGAGGCAGCTATCAGGGGACAGTCTGCAAAAGATCAGGGTAAGAGGGATGGTCTTTGAGAGCATGAAGTCCAAGTATTTATTAAGCACCTACTGTGTGCTGGGAGCTAGGCTAGGCTCTGGGTATACAAGTATGAAGGACAAAACAATTCCTTCCCTTGAGGATCTTACCTTCCTATAACGGGTACCTATAAAAGGCTGCACACTTTTATTGTTGTTCATTTGCACCTGACTCCCGGGACCCCATGGACCACAGCATGCCAACACTGTCCATGGGGTTTTCTTGGTAAAGATACTGCAGTGGATTTCCATTTCCTTAGAAAACAAAATAAAGAAATCCAAACATGTACAGAGGAGTGGAAATTCCCTCGTAGGGATGACCACTGACGGACCTGATGTCCAGTCAGGTCCTTTCCTACTCTTGAATCCTGTGACTCACTCAAGGTCCCACAGCTGAATTAGCATCAGAGCCAGGCCTAGAACTCAGACTCCCGATTTGATGAGCTTTACATACCTACATCGATTTTATATCCACAAAATATCATTTTCCCTGGAGGATGAATTCATTTTCTGTGCTAATAAACATAAAATTGTTCAAGGGGGTCCTTTGGACCTTCTACCTCACTGGGTTTGCTGGGGCTCTAACTTGGGCTGGGCCTGTGAGCTCTGCCTGTAAATAAGAAACCCCACTGGCACCTCAGCATTTACATTTCCAAACACGTATGGTGTATCCTTCATAATGAAGCCACCCTCTGGTTCTTTCCAGAGCCCCAGGCCTCTGCGGTAGTGTAATACTAGGCCTATCTGAGAGAGACAAAGCTATGAACAAGCCAAGAGATGAATCCAACAGAACTAATGGGCCACAGAGGCCAACCTCCCCTGATGAGGGACAGGCTCCACATCACCCCGGACAAGTGGCCATCCAGCGTCTCATTGAAATCCTCCAGTGATGGGGAACTTACCACCTACAAAGCCAGCCTATTCTACCATGGGAGGGCTCTAAGTGTGAGGGAGTTGGGCTGCTATGGAGAGGAAATCTGCCTCTCCGGGCATCCAGTCTTGTGTCTGCTCTGACCTGGCAGTCTGTCATTCACATGAGTGGGGCAATACACAAGAGTGGGGAAACACACACATTGATTCATCATTTTCATACCAGAGGGGCACCATGTTGGACAGAGAAACCTCCTTTAATCTGGCTTGGGGTCTAGTGTCACCACCAAAACCCAAAAGTCTTGGTTTTTCCATCTATACTACATTTCATTTTTAAGAAACCAAATATATTGACCCTCTCTCTTCCAGTGGAAACCTCTAGAGGGAGCACTTTGTCAAGGCTACTCCCTTTGGCTGTCCATAAGGAAGGCTTCAGAGACTCCGCTTTTAAGTCAACAAATCAATAAAACGTCTCTTGTCCTGAAGTCATTGCTGGCAGAGGTTAGGTACCCCGGGGAAGATTGCCTTTGCCTTTTAAAGAAACGGGGATTTTATGGGAAGCATCCCCACTTTTTCTCTACATACTCAAAATGCAGAAGGCACCACCTTGACCCATCAGTGGGGAAGGTAGAGAGGAGGAATTAGGAGAAAATGAGGGGCTCTAGATGTCTCAGCCAGTTGGAATTAGGAAAAAATAATTCCCAGAAAAGTGTCAGGCTAGCGGGAGAGCACAAGAGATATCTACCTCTAGAGAACTCAGACTGTCCCTCTTTC
>CM053624.1:374422193-374433502 GCA_028646595.1 Phalanger gymnotis | reverse complement strand
GCCTCAATGACCAGAGACCATTGGTTCCCGAGCTGGCCCCTCCTAAGTCACCAATCCACACCCACACAGGTTTCACACCTGACAGGGCCCTGGGCCTGGGGCTTAGCACTTAACAGCTGAAAGTACTTCCACTCAAAAGAAACAAAAGCCATGCTAATGAAACAATTTTGCTTAACAACACACCGCTGCAGCTCACTGATTCAGGGCGCTAGGGTATGCTCCACCCGGCTCTGGTCTGGTTGGTCCACGCCGCCCAGGCTGGGCTCTGCTCTGCTCCCCTCTGCTCCAAGCTCTGTGCAGGATAGACCTTCCCCAGAGACCATCCAGGCTGTCCTGGGCTAGAGCCCTGCTTCCTTCTGCTGCTTTGTGGGTTCTGCAGTTCTAGAATTGGTTCGGAGCCATTTTTTATAGCTTTTTGGAGGGACTTGGCAGGGAGCTCACACTAGTCCCTGCTTTCCAGCCACCATCTTGGCTCTGAGTTAGTCTATTTTTTAAGATGTTATTTTCTTCAGTATTTTTTGGGTCTCCTTTAGCAACTCATTGACTTGTTTTTCATGGTTTCCTCACATCACTCTCATTTCTCTTAGCAATTTTTCCTCTACTTCTCTAACTTGCTTTTCCAAATCCTTTTTGAGCTCTTCTGTGGCCTGAGAACAATTCATGTTTTTCTTGAAGGCTTTTGATGTAGGCTCTTTGACTTTGTTGACTTTTTCTGGCGATATGTTTTGGTCTTCTTTGTCACCAAAGAAGGATTCCATTGCCTGGCCATGTTCCCAGCCAACTAACTTTACCCTTGAGTTTTTCAGCGGGGTATGACTGCTTGTAGAGTATGGAGTACTTTGTTCCAAGCTTGAGGGGCTGTGCTGTTGTTTTCAGAGCTATTTCTACACTGCAAGCTCATCCACACCAGCGATTCTCCTCCCCCAAGAACCACCAACCTAGACCTGACTCAGATCTTAAGCAGGCTCTGCACTCCATCTGCCAGTTAATTCCTCCCACCTGGTGGGCCTGGGGCCAGAAGCAACTGCAGCTGTAGTTCATCAGAGCTGTACCACCTGTGCTGCAGCAAGGGGGTGGCCAAACCAGGAACTCCCTTCACTCCCTGCACCTTTTCCCACTAACCTTCTCTGTTGTCTTTGGTGTTTGTGGGTTGAGAAATCTGGTAACTGCCGCAGTTCACTGATTCAGGGCACTAGGGCCTGTTCCGCCCGGCTCCCGGTCTGGTTGGTCCAGGTACAGCCCATGCTGGGCTGTGCTCCCCTCTGCTCCCAGCTCCATGGGATAGACCTTACCCAGCAACCATCTAGGCTGTCCTAGGCTGGAGACCTGCTTCCCTCTGCTATTCCGTGAGTTCTGCAGCTCTAGAATTTGTTTAGAGCCATTTTTTATAGGTGTTTGGAGGGACCTGGGGGGGAGCTCTTGCAAGTCCCTGCTTTCAGGCCGCCATCTTGGCTCCGCCCTCCCCAAGTGAGTATTAATAAAACCATAGCTTTACTGAAGATTAAAATTATTCTGATGGAAAACCAAATTGCAGAAAGAAGACAATGAGCTGGGAAAAATAAAACATCAACAAAGGCAAGAATAATCCAGAATCCTACAAAGGTTCCCAGACTAGGAGAGACCACTGAGAATTGTCAGCTGAGTCCCAGAAAAATCCAAAGGGGAAAATTTTTAAAAAAGGAAACTCCCCAAACATATTTCAGGAAACTGTATGAGAAGACTTTTCTGAAGGTTTGGAAACAAGTGGAAGCGTATGGATGGAGAGAGCTGAGAAGAGGCCAAGAGGCGTCTTCATGTTCACTCACCGACATATTTGCATCAAAATCCAAACTTTCCACAACAAGGAATCTAAGAAATTTCCAGGAAGGAACACCACTCCTTAAACCCTGAGCCCCAAAGTGTCCAGATACCTCGCTCAGGACAGGGGCTGATAGAAGAAGAGGAATGTGATAAAGAAATGAGGTCTCATCCTCAAAATTACCTGGGAAAATGGAGCCTGAATTCCCAGGAGAAAGAAGAGTTTGTTTCAGAAACTCTGCAAAGGAAGTCTTTTCTTTCCTATGTAGAATCTAAGCCTGATGAGAGCCTCTGATGTGGAAATCAACCCCCAACAAGGAAGCCAGCTCTGGGAAGAGCTGATGTCTATTGGCGGGGCAGCGCCTGGGCCCAGGGTGCAGCACCCATCCTGACTCTGCCACAGGGCTGGAAACTGGAGGCTTTCTGCCCACACAAAATGAGAATTTAAAGAGGGGTCAGATTAGCCATATGAAAGGTCATCTGGATGGAGAGCCAATTCATTCCAGTGATTGCAAGGAAAGGCGAGAAGGAAGGCTTCTGCTATCCATGACTTCCTGAGAGTATTTCTCCTCTACCTTCTCATACTGTATCAATCAAATCAAGGCAGAAACAGCCTTCTCACCAGTGTAGTGTAATATGATTAAAACTGGGGAGCTGGGGTGTCCCATGATGAATCAAGCCATCCACACTGATGCCCTTACCACCTAGAATTATTTCAGAAATTACCTCTGAGTCAGAAATAGAAACATCACAAAGAAGGAAACACTGGTGGTATCTGGGGCTCTGCCTTGGATACAGGCATGCTGTCCAGAGGGAGGGGATCGGTCTTGGAAACCTGACCTGTAATGATAGCAGCAGGAAGGGGAGAGAAACTCCCCTTTCTCTTGGCATTGGCTCAAAGTCTCCCCAAAAGAGGAAGTAAATAGTACTCACTGTATAATATGTTACAAGTCTGAGAGGGAGATTAGTCTCCCATATCCAAAGGAAATGCTAAAGATAGAAAACTGGCAAGTGTGCATCTGATAGAAACAAAAGAATCCAGCAGCAGGCCGAACCACAGTTGGAGTCTGCTGGATGAGACTCGAAGCAGTTTGTCAGCTTGCTCATTAGACATTTTAAGTGTTACCTCAGCTCTGCAGTCTTCTGGGAGACCAGGCCAGGATGCTGGTCTCCTTCCTTCTTCCTACCCTTCATCAGCTCCCACAAGGACTCTTGCAATAGCATCCTAACTGCTGTCTCCAACGTTCATGTCAGCCATGAACACATCCCTTTCTACAACATCCTGTCATGTCTCCCACTTCCAGGCGTAGGCCCAGCGGGGAGAGCTGTAGACTCCTGGCTTCACCACACACTTCCAGACCAATCCTCTGCCCCTGACCTTCCATGAACTTTCCTCATGAAATCCATGAAATCACAGGATAATCCCCTTGTCCTGTCATGTCCTGACTGCCAGGTGTTTTGCCAACTTTTCCAAAGACCTTAGCTCCTGGTTCATGGTGGTTCTATCCATTCTGTGACTTGTCACTGTCCTCAAAGCCTCCATTCACTTGGACAGCCCTAGTAAGAGGCTGACCTCACCAGTCCTCCTGGTCCAATGACCTCCTGCTCCACCCATTTTAGACATCCTCCAGCAGAAACATCATGGCCTCTCCATCTCCCTCAGAATAGGCTAAAAGGGGGATATATTTAGAGCTGTGTAGGAACTTAGAAGTCATCCAGGCCACTGCTTTCATTCAACAGATAATGTAACAGGCCCAGAGAACTGTGATGAGTTGGCCAAAGCCATATAGATAACAAATAATAGTCTGGACTGAAACCCAGGTTGTCATTTATTCTGTTTCATATTCCCTTGTCTTTAACAACAAGAGAATGGCTGTCCTCTTACTGAGTCTGAAAGAGCAAGAGATTTTTAACAACCCTTTCCCTTTAGCTACCACCATGTCCTACCAAGCCCCCAATCTGGAGTAAAGAAATTCCAGGCATTGGCCAGTAGAAAGCTTGGCAGCTGAGCCCACCAATTAAAGGCATAATTTTGAGATGAGAGTAGATAGAGCAGAAAAGGCAGAGGACTATTGGAGAAATCTACGCAAATCAGAGAATGATTAATGGAATGAAGACTGAAACGGATAACCAAGTGATACCTGTCCCTGGCACAGTGAAACCACCAGACGATCACCTGGTAGGGGGTGGGAAGAGGGTGGGAAGAAAGTCAAGGAAAGTCCTGGCCAGCAGTGAAGGAAGAGAGCGTTGGGGCAAAGCCAAGTCTCCATTTCTTCTTTCACTGGAAGGGAAGCAAAGCAGGGCCAAGAGGACAGAGCCAGAAAGTGTTGATCTTTTGGTTACTAGATCCATAACAGAGCGGGAGCAGAGACAAGGACCCCTCCCTTGAGACTAAAGAGATAAAGCCAAAAGAAAGACCTTGTCTGGAAGCCAGGTCAGGTCACATCCAAACCTGTCCCTTAGCTTCTTTCCCAAGAGTTATGGCAATTATCTCTCACCTTTGATATCTCATGTCCTGCCAAATCTGAAGGCCGATGGTGGAGGTGTCCCTTTTTTCCAAGGAAGGAGTTAGTTTTTTTTTAATATCTTCTTTTTTCACAACTACATATAGAGAAAATTTTTGATATATTTTTCAAATTTATTCCAAAATTTTCTCCCTCCCTCCCTTACCTCTCCCCTCAAGACAGTAAACAGTTTAGCATAGGTTTATGTGCAGTCATTTAAAATATTTTCATATTAGTCATGTTGTGAAAAAATAAACAGACCAAAAGAAAAGAAAACATGCAAAAAAGTGAAAAATAGTATGTTTCTATCTGAATTCAGACTCTATCAGTTCTTTCTCTTACCTAAGACCTATTTTAATGGCTGGAGTTGAAGGGGGGAGGGAGCAGCATGTTATTCACTCCTTCCCTGCTCCTTCCCTGCTCCTTCCCTGCTCGCTCCCTCCCTCCTCCCCAGTCCCAGCTCCAGTTCTTAGGGGGAAAAGGGATCTCTCATCACATGGAAGAGGCATTTTCTCCCCCATAATTCAGAGGTCCAAGCCATACAATTGCCTGTCAGTGATGTCTGACTACAATTTATTTGCTCCATGTGGGAGACCACACTCCATCAAAGAGCTGCAGTGCTCCCTGGGAGCTGAGTAGGAAAACAATTACCTTTCATATTACTCTGCAGAAAGGGTTCCAAGAGCCACTTAGTTAATCGCATTTCATTTGGCACTCAAAAAAGAGGAAAATGACATTTTAACAGGGAAAAGGCAAAGTCTTCCGCCCAGCAGGGAATGCTGTCTATGGGCCCCACCTGTCACAGGGGGGCTGACATGCTGAGAGCCCATGAGGGGCAGAGCCCACTCTGGCTATGAAAGACAAAGGGAAAAAAGACAAGTTCTCAAAACCACACTAATTGTGTGGCCATTTGCAAATCAAGAAACAGTCAAAGCTCAAAAGCAGAAGCCAAGTCAGGGATTTGTGGAGTTGACTGATTTCCCACCTCCCACCCATTCTCCATTTCCTCTTGGGAGGCAGCATTGGCACAGGGGAAGAGCTCTGAATCTGGAATGAGAAGGCCCGGGTTCCCTCTGGGGTCAAGCAGAACAAAGCTAACTCCTTTCCATTGACAGCCCTTCACATACTTGAAGTCTGCTCTCAGGCACCCAGGAGTCTTCTCCTCTCCTGGATAAACATCTCCAGCTCCTTCAAGACCCTCATCGAATATGACTTTGAGGTCATTCACCATCCCGACAACCTTCCACTGGCCACTGCCTGGCTTGTCAAGGGTCCTCCGAATTGTGGTGTCCAGCATGGAGCACTTTAGATCTGGTGTGGCCAGGACCACGGACAGTGGGATAACAGCCTCTTTATGCCTGGAAGCTGTGATACTGCTCTTAATGTGGCCCCAGGCTGCCCTATAGGGGACTGAGGCAGATCCAGAGGGAAGTCCACTAAGATCCCTAGGTCTTTTTGCAGATGAACTGTTGTCTGTCTACGTCTCTCTCATTCTGTAACTTGTGAACTTTTCTGAACCTGTTTACCTCAGTTTCCCTATCTGTAACTGAGCTGGAGAAAGGAATGGCAAGTCAAGACACAACTAAACAAAATATTTTACTGCATTTTATTTAGTCTATAAAACATTTTCCAATTCATTTTAATCTGGTTTGAGCTTCAATGGGAGTTTTCAGGACTGCATGCTCCTGTGTGGTACAAGACATTCAGTGTGAGATAAATCCCTTCTTGTGGGCCCTGTTCTTCTACCTGCAGGGGAGCTGAGTAGGGGCTGTTATCATGACACCCACTGCAAAGAGGTGGAGGGGATAGCCCAGCCAAGGAAGGCAAGGCAGCAGGGCTGGGCTGGAGCTGGGACGCTGATGAGGGAGGGTAGGGTGGTCTGGAGGAAGCAGGATGGGTCTGGCTACCGCTCTTCCAGCATCAGTCTTGGGGTTCACTGTGGCCAGGTTCTGTAAGGATGAGAATTGAAGTCAGAGAGGCAGGGGACGTACAGCCTATTGGGGTGGGGGTTTGGAGGTTTCATTTGTTTGGGGTCATCTGAGCCTATTTCAGGTGCAACCAGCAGGTGTCACTGTCTGGCAAGGTTTTTTTTTTCTTTTTGAGGGGGTGGGGTGGAGTTTTAAACTCAAGTAGGAGAAACTCAATCCTGTGGGAGGGATAGGAGGGGAAGTTGTTATAAGCAGCCCTAGGTCTACACACAACTGTCCCCTCCCCTCCAGGAGTCAGGACTTCCCCAGAGGCCCCAGCACTCAAAGCCACCTGAATCTGGTTACAACAAAACACACAGACTTTGCCTTAGAGTTCTGGCCCTGCTTCACCCCGTCTTATCTCTTTGCTTTCCTACACCTTATAAAACCATGAATAAAGTCTTAACCACAAGGTTCTCACAGTATCAGCTCAGAGTCCCAGGGAAGGAGAAAACCAAACACTTGGGACTGAAATATTAATCTCTGATCAGGCTGAATTCCAGCTTTTGGTGTCTTCTCTCTGCCAGAAATGATCATGCAGATCTCCAGCACAAGGCAGCTATTATTATGGGGTTTTTTTGGGGAAATGTAAGGCAGGGCAATTGGGATTAAGCGACTTGCCCAAGGTCACACAGCTAGTGTGTCAAGTATCTGAGGCCACATTTGAACTCAGGTCCTCCTGACTCCAGGGCTGGTGCTCTACTCACTGTGCCATCTAGCTGCCCCCAATTATGTTTTTATATAAAACAAAGTCATAAACAGTTATAATGAAACAAAGAAAACCCTATTTAAAGCCTGTCAGCAACAAATATGAGAGGTTTTGGGGGGAGACCCTTTCTCAGTCACTCAGGATCCATCTGCAGGCTTTCCTTTCATTCTCTGATTACCCTTCATGGTGGTCCCCTCGGCTGCCATCTTTCCCCTCTCCTGAGTATGACCCTAGTCCACCCCCCAGCTCTGAACTTATGCTGACCTTTCAGTCTCTCTCAGGGCAGGGAGAGGACACACACCTTCTCTCTCAGATGTCTGTCTCTGTCTCTGTCTCTCTGACAATTCCCAGATATCATAGTTGGATTTCATGCTGCTTTCCTCTTTTGGAGTGGTCAGCCCAAACACATCAAAACCCTGCCCCTGCACCTTTCCACAGAAGAAATAGGGAATCACCACATCTAATACCGTATAGTGAATCACACAGGAAATGCACACGGACTGCAGCGCACAGTAGGTGCTCGCTCGCTGCCTGCTGATGGTTTTTAAGCCAATATATCCAGCGATCATTCAAATAAAGAGCGCTTGGTTGCTGCTCAGTGTGAGTGGGTCATTGACCCCAAAGAAGGAAGAGCTGACTGTCCACGTTGGATGGAAAGGCCCAGTACTGGAGGTTTGTACCCAATACGAGTAACGAGCAGGTACAGGCGACCATGACTTGTTGGTCCAGAGTTGCCTCCCCCGTTAGATCAGGAGCTCGAGGGCAGGGTCTGACTTTTGCCTCTTTGTATCCCCCATACTTAGCACAGTACCTGGCACGCAGTACACGATTAATAAATGCTTACTACCACTACAGCCTGGGATCTCCAAGAGGTTAAGTAGCTTGGCAGGATAACCTGACTGAACTCAGACAAGATTCAAATACAGGTCTCAGTTCTCAGGACTCAGGCCGGGGCTCTGCCTGGGGCCTAGGCCACCCCCACTGTGGGGCGGCTCCATTCAGTCCTCCCCATTTGGAGGGAAGGAGCTCGCTGAGTAACTCTGTTCTGGTTGTCTTGGGGCCCCTGAGAAGCACCCCTGAACCTCAGGGCGAGCGGGAGAATTCACAACCGTGGCCACAGATTTCAAAAGAGTGTGTGAAGGATGTGGGGGAGTGGGACCGGGGAGGGGGAGGGCTTCCTGCCGCAATTCTGTCTGGGTTGCAAACGCTCCCTTTTCTGTTTGTTTCTGGGAGGAGAGAAGCAAGGGGACCAGCCTGTGGTTTTTAAACACAGACAGACGCAGACACACAGACACACAGACATACAATCCCTTCCCTTCTGCCGAGCTTAGAAAGAGGGGAACTCAGAATCTCCTTTCCTGCCCCTCGATTCCTATCCTAAACCCTTCTCTCCATAATCAATCGATCAGCAAGTTTGTTTCATTTTGGTGTCTGTTCTCAGGCCTAACATGAAGCACTTTAATAAACAAGTTCAGCCCTCAAGAAACTTACATTCTCTTCAGGGAGACACTGCATTTATCATAACAATGATAATATATCAATAGCAATTAACAATAATTGCTGACAATTATAGAGGCCTTTGAGGGTTGCAAAGCATTTTACCTGAGCTAACTCATTTGCTCCCCAAAACCACCCTGAGGCCATTATTATCTGTATTTTACAGAGGAGAAACTGAGGTAGACCGAGGCTAAGTGTCTTACCCAGGGTCACACAGCTAAGTAAGTGTTTGAGGCAAGATTTGAATTCAGGTTTTCCTAAATCTAGTCCAAAAATCTAGACTATTCGTATTGAAGAGGCAGCCCTGCTGCCTGAACCAGATTAAAATGTAATTGGGAAATATTTAGCAAAATAAATAAAAATGGTATTGAACAAGACAGTGTTAATGTGTGGTTTTCTAAGTCAATGAAGCCTGTAAGGTTCTCCTGTACGGTGTGGTGGCCCCCATTTCTGAGTTTGACATCACTGCCCCAGACCGTGCTAATGCCCAAGTTAAAGAGAGACAAAATACTCTCAAAATTCCATTTACTGCATTTTTAAAACTCTTTTACTCGATTCTCCTGTTTTTTTAAACAAACAATTCAGCAAAAACAACAAAGTAACAGCCACCGTTTACATAACATCTACCCTGTGCCAGGCACCGAGCTCAGCACGCTACAAACACTACCTCCCTTGATCGACAAACAATAACCACCCCAACAACAGCTGGCCTTTCCATAGCCCTCCTCTCCGGTTAGCAGAGTGCTAGCAGACACTGTCTCCTCTGAGCTTCACAAGAATGCGAAGGAGGAAGGACCACACGTGTTGTCACCTGGGTCCCACCATGTCCAGGGCACCAGGGCCGGCGAGCAGGAGCTGAGAGTCAGAACCTGGCCTTGAGACCCCCCGGTCAGCAGGTGCCCATCATGCCTTGTGACCTCAGATGCTAGACGCTGTATGAGGGACAAGGAAAAAAAAAAAAGAACAAAATGGAACCGTCTCTGCCTTCGACGGGCTTCTGTTCTCAGGAGTCTTTAGGGGTAAAGCAGGAAAGGATATGAGATACGGAAACCTCTTCCCAATAGCCCTTCTCCTCAGCATCCATGATCTGGCCATCGGGGCCTCCTTGCTGGTCCTCACACACCTACCTTTACGTTTCCCTCCTCCAATCCTTTGTAGAGGCTGGAACTCTCTCCTGGCTCACATCTGCCTCTTGATTTTCTTCAAGGATCATTGTAAACATCACATTCCACATGAAGCATTTTCTGTTCTTATCCTCTCTCCTCCCCTCCCCTCCTCTCCTCTCCAGGGCCTTCCCTCTCAAGCTGTCCTGTATTCGGGCCCCATCAGTCTGCTAAAATGGTGACATTGACACAACATCTCCGACATGGGCCGAGTCGGCGCTGGCTAGGGCTTTGCTATGGAGGAGCATCGGGGCTCCTTGACCATGAGGCCTTGGGGTAAGTAAGGAGAGGGGCCTTAGCACCTCCTTACCTCTCCATCCCCAGCACACATGGTGCTCATAAAATAGGGCTGGGTCCTTGGCCTCCTTGGTCATTCTAGGAGCAGGGAATAGCATCTCTATCCTGGATCCAGAGTTCAAGCCTAGGGGTTCTGGGAGTCCAGGAGTGCAGACCTGGTGCTCAGCAAGCCCAGCAACCAGTGGTAAATTTGGATGTGAGCTTGGTGGAGCCAATGCTATGTAGGCACCGAGCTAAAGTGGCCTCCTAGGCAAGGTAGAAAGGGTTACGTCCCCAAAGTGCTGGGGAAATGTTTGCATTTTGTTCAGTTCTATCTTTGAGAAAACTACCCATTTATAAAAGCTATAGATAGGAAGTAGTTAAATGGAACTGGGGTGCTGGTCCCCGGGCTCCTAAAATGGGAGAATCACAAATGAGGGCTTGAGCTCATGGCAGAAGAGGGACATAACCAACTCCTGAGAACCCTAGGGGAGAGATGTAAATGGCCTACTATGTGTCAGACACTGTACTACCTGGAGGTGGGGGGAGTGGTGCGAAGAAAACCCAAGACAGCCTCTGCCCTCAAGGAGCTCACAATCCAATGGTGGGGGAGGGGCATGAGGAAGTCCTGCATGGGGGCAGGAAGTGAGAAGGAGAGGACCCCGACCCCCTCCAGAAATGGAGGATCTGGGAGCAGCTCTCTCAAGTCCACCCCCCTTCCTTCCAATCCAAGGGTCAGGGGGCCCTGGAGGAGGTCTGAGCTCCAGAATCAATGGGATCTTGCCCAAAGCAGAGAAAGTCCAGGAGAGCAGCCTGGTGGGAGCGCTGCCAGCCATGTTCCATCTCCTGCACTTTCCCATCTTACTCAGCCCCTAGTTTTGGCTACTTGCCTTCTTTGAATGGTTTAGTGATTTGGAATTTAAATGAACCTGGGAATTTGCTGGGGGGGGCACCCCTGGCCTCCTGGCACCTGCCCCTAGACAACAGTCTCTTCTTAAGCTCAGACCCCACTGCAGTGCCCAACAGTGAGCCAGGAACACAAGCAACAAACCCAGTACCAATGCCTCATGTGTCTATAGCCTTGGGAAGTTCCAAAGCCCTTTTTCACCATGTCTGCTGATGTAGGGATAGGTTATTCTCCCCACTTTTACAGATGAGGAAAACTGAGGCCCGAGTCACCCAGGTAGGAAGTGTCCTGCAGACTCCAGGTCCTTGGTGGCTCCCATACTTGCCCTTCCTTCCCCCACCTCCCCGTACAGTGCCCTGCTCCCATTCCTCCCAGTGGGAGCAGAAGGCACAAGGAAGGACAGGTGCCCCCAAACTCACTGCAGGCTAAGTGTGGATGTCCTTTTTGAGCTATCTTGTTGTGTTGGCAATCAAGATGGGCTCCTAGCAC
>CM053624.1:374396218-374415055 GCA_028646595.1 Phalanger gymnotis | reverse complement strand
TTAACCTGTCTGCCACAGTTTCCTCATCTATAAAGAGAATAATAACAGGGGATAACTTGCTGTGAGGATCAAGTGAAGTAATTTTAAAGTATTTAGCACAGTTCCCAGCATAAAGTAGGTGCTATATAAATGGGAGATATTATTAAAGAGACTTCATTATATTATAAACCAAGTGTGTCCTAAATGAAGAGCTCTGCTTATTGGAGAATCTCTAAGCTTTTAAAATTCTTAACAGATTCCATAACGAGCAGGTTTAAATGCAAATGCCCACACTCAAGATCCTTCTGTTGACTTTTACCTTATTTCACTCTAGTATTTGATTTTCAGATCTTGTTTTCCTGGCTGGAAGGGAGGGATAGTATTTTACTGGCTAGAGCCACCCTTGGGTAAATGAAGCCTGGGACGCACACTGGCTGTGACTCTGGCAACTCTAAGAATTTAAGCTGCTGATCAGGGGCTCCTCTGCCTTGGAGGAAAAAAACTACTTCAGAAATTCTCCACAATGAAATCGATGGAATCCTAATAAAGCTTCCCCCAGCCCCAAGATTCTAACTTCCCTAAGGGCCCCACTGAACAGCAGGCATGTCCTGATATGACCCCACAAGGTAGCTTTAACCACATCCCAGGCCCCCAGACTCAATATAGCCACTGCCCCCAGCCAGCCACTGCCCCCAGATCCAATTCACATGTTTGAACAGGTGTGTCCTTACACTCAGACAAAATCGCATCACCTATTTTAGCCCAAGACAGGACTATAATACCTAACTATCCATCTTGACCAGAGTGGACCACAATAGCTAGGCAATCAAAAAGCAGCACGGCCAAGATGTCTGACCACTGAACCACCGAAGGGACCCCTCCCCCATTACTCAATCCCTTAACAAACTTATAATGCCTTTTTAATACTCATAATTTCCATTGTGTAATCAGCATCATTACATTATGAAATTGCCTGTCTTGTCTTACTAAGTTGCTGGTTCCTCTTGGAACTTGGCCATTGGCATCATTCCCAATAAATGCCTACACTTGGATTAGCAGTGGTCTGACTCTGAATTCTTTGAGACAGTGCCACCATCACACACCAAGAAACTATAACAAAATCCATGGGTCTGATTCCAACCACAAGCTTCCTAACTTTAGGTGAGACCCCTTTACAAGGATTTTTAGGGCTTTGAGCAGACCCTGCCATGGACAGTAGGCAACTCTACTGAGATCCACTGCTATACACAGGTAAGGCTCCTGAGTGTGGTGAACTTAGTAACCATTGGTGATAGCAATTTAGATTTGAAGATCTTTCCCACCCATTAATAGGCCGTGTGACCTGCATCACAGGAAGCCTATGTCACATGGGGTGGGAGCAGCTTCCCGACAGGAAAGGGAAATTATGTCACAGGAAATGCTGAGAGAGAGAGAGAGCACGCACACAGTTATGGCGGCTAATGGCTGCCACGATGATGGTTAGAGCTGAACAGGCTGAGTCAGCAGTACTGAGAGTTTGTTTTGGGGAAGACCCCAGCAGGGGGTCGGAGAGGTTTTGGAATGGCGAGTCTTCAGGTTGTGATATTGTGTGGAATGTTTTACTGCTGTGACAGAGTGGACAAATGGCTTGTGGGATCTGGTTCTCTGGCGTCTGAATAAATGGTTCACTTCTGCCTTCTACGTGGAGAGTCTCGTATACTTTGCGATACAGAACTGCATGGGCATTTTGACAATTATCATCTGCGTTGTTATTATTGCCTTACTGATACACCATTAACTAAATAGCAACGGTAAAAAAAAGATTGTAAAGTATTAGAGAGGGGGAAAGGTCAAGAAAAACACAGCTGTAGATAAGCTAGACTGTCCACCTTCTTTAGACAGCTGCACAGTCTAGCTAAGGCAGCAGCCACCTTTTGGAGATAAAGGTGATGAGAGCGGGCAGGGTCCCCACTCCTCCCATCTACTACTGGGATTGGAACCTGGGATGCGCCTCATTGTGGGGCCCAGGAGGCAGCAGAGGGTCTGAGGGACACAACTGTCACTGGGGCCGATTCAGCATTCTGTGTCCTATCCTTTCCTCAGATGTGACAATTGCATCTCTCTGGGGTAGCCTGTCCTTTTATAACTGCCTGGCTTTGGGGGGCCAATCATCTCCCCCACCTCAATGTCCAAGGATAGCATAGTTGTGTGCCCCCAACCTACTAGGATGACCATTACCATCTCCAAACAGGAGGGGGCTGTAGTGTTAATGTGATCAAAGATCTTCCCCACCCATTCAATAGGCCTCAGGCTGGGCCTTTGTTTGTAAGTGAGCCTAAAGCCTCCACTTACCAGGTACTAAGGGCCCTAAGGGGAGTTGCTAAGACCAGTGCCAACGGTATGTGCACTGAGCTGTAGTCAACCATGAATTCAGCCAACTAGAGACCTGAGTTCTGGCCAGTCAGAAGTAGGCTAGGACTGCATATAAGGAGAGCCCGGGGTATGAGAACACCAGAATTGAAGAGGAACAGAAGTGAAGAGGAACGGAACCGAAGCGAAGCAGAATTGAGAAGCAGACAGCAGGAAGACACTGAGAGAACCAGCGTCAACAGGGCTGCAGAAGAAAGGGCAGAGTGTAGAGTTAGGATTTGTGAGTGACTGTTTACAGCAAGACCCCAGCAGGGATGACTTGGCTCCTTTCTATAATACTGTGTTATAATGTCCTTGTCGTTACATTGAGGCAGGCTTACTGGTTTTGGAATAGAATTACTGGTGTATCAAATTGGGGTTATTGGTCTTGGGATTTTATCCTCTGGAGTCTAAGTAAATGTTATACTTCCTCTTCCTTCTGCCTAGAGAGTTTTTCATACTTTGTGATTCCAAACCATTCCGGCATGTTCATGGTTATCCTCAGATCACGATTGTGCCTCACTGATACAGGGGCTCGTACTGAGCACCGATGATCTGGAAATTAGCCTTAAGAGTCTCATGTTTATCTTGTGGGTTTTGTGGGTGAAGCCAAAGAGCTCTGTGCTCCAAGTACATTCTCTTGTGCCTGGCCACAAAAAGTCATTTTCCTTAAGAAAATGATCCATTTCTCTACTGCCTGCATAACAGAAAAACCAAAGTCAGCTTAATATTTTGCATCATTACCTTTTGGCTACTTGTAAAAGAGTTCCTGACATTTCGAGGAAGAAGAGATCAACCAGGATGATCAAGAGTTAGTCAGCTGGGCTTGGGGGGTCTGCAGGAACCTCTACCCAGGTTTGAGTTTGGCCCTCAGGAGCCAGATCTCTCCTAGCTCAGCTCAGGGCGAGGATTGTCATTGAGGGTCTGCTCCCCACCCCCTTCCCTGTCCCTCAAGGATTCTGGCTCCTTCTTCTCCAAGTCCCATTTCTCCTTCCCCTTCTTTTTTACAACAGACATAAAGAAAATGGGTCAAGTGTGCATATTACACCTATCTCAGAACTGAATGAAGAACAGGCATATTCTAGCTCCTTGCTGCAGACTGATGTGTCTGTCTGCTAAGTGGCTCCCACACCCCTAGGTTCTTAAGATTGCAAGCCACAACGACTGGTATCCCAAGGTCTAGGTTGGGTCCTTAGCTTCCTGCAGGACATTACTCTTCATCCTTGTAAGATTCCCTTTCAGACTCTGATCATGGGTAGATCCTAAGGAGCAAGGGCTGATGTGACCTGAAGCTTTGAAAGCAGCAGAGAAAAGGTACCTACCCCACCCCCACAACACATATTGACTTAACAGCTACTTTAAAAAGAAAATTCAAAAGTAGGTAACCCATTGGATGGTCTGATTTTAAAGAAATGGAAACCAACCTGCCTGTATCAAAAATTAAAAAGGAGAATTTACAACAAATGAATGAAGGAAACGATTCGAAGTTATTCTGTCCATTTATGTAATGAAACTATTTAAATGCAATAGATAAATATCTATTTCAAGGGTAAGGGAAATGCTGTCATTTTCCCTGTGAAAGGGTCTGAGTCAGACATACCAAATGCACTAGCAGCAGCAGCAGGTACTCCAAGGAGGGAAAGAGCCAGACAGATGCTAGACAAGTCTTACAGGCATCACCTTTGTAACTAGACGTTGTCAGAGGACCCCAAAGCCTAAAGTCACATGACAAGGATGCTGGAGGAGGCCAAAAAGTGGGAAGGCAAAGCACGTGTATGCCAAGTTTCAGTTCACGAAGAAGGGGAAGGCCTTTCTGTTGATTCCAGACACCGACAAAGGGAGGAACAGTATATGCAGAAGCCTCGTATGTAAGAGCTCAAGGAATCCTGAATCAATCTTGGGCACAAATGAAGGTTGTCAAGTCTTGTGCTGTTGCTAGAAAGAGTAAACCACTTGGAGTATGATTTCTAAGTAGGAGAGAAAGGTGCAACTTCAGAAAGCTCAGCTCAGATGTTGCCAGGATATCTTCCTGCATTTGTGGACCATTAGAAACAAGACAAGGGACTATTTCCGGTGGCTCAGACTCAAGGGCAAAAATTTGTTAAAAAAACAAACGAGTCTGACGAGACACAGAAGAGCCACTGACTCCTAGCTACACCAAGTGAAATGGCCTGAAGGACCAGAGATTCTGACTGTGTGAGTCAAAGTCTTGACCAACAGAGAGACAGACAGGAAAAGGACAGAACAGTTGTGGCCTGGAATAAACAGAGGAGTGACATTTGCCAGAGACAGAAGAATGCAGAATTGGTGTACAAGGGGATGAATTTCCAAAAACCAGTTTCAGGAAATGGAGGCAGGGCCAAGAGTGAAGATTAGGCACACTGGCCTTTAGACTCTGAACTGAACCTAAATATCCATTGTACAAGCGACGATTCTATCTGATAGCATAGGACCTTGGACAGAAGGACAGTCAAGATTGATGGTCGAAAATGACTTGCTGCACTGGATAGTGGATCCCAAATGATCCTTGTATTCTAGTCATTCTATGAGAAACACTAGATAAAAATTCCACTGGAGTTTATGAAAGACAAATTTAGAGAATTCACCCCAAATGTTCACATGGACTATTTGTGCCCAACCTGTGGCAGAACATTCCAAGCTCGTATCGGGCAGATCAGCCAAGTCGGGGACACTGAAACTTGACTCTAGCATACATAGCTGTGTCATTTTGGTCCTCTTTGAGAATGAAAGACGACAACCAACCAACCAACCATGAAAGGATTTAGGACTCTACAGTCTGAGTGACAAGTATTACCCAAATTTAGGCTACACATACACAAGCATGAGTCTGAAGTTTGCTAAAGAAATTGCACTGCTTTTAACAAGGACATGTCCAGACACCAACAGGGACATTCCTGGTGCACCATCAGGGTTGGTACAGATCCCAAGCCAGGATGCCATACTTGACTATCTGGACCAGTTGTGTGCAGATACAGACAGCAAAGAAGAGAGAGGGGCTGTCAGAAAATGACCCCAGGGCACTGGACTTTCCCAACCCCAGGATAAAGCCAGAGAAACATGACTTTGGTAACCCCTTGGTGCTTAAAGAATGGAAGGACAGCTGAGGCACAGCTCCTCGGGGATCAGGAGAGCAAAGTCATTTTTACTGCAAGAGTGGGATGTGGGGGTGTGTTCCAGGAGCCCTTACACAGTCCACATCACAGCCTCCCACCTTCCAGTTGGCCATCTTGGGAGATCCCTCTATCTGTGATGGAAGAGCCCCCAAAACTATGCGAAAGAACTACTCATGACAGAGTCTAGCAATCTGTATGTATCACTTAGAGCAGAAACACGAAAATAAAAACAAAACCAAGAACATCTGGCTACCTACAGACTCAGGGAGACAATGCATCGCACCCAGAGTTCGAGATGTCTTGGGCTGCTCACTAGGAAGCAACCCTCAGTTTGAGATAAATGTAGTGAGTATTGCAAGAGCTGGATGGCAGAAAACAAGAATAATCGGCACTAGATTTTACCAGTTTGAGTAGAAGCCTCAAGACGTCCTTGGAGCACCAGCCACTTTCAGTCAGCAACATGAACTATGTGGAAGCTACTCTGTAAACGGATGACCTCAGTTGTCTTTGGAAAAACACAGAAAAATGTGAGTTAAGAGTCACGCAAGTGTTACACGTATTAGAGGAAGGTGACAAAGGGCAGTTTTGTAGAGTGTATACGTGGATCACATATTATTCCAGAAAGGAGTGAGCACTAATGCAGAGAAAACAGAAGCTTTCCTCAGCTGGCCACGTCCACCAACAAGAGTAGAATGGAGGATTTCTTTAGGACTCAGGGTCTCCTACTTGTGTGAAGAACTGTGCTGCTGTCAAACCTCTTAATGGTCTTACCACTCAAAGATATATGACCAGAAAGAAGCAAAAGACAAAGGACAAAGAGAAGGCACCTTAGCTTAATGCCTCAAAAATCATTTACAAACTGTTGGGATGAGAAGTGAAAACAGACTAGGTAAGCTATGTCCCTCTGGAACCAGGATCCACCTAGGCAGAGCCAGGAAAGCCCCTACTAAGGCTGTTTAAAGCCTTGGTGACAGGTCAGTACCAAGAGAGTGATGGTCAACAAAAACTTGCCGCCCTCACCAGCAGAGAACCTGATGCTAGTGAACTAGATATCCCCCACCCCAACTGGGATCCTTGTCTTTAAGGTGGCCTGTCACCAAGATCAAAGACCACGTGTGCAGAGCTAAATTTTCAGCGTGGACAGACAACCAAGCAAAGACACATTCTGAGCAGCATCAAGTTAAATGCTGCTTACCAAAGATAGACAGCTGCAGAGCTAACCATAAGTTCAACATGTGCCATTTGCCAAGGAAGACCAATGTGTATAATGATGCCCTATCCTGTAAGCCTCAGGCCACTTAAATTATTCTAGTGATACCCACAAAAACTAGAAAGGCTGAGATGCTCAGGGAGGTATTTTGAAATCAAATGGAAATGCAGCTGAGAGTCTCAGCCTTTACTCAAAGGGCTTTGGCTCATACCTAAGAATCGTGTTGGGCCAAACCAATCATCTTTGCTCGCTTTTCCTTAAATCATTAGCAATGAGAACACTTTATGAAGGAATATGAAAAGTAATATAAGCAATAAAGCAAAAGGCTAACCCTTGGGAGGTCGGGTTTTGTTCCCTGAAGGAAATCTTGTTGAAACAATGACAAACCTCAGTGCTATTCAAAGGAGTGCAGTATTAGACTGTCACTGATCCCACACAGTACCAGAAAGTAATTGGTGCTGTCCTGTGCATGACAAGGGCCATGAAGGCATTACAGGATGACTTTGCAGATTTGGGTCAAGAGAGAGCCTTGAACTAGTAATAAATAGACTTTAACTGGCCTAAAATGGCAACACACATGTATAAGAAGCATGTGGTTCGTGTACAAAATGACCAAAGCGAAAACCACCTTGTGCAACAGATTTGGAGAGTATAAGCACCCACAAGCAGCTGTAGCTTCAAACACTGCCTTTTCGTATCTGAAAGAATATTGTAAGAACATAATGCATCACCTAGTCAGGACCAGCCATTTTAACCAGTACTCACAGGCACACCAATCAAGAACCAGAAAGAGACCACAGATGCTACAATATTATGGATCAATATATGGATTTCCAGCCAGAATTTGGTGACCAAAGTAAAGACTTTGAAGGCAAACCAATTAAGGAGACATTGGCCTTGGCAGGAATAAAGATATTTGGAAAGACACCTTTGCACTCTGTAATAGCAATTTAGATTGGAATATCTTTCCCACCCATTAATAGGCCATATGACCTGCTTACATCATAGGAAGCCTAAGTCACAGGTGGTGAGAGGAGCTTGCTCAGAGGAAAAGTAAATTGTGTCACAGGAAATGCTGAGAGAGTAGTTACAACAGAGCTGAGGGAGAGAGAGCAGATGTGTGGTGGCTGTTTGTTTTGGGGAAGGCCCCAGCACAGGGCGGAAGGTTGTGGGATGGAGTGGTTCTCTACTATGATGCTGTGGACTTATTGGTTACCGGATCTGGTCTACCTTCTATGTGGAGAATCTTGTATATTTTGTGATACAGAATCACACAGGCATTTTGAAAATTATCATCTATATCGTGATTATTGCCTTACTGATACATATCCTCAGAAGACCCCACAGCCTGAGTGTGTGAGCTCTTCTAAGTATGCCAGGGCCCTTAAATCCAAGCAGAAATCTCAGTGGACTCAGGGTCTGCATTTCCAGTGCCTGCATACAAAGCTACCAGGATTAATGCCACAGGCTTTGACATATTTGCTAACATTTGAGAGAGAGCTGTGCTTGCCTATGGACTTACACTTTGGAGGTTAAGAAAACAGATTCAGAGGCTCACAAGCAGTCTAAGTGTCAGGTCAGAAATAGGCTGAAAGGGGCTTCTTGTGTTGCAATGGAGTCAACTCAAAAAAGTTTTGATAGAAGCAGGCAGATATACTACAACCAAGTCCATTATCAAGATGCAGTGTTAATGTGATTAAAGATCTTCCCCACCTATTAATCCCATTAATAGGTCTCGGGTGGAGCTAGTCAAGGGAAGCTTCATTAGGGGATGCTTTTTTATAGGAAGGCTCACAACTTTTGCTAATTAGGTCGCGAGAGGTATGAAGCGCATTTAAAAAGGGTATATATACTCTGAGGGTAGCCATTAAGCTGGCTCTCAGAACTTTGGGAGGAAAGGACAGCTAAGATCTGTGAGTATTTTCAGAGAGGCCCCAGCAGGGGGGTGTCTTGGCTCCCTGCCATTATAGTGTTTTAAATTCTTTGCTGTAAAAATGAAGTGGACTTGCAGGTTTTGGGATATAATTGCTATGTTGAATTGGAATTACTGGTTTTGGGATTTGATCCTCTGGTGGCCTCAATAAACATCTTACTTCTTCAGCCTTCTATACGGAGAGTCTCTTATCAATACAAGACTATACAGGCATATTCATGGTCACCATTGATATTGTGACATTTGCCTTACTGATACATAAGACCATGAAAGAGGTGACAAGTTTTAATGAGGAACCTTGGTGCCAAAGGAACACACATGATAGCCAAAAAGATGGCAGGTCACTCTCTACCAAGTGGTGGAGAGACCAGGCAACTTAACAGTTTCTAAAATGGCCCCACAGAATAGTCAGGGCCCTATAAAGGCAAAACATCAGACAAATGCCTTTTTGAGAATTAGCTAAACTTCCTCAGGAGCCAGGGCAAAGTAATAATGGACAGTTTGGTGGCCTCTAAGAAAAGCCCAAAAGAAAGGAAGGAAGGATCATTGAAGCATTTTTAAAGAATGCACAGAAAACAGAGTCAAAAAAATAGACTTCTGGCCAAGAAGGCTACCATAACTAGAGAATTCCTAATTCCCACATACCTAGTCCAGCAGAGTCCTGAATTTCTCACCAAACCAAATAAAGATCAAGAAATCACTAGGAAACTAGTAACCTCTTCCTCCTGACAACTGAATGAAAGATCAGCCAGAAGCCCAAAAGCAACAAGAAAGAGGGCCTATCAGCAAAGCCAACAGCAACAAAGTTACCTCCTCACACAGGAACAGCAAGATCAGAAGGAGAGTTAGAGCACCGTAAATGCTTCTTTGACAACTGGAGAAGGGTCGAACAAATTGTGGTATGTGAATGTCAGGTGATATTACTGTGCTGGAAGAAATAACCAAAGTGTCTACTTCAGAGAATCCTGGGTGTGAACTGACAGAATGGAATCCACACAATCGAGGGAACAATAATTTATACGAGGACAGCCACACGATGATGGCTATTGAACATCTAGTTCAAAACATCCGAAAGGCAGACTAGACATGACACTAGAGGCCTGAGCACATCTCCCGAAGACTGTCGGGAAACTTGTTACCCCTCTCCTGGGAGACTTTTGGATGAGCCACCAGGGGGAAGTGTTGTGTTTGGTTCTGTTCTTTGGTTACAAATAGGTTTTTTTTTCCTTTTTCTTTGGTTTCAAATGGGGGTATGTGGGGGTGAGAGTTGACAGGATGAAGGTTAGAAATAATGATACCAAAAAAGAAAAGCCTGTCATTTTAACAAGAGATAGACAGATGAGATGGAAGTTTACAAGGATGCACAGAAAAGTAGAATAGTTTGGAAAGCAATGTGCATAATTTATTATTTCTGGAAAAAAAATTCCTTCCATTAGAAATAAGATCTGGTTAGAGACAGAAGCTGTTTTGTGTTGTGTGCTTTTAAAAAAAAGTTTAAGCACATATTAAAAACAACAGAAGCAGCAGCAAGAGAAAAGAATATACAGAGAAGGGAAGGGAGGCCAGTGAGGAAGAACAAATGAGCACTCCAGATCTGAAAACTACATACTCAAGTGATGGAATTCTTAAGAGAAAAAGCAAACTACACCTATCAGAGAATCGAGATTCGTTGACAGTAATAGTTAGCATTATATAGCGCTGCGTGGTTTGAAAGCGAAAGGCAAGGAGTCAGGAGAGGTAGTGAACCCACTGTGTGTTCACAATGCAGTAGGATTCCTAGAAATGTAGGAAAGGGCCATGTGGTGAAACATTTTAAAAAACAAACAAAAGATAGAAAGCTACTGGTGTTTATGGAGTAGGGCTGTGACATGGTCAGACTTGCATTGTAGGAAGATCACTGAGGACACCGAGTGGAGGATGGACTAGGGTAAAAAGAGGGCTGAGGCAGGGAACCCATTCTCCAGCCAGGTAAAGGAGGTAACGAGGACCCACCACAGGGAGCAGCGGTATGAAGGAGTGTCGCCAAAAATGAGAAGACGGCCACAGACTAGACGTGGCATAAAAGAGGGAGTCAAAATAGACGATGAGATTGGAGTCTGGGTGACTGGGAAATTGTGGAATTCCTCGCAGTAGCAATAGGGCAGTTCAGAAGAGGAGAGAGATTGGAGGGAGATGGCAAGTTTTGTTTTGGCCTCAAACTCAGATGCTGAGTTCAAGATGTCCAAAAGGCAGACTAGACGTGTGACTAAAGGTCAGGAGAGGCTGGATAAACAAATCTGAGAAACATCTGCCTACAAATGGTAATAAATCCATGGGGGCTGATGATCATTAAGCAAGATAGTATAGTGTGAGGAAAGCTCGAGACAGAAACTTGGGGGATACTCATGATTAATGGGTATAATTTGGAAGAAAATACAGCAAAGTAAACTGAGGAGGGGGTCAGACACAAGAAGCCAGTCTGAGCCATCTGGCTCAGAATGGAGACTACCACTACCCAAACCATGGTCAGATCATGGTAGAAGGGTTAAGACTATTTGGCCAGTCACTAGACTTCTGTTTCATCAGGAAAAACAGAAGAGATAGATACTCTTAAGATTCACTGATTATGTAATATGGCTATGATGTGATTAATTCAAGTGTGAATAATTCAATTTCAGTGTGAATTATGGAAAACTAGGTTGCATTTAATGACAGCCAAAATTCAATTAATGTGACCCATACAAGCTAACTGAATGTTGTAACACTGCTACATCCAACTCTTTTCTCATCACATTTGGTGCTACTACTGGCACATCTAGAACGATGTGCTACTACATGCCACGTTACCAACTGTTTTGCTTTTTTTTTTAAAGATCTCTTAATGACATAGTCAAAAGGAAGAAGGCTTCAGATGGAAATACTGGCAGTAAAGCAAAGGAGATGCTTGTTATCACGTTAGAACAAAAACTTGATGTAACTGAGCACCGGAAATGTGGACAGAGTAATTCTAAGGGACCAGAGATCATCAGAATGCTGGATTCTAGAGTCTGGAATATTATAAAACTCACAGGTGAAATTAAGGAAAAAAGCAATTGCAGCAGCTTGTTGCAGTTTGCAAACAACTACAAGGAAGGAAAGCACTGCAGTGTTAGTGTTACCTTCAGCTGTAGGAATAGAGGACCAGAGTCTACAAGAAACACAGCAGCCAGGTAGACAAAGGCTTTAAGTTTATTTAAGGCAGTGAAAGAAAATGGGGACAAAGTAGAGACTGAAGAAACCTTTACTGTAAGTGTTGGTTGGTCCCATGGCTTTAAAAAGAGATTCAATCGCATAATGTTCAAATTACAGGAGAGGTGG
Organism: Phalanger gymnotis; assembly: GCA_028646595.1. NCBI lineage: Eukaryota > Metazoa > Chordata > Mammalia > Diprotodontia > Phalangeridae > Phalanger > Phalanger gymnotis. The sequence continues at coordinate 374,403,075 of CM053624.1, read as the reverse complement.
CCAGTGCAGGTGAGAACACAGGAGTTAAATACCCTCAAGTTCTGAAGAAAATAATCCACCATCAACAAGGGTGAAACAGGCTCATTCTCTAAATGGAAGATGCCTTTCAGATTTTACCAGGCTAGGACAAGAAAAAGCAGCCAAGAAATGGACTTGCCCCCAGGACAAAGACCCATCAAGACGTTTTCCTAACTGTTCATTTCCAAAGACCACCAAGAAAAAGTGGAGAATCCTATACCACAGAGAAGAGGCATATGGCTTGCTAAGGCAAAAACCTGGGCAATGTACCAAACTAGATGGTTGCCCTAAGCTAGAAGGAAGTTCCTCACTGAGGGGACCTGACCATGAACTCAGAAAGGTGGTTAAAAGAAAGGACGCCATGCTAGCTGGGAGTTCCAAATAAAACCTCAGAGTTGAACCCAGGGAGCAAAGCTGGGGGGGAGGCTTTTGCCAACCCCAAGGTCTAGGGGCTCTGGCTTTCTGGAAATGACAAGGCTGATAAGATGGGATGAACCAGAAAGTGCTCGAGGCAGATGAAGCAAGTCCAAACAGAATATAGAATGTGAGATAGGATGCAGGACGTGAAACAGAATGCAGGATGTGATCAGCAAAAGATGCTCACGAATCACAACCTGACCTCAAGATCACACATTATAACCCCACCACGGGCTTCTCTCAGAGTAGCGCTCTCCCTACCCTTTGTTGTTCCCCCACTTCCTGTTTCCCACCACTGTCAAACTGTATATGGACCATACAAATAACCCAGCTAGACACCCTTCCTCCCATAAGAAGCAGAGTCCACTGGGGTCATCACTGCAATAAATGTCCCATTGCTTGGCTTGGCAACAGTCTGAGTCTTAATTCTTTCAAGACAACACCGCAACACACATGCCCATCCCTCATCAGAAGTGCTGAGGAAAGCACTAGCCCAGCCCATCCTGGGGCAGCTATCCAGTTATCACATAATGCTCTGCAGAGAGCCCGGCCGGCCCAGAAGCAGAGCCACCCCAAGAGGGGAATTTTTGAAGACAATTGGAGAGACAGCAATGACACCCAGACGCTACAGTTCAAGAGAGAAGGGCCGTTGAGTCCTGCCATTCTGGAGTCGAGTCCCCCTGGCCAAAAGTTGCCTGCGTCTATGTCTAATGCTAATGAGACACACACTCAGGAGCGATGGTGGAAGGACAAATAGTACCACAAGAGTTCCCCAAGAACCTGAGGGAGCTGCTGCTTATCTGGGGAACAGCGACTTTCAAACACAAGCTGGGAGAGGATTTCTACATCCTACCTAATGTCTATCCACCAGGAACATTCCCTGTACAGAGAAAGAGAATTTCAACTACTCAAGAAGCTGCTTTTTACATACAACATAAGGAGGGGGCCAGAGAAGTAAGCACACTAGGAAAGCATTTGCTTTGATATTAGAAGTATTCTGGCGTTGCTACATCCGGGTATCCTAGGACTCCAGCCTCATCGCCTCAATTTAACACCCATCCCATCAATAACCACAAACACCATTCTAACGCTAATGGGACAGGAAGAGTTTTCCCATCCATTAATAGGCCTATGTGACCTGCTTTGAGCCTGAGTTACATGGAGTCTGTGGTGGGAGGAGCTTGCCAGATGGGTGGAGAAGGAAGAGAATGAGGCAGAGCTGGGAGAGAGAGGGGGCAGAGCAGTTGGCATGAGTGAGGGATGGAGGCATTTTGCCTAAGGTAGATTGTTTGTGGGGAGGCTTGACAGAGGTAAGGCTTGGGGATGGTGGTGCCCCTGTATTGGAAATGTGTATAAACTCCTTTGTTACTATGATGGATTTGGCTTTCTGGTGTTTGAATATATGTCTTGGTTTCATCTTTGAGCAAGAGAGTGTTATATTTTGCGATTCAAATCTGCAAATATGCCTGCATATTCATCGCAGTCGATGTGGATATTGCATCTGGGATGTGACCATCTATACCAAAACCACAGGAGCTCAACCAGAAACACCTTCAGCATGTGCTGTTCCCGATAAGCAGAGACCTGCCCCACAGAGAAGGAGCTGAGCTTCCTACAAGGAGGGAGACAAAGGCAAAGTGGTGGTCAGAAGCACTGCCATTACTCTCGCAAATAAAAAGCAGAGCACTAAGATTGCTTTTGGGAAGAACGGGGAGCCCTTGTTTTCAAGAACTCGGGTCTGTAGAATTCTGAGAACTGATGGCAGGGAAAAGAGGAAGACTTTGTTAAAGGAAAGTCAATTGGAGATTTTAGTTTCGAAGTGGAATATAGCACAGCCTCATGTAGCCCCACAGCGGAACCAAGACTAAGGTGGAGGTGGTAGAGAGGAAGTGATAAAAGAGGATCCCAAAGTCAGGGGAGTTGCCCGAGGGTGAGCTAACAGGTCGTGTCAGTTATGTTGTAGAGAGGAATTTTGTTCAGGAAGGGCCATTATGTGATTCTATGAACAGGTAAAAAAGCTTAAGAGTCCTGGCCTGCTCAAGTCATTCAATGGCCTTTTAAAGTTTTACTTCACAAGGGAAATTAAGAATGACAATTTGGAGAAAGGGAAATGTTTACATTAATGCTAGGAGATGTAAGTAAAAACGAAAGCATATCTTTGTAGTGAGACAGAATTAGAAAGAGAAGTAAAAAAGCTCATCCGTCCAAATGTAAAGAGATGAGCAGGGATTGGCTGGGCATCGAGTGGCCCTCTGGCCGTACTTACAGCCGTATAGCTCTCTTCCTTTTTTGTGGCACCTTTATAGTCTTCACACCCAAACAACACCTGCAAGGCAGCAGGATGACCACAGTTATTGTAGCTTGAGCTAAGGGCCTTCAGGAGCAATAAGTAACTTGACCAAAGTCACAGAGACAATAAAAGCCTTGCTTAAAACAACCCAGGTCTTCTGAAGGCCCATTCGCTACAAGCTACCAGTCTCCCACTAGCCCTGGAATCTGGGCATTCACCAAATCCAAGGACAGCTAGGCCAAACTGCTCCCAAGAGTCTTGCTCTTCCAGGCAGCCTAAAAAGCCTGAAGATGCCCTGCCCCTACTTAGGGAGCTTTCTAAGATGGAGGAAGCAAGGGACCACATCTCCAAAGTCAGGACTGCACATTTTTTGTCACCCTAAAACTATGCTTTCCCAAATCACAACAATGATACCTCCAATAGCAATAAGCATCAGGAATTTGAATCAGACAAGTCCTACAGGTTTCATTACCAATCTTGATTCAAATCCAGATTTCCTCTTCTTCCCCTGCTTGGCTCCCAGCTTCACCCTATTTTCTTTCTCGGGCTGTCAGCTGAGGCCATGTCAGTTGGCCTGGTGTGAAATGAGGGAGAGCAAAGGGACAGGAAACAGGGCTAGGCTTCCATCTTACACAGATCAACAGTTAAAGAGCAACACGAAAGCAGAGGAGCCAGCAAGCTACCCAATGAAGAGAGGCCTATCTTGGTCCTGATGGGAAGGCTTCACTTAGGAAGAACAGCACAGCCCACTTAAGAGGCTTTCTTTGACGTGCTTAAAAAACCAGTGATGCCAAACTTACCAAAGGTGGGGTACAAAGAAAGCATGTACAAAAATCAAAACCCTATAAACTTTGTCTGCAGTAAGAGGAAATCTGAGTTACACCAGGCAAGGGCAACATTAAAGTCCTGATACAGAATGAGTCTAAAGTCCCTGTAAGAATCTGAAAACATTAAGGAAAAAACTCTCTCGCACACTTATAAAACTTTAGAAAATAATCTCCAAGTCTCTGAAGACATCTCCCCACTGAACTGGCTTTTTGTAGCACACGTGCATGGCCTAAATCAATTTTGAAGATTCCTGTTAACGAGAAAGAATATAAAGTAGTTTAGGACTTTTCCAAGTGATGACCAACATAATATGGAAAAAGGAGGATTAATGTTCATTTCAGGGCTATTTTCCTTAATGGTCAAAATGACTCCTGGTTTTACAGTAACAATCTTGTGGGACTTTCTCAAATGATGAAGACTGGTATCTTGCCCTCTAAATATTATGCAAATCCACATACTTAGCTCACAGCTAACATTTATAATGTTTTAAGATTTGCAAAGTATTTTACTTTTATGATCTCATCTGATTCTCTGAATGACCCTGTGAGTTTGGGGACCTTAACCTCATTTTACAATCAAGTAAACTGAAGCTTAAACTGCATTCACTGGGTCTTCTTGAGTCCCAAGCACAGTGCTCTGCTCACTAGACCACACAGCTACCTTGTCAACACACAGTAAAAAATGCAAGGACGCCATTAATAGGGCAAGAGATGGCTTCCAGATCAGCCTCTGGAGTTGGCTAAGATTCTGGATTTTGAAATCCAAGTGTACAAACATTTAATGTAATTTCTCTTCACTAACAAACCCCAAAATACCAAATAAAGAACCATGCAATGAATTGGCATGAGGGGAGTGGGAACACCCAGGATACCTTCCAAAAAGGTACCCCTAGAATTTACTGCTAGCTCCTTCTGACAGCATCGCCCAAGGAATTAAAGGATATTTTTTTCAAAAGCCAGAGACTTGAGATGGCTGCCTTAATCCCTCACTGCCATGGGCACTCTCCCTCTATAGTTAAGCCTCAAATCTCTACTACAGCACTTCGAGTAAAAGGTGTGTTTTACACAAAGGAATGCAATTACACCTAATGGCGAAGTCCACAAGTGACCTACTTTAGCTCTAAGGCCTACTAAGATTCTCTCCCGCTCCTACGCTGCATAAAGCTGTGGTTCTTGCTAACTTAACTTCAGAGGTGAGTGAGTCAAAGCTGCTCCTTTTGAAGCCTCGGATATCTCAGATTGTTGTGGGTTTCTCTACTCCCCAGGCCCAAAATCTCAGAAGAAAAACAGTTCATTAAGAACAAGGCGTCTAGTATTGCAGGAGAAAAAGTGAGTTCAACAGCAATACAGCAGATGAGTCAATGGGGGGTTTAGTGTGAGCTCCAGCAAAATCCCATTGGGTCTGTCTCTGCCTGAGTAGGAGGAAAAGGACTTTGTCATACATGGAAGTGACTTGATCTACGTGAGTTTACGTGCAAAACCATAAAAAGCACAGTCAACAGTACAAATACCCAATAGAGATCAAAGGGAGAAATATAATAAGAGCTACAATAAGTGGAAGAAAGGGGTTTTTTTCAATTCAAGAAAGGGAGATTGGGAGTTCAGTTGAAGTACTGATTTCTAGGGTAGCTATGGGAACCGGGAATTGCTGGGTTGTTTTTTTGTTTGTTTTTTTGGGTGGTGGCCTGTTAAGTGGTAATAAAGCAACTTCCATAGTCCCTTCTAATCTTTTGAAAGGATAGTGACCCAGAAGATTTCAAATGTGCTATCTATCCAGATAAGGAACCTTTATGCAGAGAGTTCACAGTGAAATCCTTTAAACGCTTTCACTAAAATCTAAACCACCAATCAGGGCTGCTACTAGTTACCACACCAACTCTTCTCTCCAATCACTCCCAGCCTTCAGCAAGACCAGATTTAGAGCTGAAGGCAAACTCCAGAGGTTCCCTACTACGACCGCATTAGCTTCACACAGAAGAAAAGTAAAGTCAAACAGACGCAAATGGCAGAGCAAGGAGCGCAGTATTCCCTACACAATTTGCCCATCGCGTGTGAAGGGGGTTCTGGGAATACGCGGCAGCCTCTATGCCCCGATGAACACTGTCTAAAGGATCTATTTCTCCCGGCTAACTTACAAAGACAAGAAAACAGAAACCGGGGCCTGGCACCATCCCTGGCACCGACTCAGTGGATAGCCGCCTTCGCCCCCAAGGCTGCCGTCTCTCATTTTCTCCTCCCCTTTCCCGTCATCCCTCCTCCAGGCTTCCCCATTCTGCCCCTCATGCCTGTGTCTCACACTTGCCATTCTCCCACTACACAAGGCCCAGGGGGAAGAACTGATGCTCAGTCCGAAAGTACAAGTGTCGGGCAGGGACAGGGACGGACACCCCCACGTGGGTGTGCCCAGACCACTGAGCAGCCGACCGGGGGGTCCAGCAGTTTCTTCAGCATTAGACCCCACTCTGTCCCTGATGAGGGCTTAGATTCAACTGCAAGGACACAGTCAGCAGCCCCCGGGGGGTGAAAGCCCGCCTGCAGTGAGCCAGGGGAGGGGCGCTCTCTTCGCTCTTTTCTGTGGTCCCTACCTCTAGCCGGCCTCCAGCCTCGCTGCTAGGAGCGCCACTTCCTTTCCCAGGACCCTGATTTCTGCCCCATTTAGGGCTGGGGTACGCGGCCATCTGGTCGTTATTCCCACTTTTCTCAAACAGCCCGAGATTAAGAGTTGGGAAAGGGGAGCTCGGTGTTTAGGAGGAAACAGACTGGCCCCAGAGGACGCGTCCACACCTAACAGCCCCTGAACCCCCACATCTGCCTTCGGATTCCCCGTCTACACGACCCTCTTCCAGTAATAGCTTAATTTCACGTTAGGCTCTTTCCATCATCAAAAGAAGACAGCAGAGCAGGCCCTGAGGCCGCTGCAGGAGATCCCCCAAAAACCCCGAAAGTTCTGATCCCAAGAGCCCAGGTCCTAGGGAGGGAGCCTGGAATGCCGCCCCCACCCCACATTTCAGGCGGCCATTTGGGAGACAAGGGCAGAACCGAGAGTCGAAATTAAGAGAAGGACGGAAGAGGCACGAGCGGAGGCCAAGGAGCCACACGCCGCCCCGCCCTTAACGCTCCCCAGAAGCCCAGGTGGCTCTAAGGGGCCCTGGGGACCCCAGCTGTGCCGCGCCCTAAGGGAGTCTCTGCCTTCATGGGCGTCTCCCCGCGCGGGAAGGGCGGTCACGGGTGGGAGTGGGATGAGACCTGAGTGGTGAAATGGTCGCCTGGGAGGGAGTTCTTTTGGGGGGGCAGGGGCCCCGCCC
>CM053624.1:374374604-374395718 GCA_028646595.1 Phalanger gymnotis | reverse complement strand
AACAAAGACATTCTTTAAATTCAGTTTTCTTTTATTTTTAGTTCCATCTTCTCTCCCACTGTTGCCCTGTCCCCAACCTATTGAGAAGGTAAGAAAAACAAAACCCATTACAAATATGGATGGTCGCACAAAACAAATTCCTGCATTAGCCATGAAAGAAAAGTGGGGGGGGCGGGGAAGGGAGCCAGGGAGGAAGGAAGGGAGAGAGGGAGGGGGAAAAGAGGGAGGAAGGTAGGAGGAGAAGGAGGAAGTAAGGAAGCAAGGAGGGAGAGAGGGAGGGAGTGAGGAAAGGAGGAAGGAAGGGAGGGAGGGAGGAAGGGAGAGAGGGAGGGGAGAAAGCAGGAAGCAAGGCAGGGAGGGAGGAAGGGAGAGAGGGAGGGGAGAAAGCAGGAAGGAAGGCAGGGAGGGAAGCAAGGAGGGAAAGAGGAAGAACAAGAACAAAATATGCTTCAGCACACTCAGAGTCCTTCAGTTCTCTAACTCCAGGTGGGTGGCATATTTTATCATGAGGCCTTTGGAATTGTGGTTGGTCACTGTATTAATCAGAGTTGCTAAGTTTTTCAAAGTTGATTATCTTTATAAATTTGCTGTTATTGTATTCATTGTTCTCCTGGTTCTGCTCCCTTCACTTTGCATCAGTTCATACAAGTCTTCTCAGGTTTCTCTGAGACTAGTTGGACCTGTTCACAGCTTCACCAACTATTTTCCTATGACCCCTCCAGCCTTTTTCGTTTTCCTTTTCTGTCACCTTGGCCAATCTGATAGGCGTGAGGTAATTTACAGTTCTCTAATTATTGGTGATTTAGAGCATTATTTAATGTTGCTGTGGAATTCGACAAGGACTAAGTACCCACTATGTGCAGGGCACTGTTCTAGGAGCTGGGGCTAGAAAGCCCCCAGATGAAACATTCTGTCTTCAAGGAGCCTACCCTCCACTTGGGTGAAGCAGCATGTTCACGAATCAATACGGGGAAAACCTATACAAATTAATAAGTCTCTTCAAACAGGAAGCGGGGAGATGAGAGCTGGGAGCCCGGTGTGGGGTCAGCAGGGAGCTGGGCTTGGCTGGATGGGAGGAGGTGAGGGGCAGTCGTGTGAAATCTGCTGAAAGGTAGGTGAGAGCAAGGCTGTGAAACGCCTGGAGATCAGACTATGGAGTTAGTATTCGATCGAAGAGGCCACAGGGAGCCTAGAAACTCACTGAGCAGGGAAAGTGCGGGCTTCCGCGGCTCGGTGGAAGGAGAGGTCCTACCCTGGCCTTTGCCCCGCGGGAGACTGGAGCTTGCGAGGCTGACTTTAGAAAGCGGTGGAGAAAACGCCAACAACGAGGGTTTCGCTGATGTGTCCTGTGAGCGGGCACACCGCCGGAGCTGGTACTTGACCGTTAACCGGCGCACTCCTTTCTTGGCCTAAGGAAGGTCACTCTGGAAGGCGCGTCGGGAGGGCTGCAGCGCGGGGGTCCCGGGGCAAGGTGCCCCTTTTCTAGTCTGCTGCCTTTTCTTCCTTCTGGCTTGAGGTGCTGCCTCTCATCCCTCAGGTCTGGATCTTAGAGGTTGAATTAATTAGCACTGTTTGTTTCTGAGGCCATAATGAATAAGAGGTCAGCCTTTTGAGCCGGACCCTGGGGGCCAGGTCTCACCACCCACCCCTGCTCCCTGATTTGCTTTTTCTCCACACAGATTCTAATGCCTGGTTGAATAGTGCCCAGACAGCAAATCCTCGCCAATTGTTGGACCGCTGAGGACTCTGTGGACTTAATTATTTTTACTGGTTTCCTCATTAGAATGTACGCCCTTTGAGGGCAGGCGTGGTGTTTCAGCCTTTTTTTGCATCCTCAGCACTTGGCGCTGTGTCCAGCACACAGTAAGTGCTTAATCAGTGCTTGCCCATTGACTGACCCTGAGGTACATGGCGTGCTTACTCCAGCCCATCCCTTGGCTCTGGGCAACCTCACCCCCAAATCATCCCTGGCAGATGAAAGAATTCAACCTGGCTTTTAAATAGTCTCAGAAACACCCTGAGCAACATGCCTTCAGATCCTTTTAATCTCTCAATCAGCTTTTACTGAGTGTCAGCTACACACCAGGTGCCGCATTGATGGACACTAGAGAAATAAAGCTGAACGGCAGCATCGCTGCCCTCAGGGAGCTGACCGTCTTTTGGGGCAGACATATGGAAAATAGGTAGGAGATAACGGGAGAAAGGAGGCAAGTGCAGCTGGGGGTCAACATGTAGTGCAGTAAAGGTGGGAGTGTATTCCTGGAGGGAGTAGACTGCCAGTAAGAACACCTGGGAGTAGGAGATGAAATGTGCCTGCCTCCTTTCTCCTCTCTGTCCCCAGGGGCCAGCGGTGAACTCGCCCTCCCTTTGCGAACAGTATTGTTAGCCAGAGACTTGGAGCTGGCTCCGGGGTCAGCCCCTTCCGCCGTGAAGCTGCTGGAACCAGAGGGAGGGGCCCAGGCCTGGAGCTGAGAGGTCCTCTGCTAACGGCCTGAATCTCCACTGTTAGGAGCCCTCCTGGACTACCTCGAACCCTTCTCAGACCTCCCCGGCTTTCTTCTCGGCCCTGGGCCCACCAGAAAAACCAGTCAGGTGACCGGGGGCTGACTTCCGTCCTCTCTCCCTCTGTGGCTCTGAATGGCTATGACCTACACTCACACACACACTCATGCACACTCACATACACTCAGGCACACTCACACACTCAGTCACACATACACTCAGACACACTCGTGTGTACTTGTGAGCACAGACACACACAAACCCCTATGTTTTCTCAGCAGAAGTGTGTTCTGATATCTGCTTTCTGTTTTTATGCATTTTTGGTGTCCACATTTTGGGGTCCGGACCTGCCTTCTCACTGGTGCCAGGAGCTCTGGTCCCAGAATCTCTCCACAGTCTTATCAGGCTGCTTCTGCCTGTGGCTTGTGCTCCTCCAGAGCTAAGTGGGGCGTGGAGAAGTTCAGGGGCTTGCTTGGGGTCAGGGCATGTCAGAACTGGAACCCAAACCCTGATCCTCCTGACACCGAGGTCAGCTCTCTCTCCATCCTGCCACTTGACCTCTGATCCTATAGAGACGTACCAAAATGTTTAAAAATGAACCAAATTCCTTCACTGGGAAAAGTATTGTTTGATGTGGTAACTTTCTGAGGTCAGTCTGTTTTCTTGATTAGTAAAAATCTGTACCAAAAGAAGTCATAATACTATCTCTTTGGCCATAAATGGATCAAACCCAGTTATTCTTCCAGTAGAATTTCCCGCTTTGGCTTTCCCAGATACACCTTCTGATTTCATCAGGGAACCTTCAGGAAAGAGACGGCCCAATGATGGGACAGCCTGGAGAACAGAGTAGTCAAGACTACAAGAATTCGTTTCTACATCTGTGAAATGGCCCAATAGATTGAATGTCTGAACACCAGGCCTCTCTTGAAGTGTTCTCTGCCCAGGCAGGTCGAGGGATTTTCTCACCGTCACACAGCCAGGAAGTGTGTGAGATGGGACTTGGACCAGTGCTCCCAACTCTAGGCCCTGTGCCCTGTGGCCTGTGCCCTGACAGTATTCATTCAGCAAGCCTTCAGACTCTCAGACCATTCCTCACCCACATCCTGCTTTGGAGAGGGATCCCTGTAAGCCTCAGAGGAAGGCAGGCCCACAGCTTTTTAAGCAGGCCGGCTTCTTGTGGGTTGTTTCTGGCCTATTTCCTCTTCTCAGTGGTGGATGAATCAAGGCTTCCAGCCTTCCTGTTCACAGAGACCTTTCTCTCAATGCCAGCCAAGAACCTGAAATGTGAAAAGCCTTATCGGTGGGAAGCAGAGAGCTGCCAGGCCTGGGATGCTTGGCCAGGGATGATGTCATTCCTTCAATGTGCTGGAGGGCCTGGAGCAGGTCAGCTCTTAACCAAAGACAGCTGGCCCCACAGCCAGGGAAGGGGAGTGGAAAGAGAAAGATCATTGATGACGAGGAACAGCCAATTAGCTCAGGGAGGACCTTGAGACGCTGTTTGTTGGTCTCTTGACCTCTTGATGTGTGAGGGGTCCCACAGCCTAGAGCTGGGCTCAGCCCCCTTGTCATTGCATGAGGCAGCCTTGGGTCTGTTTCGGCTTGAAGAAATGCCCCAGATTCTAAGCTGGCCTAGGATGTTGGCCCATTCTCCATCCCTGGGGAGCGCTTAAATCGGTACACCCAGCACCCACGCTCACCTAACTAAACTGTTAGTTTCTCTCATGGAAAATTATCACATGTGGAGCTAGTGGCCCATTCCCCAGTAGGAAAAATAAGTGAATTATCCATGACCCTGCAGAGGAGGGAGTGCCATGAGGAGGCTAGAAGTGGATTAAGTGTTCTGGCACATTCCCCTCCCCACCTACTTTTCTTCTCTAATTCAAACAAAGCCAGGCTCAAGCTGCTCCGACGAAGTCTTTCTGAAAACCCTCCTTGGGCAGCAGCAGCTGTCAGTAAACACTCTTCACTGAATGAATCGGCCGTGGCTTCTCCATCCTCTCAGCAGTCCTAGGCAGGATGTGGTTCAATAGAAACCTCCTTCTGAGGGAATCTCTTCCTGGACTCTCGGTGGGCATGCTGGCTTCATCTGGCCTCCGAGCTAAATCAGCCTGCCCTCCCTTCACTGAGCCCTTCCTTCTCTTGGCTTTAGGCCAACTTTTCAAAACAAGAAACACTTAATCAGTAGGGATCATTCAGCCCCAGAGTCTTTGTCCCTAAGTGAAATGGGAACATCGCCCAGGTTCCCCCAGGGCACTGGGCTGGCCCTTCCTTCCTCAGCCGGAGTGGAAACAGGGGAAGGTGGAGGTTGTCTCCTTGTTTATTGTGGCTCTGATGTTCCCTCCAGCCACAGACCTGTGTTCTGACAGTAGCTGTGTGACCCCATTCAAGTCCCTCAGCCTCTCTGAGACTCAATTCCTTTCTCTAGAAAATGGGAGTGATAAAGCACTTTCTTAGCCAAATGGTGTCTGATGGAGAAGAAGAGCCATACTTTTATTCATGGACAAAAAGCATTCATTTTTTTTTCCACCCAGGCAGAACATTACATATAAAAGGATAATTGTAGGGGAGGGACTTGCCCCCGAACCATTCCTGAATGATGTCCATCCATATAAAAAGACAAGAAAAAGGTGATAATGGTAACAAGTCATCATCACTGGCATGTAGGTAACATTCAAGTTTGTAAAGTACTTTCTCTCATGTGAGCCTTACAACTATCCTGAGGCTGTCAGAAGCACTTTATAACCCCTGTTTTATAGAGAAAGGAACTGAGGCTCAGAGAGGTTGCGATTTGCCTGGGGTAACACAGCTGCTAAGTGTCTGAGGCAAGATTTGAAGCCAGGACTTACTGCCCTCTCTCCGCCATGCTAGGCTGCATTGGGTGGCTAGTACGGTAGGATTTATTCTCTTGTCTCTTCATAAGGGTGCCATTTTTATGCCCTCTATTGGCTCGCCTAGGCTAGTGATGATGAGGCAAAAGACAGATGCATGAGAGGCTGAGCTTGCCATGCCGCCTCTCCTTGACTCAGTTTCCCTTCTTTGAGACAGTGTGTAGAATGGAATATGTGGGTCGCAGTTCTAGCTGTTGTTACAACAATTCACCTAGCAGCTGCTGTGGGGGTGGAAAACCAACACAAGCCCGACAATAAGAACAGGGCAGGTTCTTTTGATCTGCTTTACTAAGGAAAGTAATGTAAAGGGTTAACGATCTTGCTTTAATCCAGCATATATATATGTGTGTGTGTGTGTGTGTGTGTGTATATATATATATATATATATATATATATGTATATAAACTCACGCAGTTCAGGAGGAAAAGCCAGCACCCTGAACTTCAGAGCAAATACAAACAAGTTACAGACAGACCAGATCACAATTCATCGTTACCAAGAAACCAACAACATCTGGGTCGACAAACCCGGAGGCTCTTAGAGCAGCTGCCCAGAGAGTCCTGAGCCAACAGGCCTCCAGGCGTGAGAGCCTTAAAGGAGAACACCAACCTCTGGGCTTATATATTTTGTTCAGGGTCAAAGGTGAGTCACACATGTGACTCACCCATGAGACCTAAAAGCGTCACAAAAATGCCACCCATGTGGTCCAAAAGCCTATGATATCACAAACATGTCACTCAAACCCATGTAAACTAGGCTTTCCCTTGAGGCAGGGAGCTCATCAAGGACTCCTAATTTAATCAAGGAAACAAAGGTCAAACTCTTCAAGGGCACTTGATTGAATAAGTGCTAAAAGCCTGTCTTAATTACCAATACAGCTGTGCTACCTATCAATTCTCTGGGGCTCGTCTTTGGGGGTTAGACTTAATGACATGTAAGACTCCTGGCTCTAAATCTATAATCTTATAATCTTAAGCAAGAAGATGGAGAGGACTTTCCTAGTTGAATATGAGAAAGCTCCTTCAGGACTCTCCAAGGATCTTGCTCCTGGGTGGTAGGGCCTTGGAAGTCTCCCACCCCCCGTGGCCCACTTACTATGGAATAGCCCTGCATAAGGCCTGTCCCTTCCCCTTATCACATTGGTGAATTCCTCCTGGAGCCCCCATTTTGTTTTATTTATTAGTTCAATGGCTTTCTTACTTTCAGTTTTATTAATCTCTTCTTTGATTTTCAGAATTTCCAATCTGGTGTTTAATTGAAGATTTTTAATTTGTTCTTTTTCTAGTTTTTTTTTTTTAAGTTTCATGCCCAATTCATTGATCTGCTTTTTCTCTCTTTTATTGTTATAAGCATATAAGCAATTAGAGATATACTCTTTCCTCTAAGTACTGCTTTGGTTGCATCCCATGCATTTTGATGTTGTCTCATTGTTGTGAATTTATTTAATGAAAGTATCAATTGTTTTTTATGATTTGTTCTTTGACCCATTTGTTTTTGAGGATTAGATCATTTAATTTCCAATTAATTTTCAATCTCTTTCCATTGTCCATTATTGAATGTGATTTTTATTGCATTATGATCTGAAAAGAATGTATTTACTATTTCTGCTTTTTTTGCATTTTGTCGTGAGGTTTTTGTAGAAAGTTGAGGTTCCCCCTAGCATAGTTTTATTATCTATTTCTTCCTGTAACTCATTCGACTTCTTCAAAAATTTAGATTCTATGCCATTTGGTGCATATATGCTTTGTATTGATATGACTTCATTGTCTATGGTACCTTTCAGTAAGATATAGTTTCCTTCTTTATCTCTCTTAATTAGATCTATTTTTGCTCTCGCTGTGTCTGAGATCATGATTCTTTGCTTTCTTTGCTTCAACTGAAGCATAATAGATTTGGCTCCAGCCCCTCACCTTAACCCTGTGCATAATCTCTCAGCTTCAGATGTGTTTCTTGTAAATAATGTATTGTAGGATTCTGGTTTTTGATCCATTCTGCTATCCACTTCTGTTTTATGGGTGACTTTATACTATTCACATTTATAGTTGTGATAATTAATTGTGTATTTTCCTCCAAGCTAATTTTCATTTGTTCATTTCCCTCTGTCTTTAACCCCCTCCCCCCATCCTTTCCCTCCTCACCTTCTGATCACTGCTTTCCTTCCCCTTCCCCTTCCCTTTTATCAGTCTGTTCCTCATCTCTCCCCATTGTCACTATCCCTTTTTACTGCCTTATTGGGTAAGGTAGATTTCTATATCCAACCGAGTGTGTACGTTATTCCCTCTTTGAGCCAATTTTGATGAGAATAAGATTTAAGCTTTGTCTCCCACACTCCTCCATCTTCCCTTCCATTATAATAGCTCTTTTATGTGGGATAATTTATCCCATTCAAGCTCCATCTCCCCCGCCCCTTCTTTTTCCAGTGCCATTTTCTTTCTCACCTCTTTATTTTATTTTTTTCGGGCTATCATCACATCAAAGTCACCTTATATATTCCACATCCTCTGTCTACATATACTCCTTCTAATTGCTCTTATAATAATAAAGTTGTTGTTAAAAGTTATAAATATCTTGCCATATAGAAATATAAACAGTTTAATCTTATTAAATTGCTTATTTTTTTCTTTCTTGTTTCTTTTTTACTTTGTTATGTTTCTCTTGGGTCTTGTATTTGCAGGTCAAATCTTGTATTCAGCTCTGGTCTTTTAATTAGAAATGTTTGAAAGTCCTCTATTTTATTAAATATCCATTTTCCCCCCAGAAAGATTATATTGAATTTTACTGGATAAATGATTCTTAGTTATAATCCTAACTCCTTTTCCTTCTAGTATGTCCTATTTCAAGCCCTCCAGTTCTTTAAGGTGCAAGCTGATAAATCCTGTGTAATCCTGACTGTAGCACCATGATACTTGGCTGCCTACAATACTTTCTCTTTGCTCTGTGAGCTCTGGAATTTCACTGTGATGTTCCTGGGAGTTCTCATTTTGGGATCTCTTTCAGGCAATGATCGGTAGATTCATTCAATCTCTATTTTGCCCTCTGGTTCTAATATATCAGGACTGTTTTCTTTGATAATTTTTTGAGAGATATTGTCCAGGCTTTTTTTTTTAATCATAGCTTTCAGGTAGCCCAGTAATTTTTATATTATCTCTCCTGGATCTATTTTCTAGGTCAGTTTTTTTCAATAAGAAATTTCACATTTTCTTCAATTTTTTTAAAATTTTATTTTATGTCTCATGTCTCATAGAGTCATTAGTTTTCACTTGTTCAATTCTAATTTTTAAGGAATTATTTTCTTCAGGGGCTTTTGTATTTTCTTTTCCATTTGGCTGATTCTATTTTTTAGGGAGTCATTTTCCTCAGCAAATTTTTGTCTATCTTTTCCCTTGCTATTGAGTCTTTTTTCATGATTCTCTTGCATTACTCTTCTTTCTTTTACCAATTTTTCTTCTACTTCCCTAATTTGCTTTTTAAAGTTCTTCGAGGAATTCTTTTTGGGGTTGAAACCAAATTACAGTTTTCTTTGAGGCTTCACATGTAGCCATTTTGACACTATTGTCTTCTTCTAAGTTTATGCCTTGATCCTTCCTATCACCATAGTAACGTTCTACAGTCAAGCTCTTTTGGGGGGGAGTTTCCCCCATTTTTTCTGCATTTTTTGGTGACAGTGTTTTATATGTGGGAGTTGAACTCTGGCCCTGCACTGTCCCAAGCTTTTTGTGCTGGGGCTCTGGGTCTTACTGCTGGCTTTCACTGGGTTTCAGGGTCTAGTTACTTGCTATCTACGGAGGGTAGGCTTCCCTTCCAGCTTGTACTGGGGGTGGGGCCTCCCTGCTGACCTCATCTGGGGGCAGGTTTAGCTGCTGGCCTGCTCCAGGGGAGGAGCCTTGCTGCTGGGTTTCTATGGAAGCAAGGTCTCTGCCGTTAGGCCCCAGGGATGGGGTCTTGCTTTTGGCCAGCCTTGGGGCAGGTCTTCACTACTGTTCATCAATGGAGTCAAGGTCTCACTAGTGGCTTGTGCTGGGGATGGGATCATTGGGGTGGGGCCTTGCAGTGCTGCACAGACTACTCACTTGCTAGGGGGCTGCTGGCTTGAAGGAAGGTGCCTTGATAGTGGATTGCCCCAGGCTTGGAGCCTTGCCCCCTGCTGTGAGGCTAGGGGTGGGGGGTGGTGTTACTGCTGCTGCTGCTCCTAGACCTTGCTCCCTCCCACCCCAGTGAGATAAACCTTTCCTGCCGGGCTGGTTGGCTGCTTCTCTGCTCCTAGATCCATTCTGAGGCAGTTTTCTAGTTGTCCAGGAGGGAATCTAAGATGGCTTCAGAGAGTTCCTTCCTCACTCCACCTTCTTGGCACTGAAAGGTTCCCCCGCCCCCACCCCCAGCCTCCATTTCCCCTAGCTGCAGCTGAGCATCTGGGTGAGGTGAGGGACTATGAGGATTACATAGTACATCTCATAGGGGATCTGACACTCTACTGTCCATGGAAACAATGATGATAGATCATGAGGTAAGCCTGGGTTGGATGGAACCATAGATTCTAAAAGTCTGAATAACTGGGGGCAGCTTCTCCCGCTCACCATTCCCTCTGAGCTCTTGGGAACACCCAAGGTAAGAATGTGGACAAGCATTAACAAAGCACCTACTGTGTTCTAGTCACTGTGCTGGCCACAAGGGGTACAAAGACCAAAAACCCCAACAACCCCAAAACAAACCAGTCTCTGCCCTCAAGAAGCTTCCATTCTATCATCACGATTCCAATATGTCATAGTGAAGAGAAGGACAACTTTTGCTTCCTTCTACCGGTATAGGGAATCCTTGAGGTGCTGATTGGTGGAGTAGAGGGAGGGGTTTGATTGCAGCTCCCATAATTATTCTTGGGAAAGACCCACTTCCCTAAGCATCCTCTGGTTTAGGTCAGGAGAAAATTCTCCATGGCAACTGAAAGTCAACCAAACCCAGAATCTTGGTAAGAAGGAAACTTAGCACCCATACCCGACCCACAAGAGGCTGAAACCTACCCATCAAGCAGTCACCCAGTTTGGTCTTGACCACCTCCATTGAGGATGGAGCTCATTCCACCTGGCTGTCACTGGGAAGGAGAAATTTCCTCTCATTTGGCCCAGCTGGCCTTTTTACATCTTCCACCCATCATTCCTGGTTCTTCCTCTGGGACCAAATGGAAAAAGGTCTTTCACTCCAGATTCTCACCCCTAGACAGACCTCCTCTGGGGGGCTGTGAAGAAATCTTTACAGTGGAGGGCTCTTCGGCAATGGGCATCCCAAATGTGTGGAACTAGAAGGAGCCTTAGAGGTCATGTCATTGAAGACCTTCACTTGGCAGACAAGGAAAGTGAAGCCCATGGAGAAGAAGGGACTCTACAGAACACCTCCATTCCACAGATGAAGAGGCCCAGAAAGGGGAAGGGGATTCTGCAGTACTGCTGATGGTGCCTCTGTTGCTCACAGTCAAATGTCTTGGGGGATACCAAAGCTGCATTGACAGCAAAAGGTAGCCACATGCTGGGGATCCTTGCTGAAGGAGCACTGAATCTATCTCCCCTAATTAGGTATTAGTAATGGCGCATTAAGAGGGGAAAGAGTCATCTCCAACATTCTTTTAAGGCTTCTCCACCTTCAAGACTTAATTCATAATCTTGGTGTAACTTCTGGAGCTCCAACTCTGCCAAAACATAGAACACTTAATATTGTCTTGACATGCCTTAGTGATCATTCCAGGCTTCGAGAAGTGGACAAACCAACCAGAGGAAATTCTGGACAGGACGCGATTCTTACTAACAGGGAGGGGCTGGTGGCTGCGATGGGGGTGACTAAAACACCAGGCAGAACAGACTTAAGGAGAGGAAGGTCAAGCACTCTCAAAACCCCTCTGGTTTGGGGAGAGCAGGTTTCAGAGACTTCAGAGGAAAGGCCTAATGACCTGCCTCCTTCTACAGGAGAAGCCAGCCCAGGAGGGATGGGGGAGACTCAAGAATAAAAGTCTGAGGGACACCAAGGGAAATTCCTCTTCTTTCTCTGCCAGGGATTGGAAAGGAAAGAGCTTTCATTTGTATGTAGTTGTTTACTGCTGTCTCCTCCATTAGACTATAAGCTCCTTGAGGGCAGTCTTTGATTCTTTTTGTGTCCCCAGTGCCTAGCATGGTGCCTGACACACAGTAGGCACTTAATGTTTATTACATTGAATTGGAAGGGTTAATAAGGAATTGGTGCACAAGATATAAGAAGGCACTGTCCCCATGTATGGATGCCCTCAAGGAGATCCCTTCCCTTGGGTCTTGGCAGACCTGGCCACTGTGACCAATAAACTACCGTCAGGGATCTTGAAGGATCATGGAGAATGGGCTCCAAGAAGGGCAGATGTCACCTGGATTTCCAAAAAGGGAAGAGAACAGAACCCACCAATTATAGGCTAGTGAAATTTGAGATTATGCCCAAGGGCCAGAGGATGCAGAGCTGGAAGGGACCTTCAAGGACCTGAGTCTAAGTCTTCCACTTTACACAGAAAGAAACTGATATCTGGGCTGCCTTAATGGCTTGCCCTAGCTCTCACCGGCTGAGCAAGGATTCAAATCCAGGGCCTAATGGACTGCAAGTCTGGGACTCTTTCCAATGTACCACAACTTCCTTTCTATCTTCCTCAGTGTTTGGATGACGCTGGGCACATAGCTGCAACTCAATAAGTAATCATTGAACTGAAGATGGATATTCTGTTTTCTGGGCACCCAAAGAATGCAGGGATCTGGATTTTCCCCTTTCTGGCTTATTAAATCTTGTACTGGCTGTTGGACAAAATGAAGGCTGTTTTTCTACTTTCTAATGAAGGCCTTGGGACTAATTAAAGCATTCCTCTCCCTTTTAATGAGTGATAGATTTGGTGCAATTACAGTCTAGCTAGGTCAACACTACAGCTGCTTAATCACGGTCAAAGAGCTGGCGGAGCCCTCTGGTCACTTTTCTCTGTGGAGTTTACTGAGGATGCACGGAGCAAGTCTTTAGAATTATGGGAAGCTCATGGCTACTACAGCTGTCACCAGAAGGATAAGGAAATAGCGATCCATTGTACCTACTATGTGCCAGGAATTGTGTTAGGTGCTAGGAATACAAAGACAAAAACAAAGCAGTCTGCCCTTTGGGAGCTCGCATTCCAGACACAAGGGAAACCCTAAACCAAAGAGACTGGGATTGAACCTGTGACTCCTTCCTCAGTGCAGCTCAGGGATTTCTCTGGGACTTAGAAAGTTGCCTCTGGCACTGAAAAAGTAAGCGACTTGCCCAAGGTCACACGTTCAATGCATGTCAGAGGCTTCCTGGCTCCGAGGTCAGCTAAGTCACCTGAGGCTGTCTCTCTGGGTACGGACAATACACAACGTACATTTGGGGAGCAGGGCTGATGTAGCAGGGGGCGTTTGAACCGAACCTTGAAGGAGGCTAGGGATTCTGAGAGCTGATAGAGACCAGGGAATGAGTGCATGACGAGCAGGTCAGTGGGGCCTGGGGTCAGACCGTGTGTGAAGGGAGCGGCTGGGAAGATCTGTCTTGGTCCAAAGTCCACAGAGAAGTCCTTGATCAGCGTCCTCATTCAAACCTCGATGGGCTCTGTGCCTCCATCAAACTGTCTTCCTGTAATATCATCCAAGGGTCACCTGGCACTGTCCTCATAACGAAGATGCCACATGGTCCAAGCTCTCCAGAAAAACACCGATAAACAAGCATGTGGCCATCTGCAGTGAAGCCAGCCGAGAGCCCATAGCGGTCCTGGGACCTATTGACCCATTGGTATTTTCAGGCAGGTGGGTGGTGCAGGGGATAAAGCGCAGACCTAGGAGTCAAGAAGAAGGAAACTTAGCAGCCGTGCCCCATTCACAAGAGGCTGAAACCCACCTATCAAGCTGCTGCCCAGCCTGGCCTCGACCACTTCCGCTGAGGATGGAGCGCATTCTACCTGGATCTCACTCCCAGTGATCTCCTTCCCAAGGAGAGATTTCCTCCCATAAAGGCCTTTGTATATTTTCCACCCATCATTCCTGGTTCTTCAAATTCTGCTCAAACACTCGTTAGCTGGATGACTTTGGACAAACCACTTTGTGTCTGACAGCTTCCATTTCTTATCTGTGAAATGAGGGGTTGGTTCGACTTCATGGCCTCTGAGCTCCATGACCTGTGACCCTCTACTCCGACTTTGCCCAAACCTGCCCTAAAAGGATAGCCAGGCAAGCCCTGACTGGAGATTAGGCACATCTGCCCCTTCTATGACTAAGCCAGTAATGCTAGTCGTCATCAAGGAAATGCTGTCCTTGACTCAGAGACGTTAGTCACAGATCACACCCTCTAACCTAGGCACTGGTAACTCATTTAACCAACGCCTCATGAAAACACAGTGCTGTGAGAGGGGGAAAGTGAAGAGGTGGGGGGAACAACATCCCCAGAATGGATGGGCTCAAGACCACGAGGATGATGAGCAGGTTCTGGACCCATAAGCCTGGTTGGAGATGAAAAGGCAGGTCTGGGTGACAGTGAGGTTCCAGTGTGAGCCTTGCCTGTCACCTTGTGGGTAACAGAAATCAAAACAGAAAATCCCACCTTCTCCAGGAAGAGAAGACTTTCTCAATCTCTCAACTTCACTGCTCGCCTGTTAATCATTACCTGTTTATCTTGTTTGTACGTAGCTGTTTTCATGTTATCTCTCCTGTTAGACTGCAAACTCCTGAGGGCAGACTGTCTTTTGCCAGTTTTTGTACCACCAGAGATTAGCATGGTGCCTGGCACATTAGAGATGCTTAATCAATGTTTATTGATTGACAGAGGTGAGAGGGGAAAAATTATTGCTAGTTGAATTTTTTTTCAAAAGTTTTAAAATGTTGAAGAAGATGAGTCTAGGTAGACAGTGGGTCTGCATAGCGGTGAAGCTGACAGGGATAGTGCCAGGTCCTGGGGACGGGAGGCAGGAAGGCCAGTGGCTACTGAGGAGAGTGAGTGTTGACTGATTGCAGACTTGGTGACTGCTGGGTGGCCTCCAGGAAGGGTCCAAGCAGAGATGGAGAACTGTCAGGAAGTGCCCAGACCTGACTCCTACAGCCAGCAGTGATTCCTGGGGCTCTGACGGCACCTCGAGGCTGTCTCAGGAAGGGCTGGGGCATCCCCTCCAGCTTCCCCAGGACAAGTCATCTGTGCAATATGCACTGACCATGAGGAGGCTGGGCCTTCTAAAGCGCTTAGCTCAGTGCCTGGTCCATAGCAGGGGCTCAATGAATGCTTCCTCTCCCTTCTCAAGCAAGGCCCTGGCACTTTTCTCACCCCTAACCCAAGGCACCGAGAACTCCAGATGTCTGTCCTTTGCAGGATTCTGGGTCTGAGCTGAAGTCCCAGGGGCCTTGGAGTTAGGCAAGACTTGGATTCCAATCCTGCCCTTTAGCCTCTCTGAGACTCTGTTTCCCCATCCATAAAATGGGGTCTTTGTACCTGTACTATGCACCTAAGAGGAACAGATGAGAGAATGCCTATAAAGCTCTTTGAAGACCTCACAGTGCCCTGGGAACCATTATAAGGGAACCCAGACGGGATCATAGATTCTACATCTGGAATGAACCCCAGAAACCAGGGAGTCAACCCTCTTGTTCATTTTTATTCGTTTAAATTTGATTTTGTTATTTAAAAACATTAACAAGCATTCAGGGACAGCTAGATGGCACAGTGAGTAGAGCACCGGCCCTGGAGTCCGGAGGACCTGAGTTCAAAAGTGGCCTCAGACACTTGACACACTAGCTGTGTGACTTTGGCAAGTCACTTAACCCCAGTTGCCCTGCCTTCCTCCCTCCAAAAAAAAAAAACCAAAACGACAAACAAGCATTCATTTTTTCTCTCCTTCCACCTCCACCACTTTCCCAATTGGACAATTTAAATTATAGTAATCGTGTTAAAAAGTGACCCCCTTCCCCAGCATGGCACAGTCAGGCAGGATGAATCCCAACATTGGGCATGTCCCAAAGTGGCTGCTGCAGCTGGTGCTGGAAGTCCTCCTCCTGGGCAGGACTGGGTCTCGAGCCCCAGTGCTGGTCCTCTGGAGAGGAGATTCAGGTTTGTCTGTTCATCCTTAGAGGTGACACTCCCAGCTTAGACGTGGGCACGCCGAGGGCCAGTGACTTGCACCAGGTCACACAGCAGTGCTTGGGCACTCAGGTCTCTCAATTCTTAAACAGCCAACTAGTCTCCATTGAAATCCTTTGTGCAAATTCTATTATTAGGTCTTGGTAAATAGTAGTTAAAAAGGAATGTTCTTTTTACTAGAAAAGCAAACAAGAATGTCCTTGACACACTGAGATTACGCTTCAGGCTGGTCTACATCAAGTTAGACATGGGGGTGGGGAGAGAGAGTTTTTTCTCCCCTCCCCCAACTTTTTTTTTTAAGAGAATAAGCCCCGCAGTACCAGCTGCTGTAAAAGTCTATATAAATGTTTCAATGATAACCAATATCGAGGTCAAATTATATCGTTCCGTATCTCCATCTACTATGTATTTTACTTTTAATTAAATGTGGATTAAAAAAATAAGATCTCTCTACAATCATATCCCCCCTGCCAAAACAAGAAGCCAAACCCCAGCAATGAGGAACGAACGGAGCGGCGGGCAGATTCCTGGTGGTCCACAGCGCTGTTGAGCTCCTTCCCACTGGAAGATTTGAGGGCTTCTGGGAGGGGGCTGGGAGGAATGGCCCCCAAGTCATGCTCCAGGCCTAGGATTCTTCCGGATGTCGAAGTTCGGTCACTTTGTTTTTTCCTTCAATCCCTCTGCGCCAGGTGCATGTAAACACACCTGCCCTCCTGGGCATGGCCCGGGATTACCAGATCAGAGGAAATGGGTTGGTCTTTGACCATAAATTGGATGTAAGTGCCCACACATCTTTGGGTGGGTGGGGGAGTCCATAATGGCATATTCTAAGAGCACCCATATAGCAATGGACCATAAACCTGGATCTAGGAGGAACCACAGAGTCCAACCTCCCTCCTTATCCCCACCAAATTTTACTAGACAGGGTGCCTTGGGCATAGTCGCAGGGCCCGTTGGTATCAGAGGCAGAATTTGAACCCAGTTCTTCTCACTTGCTCTTTCAGTGCTTGGACCTTGCTGCCTCCCTCCCTCTTTGCCTCTTAATTGCCCCAATGGGCTCTCAGTCTCCTCGGTTTCTCCAGCCCCATGAACCTCCATGTTTCCAGGCTCCTTCTCTCCCCAGCCAGAATTACTCCATGATGGGGAAGGACCAGGCTCTTCCTCTTCCTCATTTTAAAGCAGCTTCTCTGCAGGACGCCCTTCACTCATCGGTCATAGGCAGGCTTTGTTTGGTTATCACGTTGATTAGGATTTGGGGTCTGAACCAGAGACCCCCAAGACAGAGGGACTTCCCAGCATGAGGATCCCTTTGTGGGAGAGGATGAGCCCCAGGAAAGACAGCTGAGGCTCGTCTGGGACCCCTTCCTCTGGCCTCCTGCCTCTCTCCTTCCTTGCTCCAGCACCAGGCTCTCCTCTGGGGCCCCTTTCCACCCCCTCAGGCCACAGGCAGGGATGGAGAGTCTCAGCTGGGCTCCAAGGCTCTCAGGGCCTCACTGGCCACAGGCACAGAAAACAATAGGACAGAGGAGAGCTGAAAGGACAACCAAGACCTTGGGGCTCGGCTGGTCCAACCTCTCTCATTTACAGAAAATCAGCTGAGTCTCAGTAAGGACAAATGACTTGTCTAAGGTCACACCACAGAGCTGAGATTTTAGAAGGGCAGAAATCCCCTCTCCTGGCCGTGCCCAAACTTTCTGGTCTCAGGACCCTTTTATGCTCCAGGAACACCCTCGGACCCTCCCCACTGGCGGCTTTTCGGTCTCTATCAGATTTACTGCTTAGCAGTGGAAACTTCTGAGAAGTGAAAACAGTTTTGACTTGGGGGACCAGCCCCTGCCCCGCTCCTTCCCACATGCCCCTTGGAGAGCTTCCCACTAAGGCATACACTACCTGCCAGGAGGTTAGTCTTAGAGTGTAGCCTCAGACTAAGAAGTGGAGACTTTGAGATCAAATCCTGACTGTGTGACATGTCATGTTACCTTAGTTTCCTCATCCCTGAAATGAGCTGGAAAAGGAAATGGCAAACCACTCCAGCCCCTCTGCTGAGAAACTCCAGATGGGGCCGTAGAGTCAGACTCGACTGAAAACAACACAGCGATGAGAAGGAGATGAGGGGGGACCCAGGAGCAAGACTGAGAGTGATCATGGAGGACAGATGTTGGACACGTTTGGACCTCTAGATCACGGAAGTTGAGGCATAATGGTGAGATGGAGGGTGGCACCGTCCCTCTGGGTGGCTGAGGTGGCATAATATTGTAGGTCACAGTGAAGGCGGATGAACTGGAAGGTCTGGGTGTTTGAGGGGATGGCGATCTGCTAATTGAAGTCCCTGAGGATGAGGCTGGGCTTGGGGTGGGGAAGAACCTCCTTAAGAAGGGTGGGAAGATGGCCTGACGGTCAGCAGATGCCCTCCTTGAGGACTGGCTGCTTGATGGAGGTGAATGGAGAAATGGAGGGAGAAGGAGGGGCTGGAAGTGTCCATTCATGGCCTTCTTGTCCTGGCCCAGGGTGTTGGGGCACGGAAGAAGGTGCTCTCAGCACTGGCCCCAGGGATGGCCTTTGTTCTAGGGAGTTGAGCTCCTCTGAGACACAGGAGATGGAAAATGAGAGAAGATGAGGGGAGGCCTGAGGTGATGGGACCTTGGTCAGGGCAAAGCAGGGTAGGACAGTGGAGCAGGAGGTCTGAGGAGGATGGGCCTGGGGACAGGGGAAGGGGTTTGGCAGGGGTGGCTGAATAATAAGGATTATGAAGGGATTAACGAGGAGCTTGTGGAGGCAGGAAGTCCAGGGTGCAAATCTTACTGATTCCTTGGTCTGCCCAGGCCATCTAGCCTCTCTGGGCCTCAGTGTCCTCATCTGTAAAAAGGGAGATGGACTCTGTGGCCTCTCAGGTCCCATCCAACTCTATACCTGGGCTCCACTTGCCTGCCCTGGCAGTGCTCCTTACGCTTAATACGATGCCGCTCGTCCTTCTCACCCTCTTAGGTATCTCCCTCTCCCATCCTGAAGTAAGTCTGTGACTAAATGGCACCCACAAGGGGTTTCCTTCTTCCCCTTCCTCCTCATCCTCTTTCCTTTCCTCCTCCCCCTCTTCAAAGGTGGCTACTAAGCAGCCCTTGCCCTTGAGAAGTGAGTGATTCTGAATGAGAGGGACCCTGTGGACCCCCTCCTTTATGATGGAAGTCTCAGCGAGACCATAGGTAGGTCTACTTATAGAATTGGAAAATCAATCCATCCACACGCACTTATTAATGCCCTTTGCATGCCAGGTGGAGGTGCCCAGGATTAAAAAACAAAAATAAAACCATCCCTTCCCTCAAGGGGAGACAACAGGTGCACATATGAGTAGCTGTAGAATAAATTATTAAGGAGAAAAGCATCACATAGTGGGAGAAAGACGACCGCAGCAGCAGCAGCTGGGGGAAGGGCTTGTCGGGGTGGGGAAGGCTCCAGGCATAAGGCAGGGCCTGGGTCCAGTCTTTAAGGAAGTAAAGGTTTCTATTAGGTATAGGCGAGACCATTAAAAATGAATCCATTTTACATTGATGCCTCAAATGTCTGTGACCTTGTAATGGGTCAATAAACATTTATTAAGCACCTCCTATGTGTCAGAGGCTGGGCTAAGTGCTGGAGATACAAAGAAAGAGCCCCTACCCTCAAGGTGCTTCCAATCTAATGGGAGAGACCACATGCAAAGCACTAGGTATAAATGAGATATAGACAGAATTGATGGGAAATAGCCAACAGAAGCATAGCCTTAGAATTAAGAGGGCTGGGGAAGGCCAAGTAGAATCAAGATGGTGGAGGGTCCTGACTCTTCACTGAAAAACAACAGGGAAAGAGGGGATGAGACGTCCATTAGAATGATCGCCCTGCCTTTGACCGTCCTGGAGAACAGCCCCACCCTACAGGCTCAGGAACAGATGCCCCGTGACCTAGACCATTCTCCATCTCCAGTTCGGGGGCCTTAGAAGCCATCTGGGCCAACCCCTCATTGCACAGGTGAGGAAACTGAGGTCCCCCCAAGCAGCGAAGCACAAGGTCACACAGGTAGGGAAGCAGCAGAGGCGAGACTGGAACCCGAATCTTTTGATTCCAAACCCATTGCTCTAGAATACGGGTTTTAACTGGGGTTTAAGGACCCCCAAAGTGTCCACAGGTGGGTTTCAGGAGGCGGGATGTGAACCTGATTGAGAAAACTCTCCGTTCCATTTTTACTGACTTTTAACTCAAATTAAGTGCTTCCTCCAATCACACAAAAACACAAACGGGGTCTGCCAGCTCACCCAGACCTTCTGGCCCCAGGGCTGCCAGACCCAAACAAGGGCCCCCAGAGTCTGTCCACGGCCAGGAAATGATGAGTCTTTCCTGGAAGGCACAACTCCCTGAGGAGCTTCTGGCTCCCTTCGAGCTCTTGGTGAAAAATGCACTGCTCCCGGCACTCACTTTGAGAAGCTCAGTCACAGAACTGAAAGTTGGAGGGAATCTCAGCAGCCTCTAGTCCAACCTCCACCCAAAGGAACCCCCCTGTAGCAGCCAGACAAAAGTCTGGCCCCAGACGAGGAGAGACCTTTGCCCCATGGCCCTGCTGGAGGATCTCTAAGGCTCGAGCCCATGGCCTGTCAAGGCTGCCCAGTCTGCTTTGGGACAGCTCAGCAGCTTTTCCTGAGAGGGAGCCTGCATGTTCCTCTCTTCAGGCTTGTACCAAATGTGCCTGGGCGGGTTCCCTGAAAGCAGAGGCCAAATCTGCATATACTGGGCGGTGATCACACACTGAAACCACAACTTATCTGAAAAATGGGAAGGATCTTTCTTATTAGTGGAACTACAGATTTTTTTTTTTACTAGGTAGGTCACTTCTCTCCACCCCCAATGGAAGCATCTTCAACTCATCTTAGAAATTGGCTGAATTCAGATACAAATTAGCCAAAATTATTTATTAAGTACCTACTATGTACCTGGCACATAGTGTGTTCATACTGAGGCTATGAAGAAAAGTAAAAGTCAGTTCCAGGGGCAGTTAGGTGGTGCAGTGGATAGAGCCCCTGCCTTGAAGTCAGGAGGACCTGAGTTCAAATCTATCCTCAGATACTTAACACTTACTAGGTCACTTAACCCTGATGGCCTCAAAAAAAAATTCTAGCTTTTAAGGCACTTACAATCCAATGGGGGAGACTTTGAGCAAAAAAATATATATGAACAAGCTATAAATAAGATTGTTGGAAATAACATACAGTAGGCACTAGAAAGAAGACGGTTGTAAAAGGTGAGATTTTAGTTAGGACTTGAAGGCAAGGAAGGCAGGAGACAGAGATGAGGAGGAAGAGGGTTCCAGGCCTGGGAGAAAGCCAGAGAAAATGTTTGAAACCAAGATATGGAGGGTCTTGTTCTTGGAACGGCCAAGAGGCCAGTGTCACTGGACCAAAGAGTGTGTGTGGGGAGTAGGGTGTAAGAAGAAGACTAGGAAGGGAGGAGGGGCCAGGTTATGAAGGGCTTTGAATGCCAAACAAGGTTTAGTATTTGATCCTAGAGGTGATGGGGAGCCGCTGTAGTTTATTGGGTAGTGGAGTGATATGGTTGGTCCTGCATTTTAGGAAAATCACTT
>CM053624.1:374353585-374374104 GCA_028646595.1 Phalanger gymnotis | reverse complement strand
CTGTAGTAAAAGGGAAGGTGGGGTGGGGGGAGTTTGAGGGGAAGATAATGGGTTCTGCTTTGGACATAACGAGTTTAAATATTTATTGGACCTCTAGCTTAAGATGTCTGAAAGGCAGTTGGAGACTTAAGGCCAGAGGTCAGCAGAGAGGCCGGTTAAGTAGATTTCAGCACCACAGCGCTGGCATCACAGTGTTTCTTTGGGACTGTGGGGTGCGTGGGTGAGAATAAGGATTGGGTATTGTGGGATGAGGAATGGGGTTTGAATGGCGACCTGTGGGGGTTCAGAATCCCTGGGATGTTAGGGTATGACCAGGTGGGAGTCTGTTAATTATCAAGTGAAAGGCATCCTCTCCTCTTCCCAGAGTAGCCTAGAGACCAGGCCGGAGACCCACAGAGCACAAGATGGAGGGCAGCCCTCAGCCACTGAGACCCTTATCTTCTCTCCCCTTCCTCTCGAAGCTCCTCCTTACTCCTCCTTCTTGGAGCCTAGAGATCAGGCAGGAGAAAGAGGTCCCAAGATGGACCCCGAGATGTACATATATAAGTACAAACAAGTTAAATACACAAATACAGAGTAATTTGGGAGTGGGGAGTCACCACAACCGAAGGGAGCAGTGAAGTGATCACACAGACACACAGACACACAGACACACACACACACACACACAGATGGAGATGCTCGAGCTGAGCCTTGAAGGAAAGAAGAGGAGGGAAGAAGGGAGGAAATGTCTCTGAGGAACCACCATTACCCTGGGATGTGGCTCCCTCTACCCAGGGAGATAAGGACACTAATATAGATCATCTTTAAGTGGTTGCAAGAATCCATGGCCCCTGGGTTCACTCTAGTGACGGGATTCTCTTCACTTGGCTTGGCTGTGATTGGGCGGGTCAGAGCTTGTTGGCTCAGCCAGGGCCCCAGAGTCAGACCTGGGGAAGGGTCTTGGGCACAGCCTAGATTCTGTGTATTTTTATCTGTGAAAGGGAATGATACAGCCTTGATTTTGCACCTGAGTCAGGAAGGCTATGGGCAGCTGTAGTGAGCTCCCGACTGCTTGAAAATGATTTTTGTCCAGAGTCTCACCTGTCCACGATTGTGGGGTCACAGACTCAGAGGCTATTCTGTCCGTCTTCCTCATTTTACATGTGTGGAAACTGAGGCCCAGAGAGACAATGAGAATGGCCCAAGGTCACACAGGGGATCCTAGATTCAGAACAAGGAGAGATGAGGCCCAGGGAAGTAAGATGACACAAGCGAGAAGCCAAGCTGATATTTCAACTCAGGCCTCAGATGTGACTCTGGGTTTAACTCTGCCCGCTGGTACCATGCTATCTTGATGGATCATTTGGGAACAAAGAATTGCATTAGGAGGTTTCACTCAAGTTCTATGGTGCGTCAAAACTAGCAGGTAGTGCACCAGGGCTGAGTCAGGATGACTTGAGCTCAGATACTTATCAGCTGTGTGACTTTGGGCAAGTGACTTCACCTTTGTCTGCCTCAGTTTTCTGATCTGTAAAATGGGGAGTAATACAAACATTTACATCCTAGAGTTATTGTGAGGATCGAATGCAGTATTTGTTTAGCACATTAGCTAGTGGGGCTGTTACTGTCACTGTTAACATGCTCAGTCAGGATGCCAAGGCTCCACACTGCTTCAGGAGACTTTGAAGCCTGTGGCCTGGCTGGAAGGCAGGTGCTCTCTGGGGCCGATCTGATGCTTCATCTAGAACCATGATCTGGGGACCAGTTGAGGAGAGTGTCGGGTAAAGGCACCCCAGGCCAAGGGCTGTGTTTGGGAGTCAGACTTTTGAAGGTGCCTGTTCTGCTGTAGATAATATCATTTATCTGAGTCCAATGTTTGTGTGAGCAAGAGAGAAAACAATTCTCTCCCCCCACCCCCCACTCCCCCTCCCTCCCTCTCTCATCTCTCCCTTTCTTTCCCTTTCTTCTCTCTCTCTCTTCTTGTCTCTTCTTTTCTTCCGTTTTTGTCTCTCTGTCTGTCTTTGTCTCTGTCTCTCTCTGTCTCTTTGTCTCTGCCTGTCTCTGACTCTGTCTCCCTTCTCTTCCAAGCCTGTTGTTTTCCTTCTTGGCAGTGAGAGGACGCACAGAGCCCCATGGTCGGGAGCCAGGGAGGGATCAGGTCCAGCTTGGGGGTTTTGATTTTTGTTTTGCTTTAATTCAATGGAGGAGGAAGGAGAAAACTTAAATGCTTTAAAAGAAAATAAAAGACATTTCAGTTCCTTCCCTCTGTCTCTGGAGCTCCGCCTAGGAACGAGATTCAATGAGAGGCAATCTATAAATCAGAAGACCATTAGCCTTTGAAGATTCTCCCTAAGCCTGTCTAAACCCTCACGAGGGCGCTCGTTTAGAGCTGGCTTGAAGGCCACAACATCCAACCCCATTATTTTATGAGTAAAGAAACTGAGTCCCACAGAGGGGAGGGGATCGTAAGATCATGGGTCGGGAGCTGAGAGGGACTTTGGGGGCCACTGAGTCCCACTTTCTCATTTACTGATGAGAGAAGCGAGGTGAGTTGATTGGCCCAGGATCATGCAGTTAATAAGTGGCTGTGTGGGATTCGAACCCGGTGTTCCCGATTGCAAGACCAGAACTCTATCCACTTGGCCACACTGCCCTAAACCCCACCTTTAATGCTGTTTGGCTTCCCCCTGCCCTGTTGGCTTCCAAGGGCTCTGTGTGCCCTTTGGGGTAGAAACAAGCCCACCTTGGGATAGATGTTTCCTTTTCCAGACTCCCTTTTCCCACCATCACCTTGTCAGTCCTGAGAATTGGCCTCTGAAATGGTGACCTGTGGCCCAAAGAAAGTCAAAAGCCCATGGGAGGCTGGGAGTGGGCAGGGAAGGTTGACCTGTGCCTCCCTGGTGCCTGGCACAGTGACCAGCCCATCAGAGGAGTTTAATAAATGCTTCTTAATTAGAAGTTAGTCGAGTACCATCTGCTAGAGAATGCCCAGAAGGAGGGGAGAACAGAGCCATGGCCAGTTTGGCAGAGTGGAAATGAGCTAGTTCAAGTCCTGGCCAGGGCACATACTTCCTGGGTGACCTCATCTGTGTGATGGGGCTTGGACACGTGAGCGAATCATGAAGGCGGCTTCCTGGAGAGTCTGCTCCAAGGCCCACCATCCTGATCCACCCAGCCTGCCTGCTTTCTCCTTTGGGCTACAGGGGAAAGTGCCCTGGTCAGCTGGGCAGTGAGTTTCTCCTGCCCTTTTACCTGCAGCTGGGGCGCCTCAGGGAAAAGGCAGCTATTTCCATTGCTGTGACTCTGGCACCCCGCCTGGGAAACACCCCCATGCGGCTCCCAATCTCTACCCCACCCAGGACTTCCAATGAGGCAAGACCTGACTCATGCATTCTTGGGGGCTGTTCTGGCCATTTCCAAGTGGGAGGCATCTCCCCAGCCACATGACTCCCAATGACTTAACGCTTACCTGGGTAAACATCTCGGCTGCCAAAAAACTCCCAGGAATTAGGACATCTTTGCTCTGGGTCTCATGGCTCTGTGGGATTGAACAAATAAATCCTCCACTGAATGAAGGAACCCTGCCAGAGCTGCTGGACTGGGAAGTCAGGGGCATGCTGGGGAATGACTTCCCCAGAATTCCACAAAGCCTGGCCTGCTCTTCTTGTGTGAAAGGGGGTAAGGTGGGCTAACCCCACATGATGCTTTGGTACTGTTGGAACTGGTTAAATGAGCCAGAACCAAAGAGGAGTTGTGCATGGCTCCCTGTCACCAGCCTGGCTGAAGGTTTCCAGCGGAGTGCCCCAGGGATCTGTACTTCACCCTGGGTGGTTCAGCATTTTTATCAATACTTTGGATGAAGGAATAGATGACGTCTTTACCAAATTCGCAGCTGACCCAAACCTGAGAGAGAGAGACAGGGACAGAGACAGAGAGAGAGACAAAGACAGACAGAGACAGAGAGACACACACACACACACAGAGAGAGAGAGAGAGAGAGAGAGAGAGAGAGAGAGAGAGAGAGAAACAGACAGACAGAGACAGAACGACAGACAGAGAGAGCTGACCCCTCTGGAAGGTGGAGGCAAGAGGCAGCAGGGTCTCAACAGGCTAGAACCTTGGCCTGAATCCAGTCAGATGGTGTTTAATTGGAATAACTCACATTTTCTTTAACAATCCGCTTCAGGAGTGCCACAAGAGGGAGGTTTTTGTGTATTGCAAGCTCACCGTGGTCACACCCTCCCTGGTGCTCCCTCCAAAAGAGTATAAGCTCCCTGAGGACAAGGACCCTTTGATTTTTTGTCTTTGTGTTCCCAGCACCTGGCACCATGCTTGGCACATGGTAGGCGCTTAATGCTCTTTGGGTTAAATTATGTATGTCATTAGTTTATGCTGAAGAAGATTCTCCATGTATTCGAGGGCTGCTACATGAAGAAGGGAAGAGGCTTGGTCTGCTCAGTCCAAGGCAGACCCAAGAGCAGCGTTGTTTTGCTGGTCCTTGTTTTCAGAGGACCAACGACGTCATGGGCACTGTCTTGACTTGCCCTAGAATCAGATTTCAGTGAGACAGAGCTGCACAAAGTCGTCAGCCTCATTCTGTCTTCCAGAGTCCACTGGCAGGCCGGAGTCAGGATGACTGGCCACGGCCCGGCGTGCGTTGGGTGACCTTGGCATCCTCCATGCCTAACCAAGCTCTCAGCATTCCACAGTGCCTGCTTCAGTCACCTTTGTGGCCCTTCCTCCCAATTCACCCACTGGGTGTGGCTGCTGCACACGCTGCACCTTCTAGAGATGTTTTAAAGAGGAAAACGGGGCTTGATACATGAAAAGCATCCTGACCATGACAGCCTCCCAAAGCAGAATGGACTACCTGGACGCATGCTGAACTCCCCATCGCTGGAGCTCATGGAGCAAATGCGGATGGTTTGCCAAAGAGGGGATTTTGTGGGCACGGGGCAAGCCGCTTCACCTCCGCCTCGATTTCCTCATCTGTCAAATAGACATAATAACAGCACATACATCCCAGGGTTCCTGTGAGGGTCATACAAAATGCACATATGCATTGTTAGGTCAGGTGTCCTAAAAGGGTACACCTTTAAGCTTTGGTTAACACTGTAAATGTGAGTCATTTTGATCACCTCGGGTTCTACTCCAGAGACAGATCGATCATTCATCCAATCTCCCTGCCCCTCTCTCACAGAGGGAGGTCAGGGAATTGTGAACCAATGATTTAATTGGTCCACAGAACCCCCAGTGAAAACCCCTTCCTCCAGCGCAGCTGAGAAAGCACCTGTTTTCCAACCTGTGGTCTTAGAATTACCTCAAGCCCAGAGAGTGTGGCCAGCCAAGAAGGGTTTTGACCTTGAATGTTTTTATTCTTTACTTATGTTATTATGGGCTTAATAACAATAATAATAAGAAAACCCACAAATATTCCAAAACTCAAAGAACAGAATGGGTTTGTCTATGAAACTGTGGTTGTCTGTTATGAACAGATGTTTTTTAAAGGGTCTATTACATTGATCAAGGTAGTCACAAACTTTTTGTTCATGTCCCTTTTTGATTTTCTTCTAAGTACTTCCCAATGTTTTATTATTACTCTTTTCCTTCTTTATTTTGTATTTCTTTCACTCCCCACTCTCACCCCCTCTAAGATGCCCTTGCCCCCAAGCTCTTCCAACTCTGTGGTCATCCCCAAGAATGAACGGCTCATCCAGAACCCTTCATTCGTTGTTTCTTTGCCAAGGCCGGAGGCCTGAGGCAGCCTTGGGCGTCTCACTGGTCAGTGCTTTGCCGATTGGAGCTCTAAATCCTCTCAAAGCCGTCTTCTTTTTGTCATTAGCGGAACTGTGTGAGTGGCCCCCTGGCCCTCCTCCGTGTGCACGAGCTCACACAAAGCTGTCCTCTGATTCCTCCTTATTTGTCATTTCTTTTGCAGCAGCAGTGCTCATCATATTCACAAGCCCCCTCCAGGGATCTTTCCGCTGCACTGCACGGAGCGGCACTGTGTGGGTTCTCCCCCTCTTTGGCAACAAAGAGGATTTGCTGTAGAAGCCCTGGCAGATCTGTTCCATCTCTGCCCTGTTTGTTGTGTTTCCTTCCTAGGGAGGCTCTTGGACATGCTGGCCTTTTCAGGGCTCGTGCCAACCTCTCTGCCGCCAGCTTGTTTTCTCTCCCCCCCCCCATCCCTGCCCCTCCTGGCTCTTTGTTGCCTTATGAGTTAATGCTACTCTTGATCTTCCACTCCCCTCCTCTCCCGTAACAGTCAGAGGCTCACAAAATGAGCTGTTCCTGCAGAAACATCAGCCCCTTGTTTACCAGACCATCTCAGACAAAGCAGCTGTATTTCCTGGCATCCCACATCAGAGCCTGCCCTGCAGGCCTGGTTCTGTCCAGGAAGACAATGGAGCTGAATGCTCACACTGTGTTTTTCAGCCTGGATAAGAAACAGGAAGAACAAGACCCTCCCCTTTCTGGGCTCTGGCCACCCAGAGGAGGGCATTTGCTCTTTGGCCTAGGGGAGAACATCAGTATCCCAGACAGAAGCGAGCAGGCAGAATGCCTTCCTCCCTACTGAAGTTTCTTCCTCTCTCCTTTCCCAGGGGGCGCCGATTGCTGCTGAAGTCTCTGGCAAAAGTCTGTTAACTTTTGTTCCTGGGTCTCCTGGAAGCAGAGTGACAGAAGGAAAACCTGTGGCCCTGTCTTTATTCGGGAGTGGTCAATGGCATGGCGGGGGGCCGAGGCACTCCTTTCTTAGAAATCACTAGGTACAAGGTGAGTTTCTTTCTTTGTAAAGGCCTACAGCAAAATGTTTTGCATGACTTCATACGCACAATGGGTACCGGATTTCTTGCCTTCTCAATGGGTGGGGGAGAGGTGGAGGGAGGGAGAGAACTTAGAACTCAAAATAAAAATAATTTTTTTGAAAGTAAAGATATTCATTTCTAGCCTAACCAAACCGTCT
The DNA here is from genome assembly GCA_028646595.1 of Phalanger gymnotis. Lineage (NCBI taxonomy): Eukaryota > Metazoa > Chordata > Mammalia > Diprotodontia > Phalangeridae > Phalanger > Phalanger gymnotis. Next base: position 374,367,158 of record CM053624.1, on the reverse strand, counting down.
TCTCTCACTGCCTGGTATCCACTCACCTGCCCAGTAGAATATTTCATTCAGGTGCTGATAGTCATGGAGGGGGAGGAGATGCTCAGAGCTGTCATTCTGTGATCAATACACTCCCAAGGGCCCATTTTCCAGGGATCCAGCCTTATCTGATATCTGCTGCAGCTTTCCCCAGACAAGAGCTAGACCAGGCCTGTGCATAGGACATCCAGGGAACTCCCTGGCACAAGCCTTGGGCTCATTTTGAGGACAGGACTGGGAAAGCTGAGAAGGGCGGGTTTCTCATTTCACTGCCCAGGCAAGGCTTCCCCTCAACACTCCCAGGCATAAATGAGAAGGAAATTCAGGACTAGGGCCAGTTCCTGGGGTGGGGAGAAAGTGGGACAAAGCTGAATGACTGCCCAGTCGTTCTCTGATTTGGGTTTGATGGGGAGGGGGCTAGCACTGAATGGAAAGGCAGTCTCAAAGCAGCAGGACAGAGGCATCCTGACCAAGGCTGACAGACTTGCTGTTGCCAAGACTACCAAAGCTGGGACGCTGGAGGCCATTGAGGAGATCTGCACGGGGAAGCCGAGGTCCAGGCTCCTGTTTGCTCCTCCCCTAGATGTTGTCCACATGGCAGAGTGCCTGGAAGGTCACTGGCAGCAGGCAGAAAGGAGCTGCACAAGGAGAATCCCTCTTCCGCTGGTCCTCTCATGACTCCAGGGGCTGATTCAGTCCTGCAGGGAGCCAGGGTCACTACTGTTACCCAGAAGACCCCTGGAAGGCTGCTCGGGGTTAATCTAATGGCCGAGCAGCAAAATAATTTAGCTTTCTGTCGCAAATCTCTAAAACCACATGGGAATATGCAATTTTAATGAGTTGTTCAGCAAGCGCGTTAAAGGCTAAAATCTATTTTCCTCGTTTTTAACAACTGAAACTGAAACATAAGTTCATCCCAATAAGAAATAAAATAAATGCTTCATGAAAAAAATTGGCCTATGATTTTATCTATGCAGAGAATTCCCAGTGCAAAAACTCCCTCCACAGAGGCAGACTGGCCGCTTCTCAGTAACTTATGGACTTTGAGAATCTCCAGGCACTGAGAAGGTTATGTGACTTGGCAAAGAGCAGGCCAGTGTCAAGGAAGAATCTCCTGATTCCAAGGCTGACTATCTACATACAGATGCCATTTTGCCTCTGAAACAAAAATAGTAAGATAAAAATTATAAAAAATGGAAGAAAATCGGTGTAGGTGTTCTCCCTCACCCCGTTTCTCTTCCTTTTCTTCAATTAACCAACTCACATTCATTAAGCACTGAGTTTGGGCCAGGCACTTTGGGAACAGCTGGAAAAGCAAAGAAAGGCCAAATGGGGCCTGCCCTCATACTATCTCCGCTCCAAAGTTACTCCTTCTCTCTAAACCCACCATGCTGCCCTGGTCCAGACTTGGGGGATGGGAGCCTCGACTACTGCAATGACCTCCTTCCCTCCCCTCTCCCTTTGCCAGGCCATGCTTCATACGACTGTTAGGGGGAAGATAGCAAGTTCAGTCTAAGACGTGGTGTGTTTGGGGTGCCAACAGAACTCAAAGGTGGAGATGTTCATTAAGTAGCTGGAAATGCTGGATTGAACCTGGAGGGAGAAGTTGAGTGGAGACGATTGGGAGGCATCTTGGACTTCAGCATGGAGGCCGTGGAAGCTGAGGTCACCGTGAGAAAGAAGGGAAGATACAAAGGCTGAGATCAGAGCCTTGGGAACATGTATGAGGGAGTGGGAGAAGAAGAAAGAAGGAGGGAAGAGGGGAGAGAACAGCCACCATAAGAATGCAATGCTATGAGAACCGAGCCAGTCACTCCAGGCCACAGGTCTGAACAGAGGGTGGGGAGGGTGACAACTCACACATGGCCATTGGGTTGGGGGAGGTCATTGGCAGCCTTGGAGGGAGGAGATTCTGGAGTGGAGTGGTCAGAAGCCAAATTGCAAGGAGGGAGTGGGGGTGGGGAAAGGGAGGCTCTTTGCAGAATTTGGCAGTGAAGGGAAAGAGAGAGGGAGGTTGGGGCTTGAGAGAGGGAGAGAGGTATGGGAAGATTTCCTTGGACAGTGGATGAGAGCATTTGGAAGAGACTGAAGATGTCTGACCCAGAAGGCAGAACTGAAGGAATGGGGTACTGGAGGAGGCAGAGAGTCATGGGAACAAAGGTGTAGGGAAGTGGCTTAGCCTTGCCAAGGTGAGGGTATGTTCTTTTGTCTAAGAATGGTCAAGGACAGAGAAAGCATTAGGCCTCCGTCTCCTCAGAGAAGCTGACTGTGCCGTCATGATGTAAGCCTAGGTAGTGACTTTGCCACCACACTGAGGAAGCATTTTTAAGGTGATGAAGCCTTGTCCCCTATTTCTCTATATACCTTTGGCTCCCAGCCTGGCCTCTGGTGCCATTTCTGGGCTGTAGGGCGACCTCTTGACCACCTGATTCAAGGGAGCATGCTCTCCACAATTAAATGTGGCAATGAGTCCAAATGCTTAGAGCCATCTAACAGTAAAGCAATTAATTAATGCGGTGCTTTGGGATTCCGCAGCCCACTGGGGTGATAGCACAGAATGACTAGAGAACGGAAAAAGAATGATAACCCCAAGGCCCGAGGGGGAAGGAGAAAGGGCAGCCTGCTCCCTGGGCTCTCTCTAGCATGTTCCGGGGAGTGTCCCCCGCTGCCCTGGGCTGCTGGCCTTGGCCGCCAGCCATCTCCTCTCATCCTAACTCCTGGAGGACAGTCAGAGAACACTGGGCTGGCAGGCGGGATGGCGCTGCTGCAGTCTGTGGGCCGCCTTCTCTCTTTGCCCCATAACAGAACAAAGCCTAGCCATCTCTGGAAAAGGTTTCTGGGCGGAAGCAGTGGCTCTGACTATTGGCAGGAGGACAAAGAAGCCAATTAAGGGTGTGGGAGCTGGCCTGGAGAGCTCAATGAACAATTTAGAAACAGGAAGTCCTGTGTTCCTCCAGAGGTCAGAGCCAGAGGCAGACGGTGGCACTTGACCATCTCAAGCCCTTAATGGTGTCTTTGTCAAGGTCATCAGACTCCAAAAACAGGGAGCAGAAGCTCGGTAGGGAGGACAGTCGGCTTTGAAACCAGCCGAGGGGACAGAGCTCACGGGCTGCTGGAGGCCAGCGGCCGAAGTCCTTCCCGACCATTTCTGCCTGTTATTTCCCTACCCACTTTACACGTAGGGGTGGAATTCCAAAGGCCTTCCACGTGAGGCAGCCAGCAATGACTGGACTGCTCAGACAATGTTTCTGTATCCAGGCCAAGGTCGCCCGTCAGTATCGTCACCATACAGAATCTTGGCTCTGCCCCTTGCTACTGCGTGATTTGGGGCACAACCCTTGGTGCCCCTGGGCCTTAGATTCACTGTCTTTGAGCTGTGGGGGTTGGTCTTCCCCAAGATGGGCACCTTTATCTGCAGATTTGAGATGGGCGGGTAAAGGAGTTGTGCTCAAAATGCCCCTTATGATCTTGAGGCTAACGAAGCAGAATCGTTTGGAACCACCTCCATCCAGAGAAAGTTTCAGAAAGACCCCTCCTTCGACTGCACAACCAGGCCTTGTTTTCCTACCTCTCATGGCTTGAGTGGACCCAGTATGAGAATAGATTGAGACAGGATTCCCCGACCAAGGCCGATGCTTTCATTCTGGTCCTTCTCATTCCTTCTCTGTGACCTTGAATCCTCCCCTCCCCTGAATGAGCGCCCTGCCTGGCTGCAACAGCAGTAGCAGCAGCAGCAGCAGCAGCAGAAATCCCATCAGCCTTGTTTGAAGCTTGGCTCGGCCTCTCTGATAGGATGGGTGATAACTCCTCACATGCCCAGTGATTCATTGTGGACAAAGGGCCCCAAAGCCCCAGATACAGGATGCCACAGGCTTGGAAAGGTTCCTACTGGGGAAAAGGCCAAACCCAAAGGGAATTCTGGACACTTTTCCCTCCTTGTCAAACAACAGAAAGAGAACCGTAGCAGGGCTAGGCCACAAGAGGACTCGCCCCCGAGGTCACTGGGCTCCCAGAGCAGTTGGGCCCTCCTGCACCCGGGCCACCCCCTTGGGCCGGCCCCCATTAAAAAAAGAAGAAATTAGACCATTAAGGTGAAAGCACACAAACAAACCCCATTGGTATTCCTGTTTTGTTTTCCAGTAGTCATTTTTAACGACAACAATAAGAAAACTGGCCATCTCTGTGCTGCTCGCCTGCGCCCACGCTGTGCCATGCACACACTGTCTCCTCAGGCGTTAGCCTTCTGGTTGTGCAGCCAACCTGAGACCACGCTCTGAGGACTTGTCCATTTCAGGACAGGGGCTCTGTAAACACCACCCCCATCCTCCCTTTCCCCAAACCATCTTTGCTCTGGAATTCCTGAAATTGCTTTGTGAATAAGAGTGGGGGCTGTTTCCTCTAGTCTTTGTAGACTCACACCCTTGACATAGTATGTGGCACACAGTAGGTGCTTAATAAATGCTTGTTGAATTGAATCGAATTCTTGGCTGGAAGCAACTGGTCAGCTGCTGAACCAATGAATCTGGATGCCAAGGATCTGGGTCCAAATTTCAGCTTTGCCACTCCCTCCCTGGGTGACTGACTCCATATATGCTTCCTTGCATCCATAACTACATTTCTCTCTAACAGAGAGAGGCCTTGCCCTAGACTCCAGTGTTCCAAAGGGATTTTGCTGAAAGGACCTTGAGCTAGGGGGATGACATTTCTCTCTGACTCTGTGCCATGAAAATTCTGCCCTGGTCTTGGGGCGAAGAGATAGGAATAAGCTTGAGGAAGGCCTCTGACAAAGGCCAGGGCTGGTGTGGACACTTGGTACCTGCCAACAACAGTCAAAAACCCCACATGGAACGAGGGACAAAATCCTGCTCTGAGTGGTCCCGGGCTGGCCTCTTGGCTGTCCAGCCTTGGCCGTCCTGCTTTCCTTTCCCTTTTCCTTTCTTCCTTTTTTCAAACATGGCCCTCATTTGGAGTGTTTGGTAGTTTTAATGCTGGGCAGGGGACTGTGTCAAGAGCTCTGGTTGGGAGTCAGAGGTCCTGAATTCAAATCCTGACCAGTTACTACTCCCTTAGAAAAGTCATTTGCCCTCTCAGGGACTCAGTTTATTCATCTGTAAAACAGAGGAGTTCCCACAGTGAATCCACAAGCCAATGATTCCATGATTCTATAGCCTGCTTTGGGGGTTTCCCATGAAGGAGGCAGGAGGCAGGAGGCTGAGTGGGTGGTGTTTCCTCATCTGTAAAATGGTACCAGGGTGGCTGTGAAGACCAAGAGGGATAACATCAAGGAAGTGCAAAGTCAAGACCAGTCGTGATTATTTCTAGCTTCAAAGGACGGTTTTGTGAGTGGTCATCTGAAGCCAGACTGGTCTTGATGGCCTGAATGTCTGGCAGTGGGGGTAGGGGAGCTGCTTCTCCAGCTGCTGGTGGCTGGAGAAGGCTCCAGATGGAGCTGAGCCATCTGCTGCTGGGCGGTGACTGGCCCCAAGCAGCCAAGAGTGGCCAGGAGACATTCCTGTTGGGCGACAAGTGTCTCCACCCTGCCTGCCGCTCCCTCTCAAACATCTCCCTCCAGGGCTCTGGGGGAAGGACGAGCGTCTCCCATCAGGGAGTGGCATCACGGGCATTTCAGATGCTGCTGACTGCCCGTGTTCCTTGCATGCCAACTTGGTGATGCCCGTCAGGGAGTCTGATGTCATGGATTTTAACAGGAGGCCCATTAGAGGCCGCCTTGGAGCCAAAGGGAACAGGGTCCAGGAGAGGTTTTTAGGGTGTATTAGGGTATATTAGGGTATCTTTGGTCTTGTGCTCCCAGGGCTAGTCTGCCTACATCTCCCGACTTGGTCCTGGGGATGCCCTGAGGGTTGAACTGTCTATTCCTAAGTACTATCAGCTCCATCCCAAGGGCTCATCCAGTTTACCTGTCAATAAGCATTTCCTAAGCAGCGCCTATGTTCCAGGCATTGGGATGGGGCCTTGGAGAGCCAAAGAAAAAGCAAAAAAAAAAAGGTCCCTGCCTGCCCTGGTGGTGCTTACATTCCAACGGGGAGACAACATTGATAGGAACCAGGAAGGGTCCAATAAATCATGGAAAGGGACCTGAGTTCTTCCAGCGACGCTGGTCCTAAAGATGCTGGAGCTCTGTGGTTAGTCTTATTACGTCCCCCGACATAGCAGGGACACGCTCCATGGAGGATGAAAAGAGGTTAGATGTCCTCATTCTGCCCATGGGCCTTGGCTCTTGATGGGAGTTTCTGACCTTTGATATTACCTTTGCCACTTTCTTATTTTGGTTTTTGGACAAACAGATTCCCTCTTCCATTTGGAGAGAGGGAGAGGGTTGGGGTTGAGAAGCTTTACATCTGTCTCTGCCCACATCTATTTCTTGGTCTCACTGAGAACCTTATTTATGATGGACACCATTGGGTTCCACAGATATATCCTGGTCTATTGTGTAGAGGAGGTTGGATAGGAGTGTGTGTGTGTGTGTGTGTGTGTGTGTGTGTGTGTGTGTGTGTGTGTGCGTGCGCGCGCGCGTGTGGAGTGGGGAGGAGGGATGGGGGTGCTTCTGCCCACCTTTCCTCTCTGGTGCTCTGAGCAGAGATCCGGTGTGTGGGCCCAGCCTACCACTTCCTGTACACAATTATTCATTGTGACTCAACCGGGCCCAGGACAGGTGTTTAGCTGCTAGCTTGGAGTATGTGTTGGGCCTGTGGAGACTCTTGTCTGCCTCTTCCTGAATGCAGAGGACAGGGGGAGGGGCTCTTACGGGAAAGCAGCCTTGTGTTTGTTGTTGGCTGTCTTTATGTTTTCACAACTGTCTTTGTCTCTCTTAACCCAACATTCATTTCCTACTTTGACGATAGGACAGACCACGACCCTGGCAAGGAGGTCTACCCTCTGTGCTGGGCAGAGAAATTCTATGGAGAGTAGGAGAAAGTCAGAGGGAGAGGACTGGAGGGCAACTGCACCTCTGGGAATGTTCCTTGGCCCTCTGCAGCTCAGGAGAAAGAGCCCTGCCTTTGAAAAGCCTCCGTCCACCGGGTGCCGTGTCTGAGCTCCTAGGCTGCCGTCCCTGGCCGCCGCTGGACTAGGAATCCGGCTGGCCAAGGGACTGGGCTCAGGAGAATGTTTCTGCACTTACATCCCTGCTCTGTTCTCCAGGTGCAGCTAATTCGATCCCGCGTCCTCTGGGGCTTCCCAGCGAGCCAGGACGGAAGGCCAGCTTTTGAACACCACTGTCCCAGGAAGCTGGCTGCTAGAATCCATGCCGTTTAGAAGCATCCTTTGCTTTCCTCCCCAGGAGACTGCTGCTGTCAGGAGGAAGTGAATGAGGAGCGGTCCTTTGCACCAAGGCTTTGAATAGGTCTGGGTATACACTTATCTCTGCCCACATCTGTTTCCAAGTTTCACCAAGGCCATGGGATGGAAACCGTTTGGTTCAGTTGTGGATGGGTAATTAAAAGCCGGGGCGGATGGTGGCATTTCGAGGTCTGCTCAGAGTCCGCCACGGGTTAAAATACATTCCCGTGGGCGTGTCATTAAATAGCTGAGTTTGACTAGCTATTTTTGACAATCTCATTTACTAAGATGCCGTGTTTAGTCGAAAGATCCTTTCAGCCGTGACAAGGGGTGGGAATCTTCCATCGGGGATGGATGTCGGCTTCTCGCTGCTAACAGATCCAACGCATCGTGAGAACGTGAACACAAACCGTGGCCGGGCAGGGGCTCTGCACTCCGCTGTGCTCGGGTCACGGGTCCGCGCGAGCATCTGGGACACCCGTGGACTCCTGGGAGCGACGCACACAGAGCGTCACAAACAAAACCAACTGCATCGAGATAGAGTCACCGGGAGATTTCAGGGAACAAACTCCTGGGCCGGGGCTGAGAGCGTGCGCTTTAGGGCGTTAGCGCGGCCACAGAAGGGAGGCCTCTTTGATACTGAAACCGCACTGCTTCGTCGACGACGCTCTGTGTGACCTTGAAGGCCAAACTTTAATTTTATTTTCCTTCAGAGAAAGAGCGCGAACGCGGCGGGCCCGGATCTCTCGTGTTTTCAGCCCCTACTATTGAACGTGTTCCTAAAATGAATGTGGCTCCTCCCTCCTTTCCACAGAGAGGCGGGGGTCTACGGGTATGGAATGCTGCGTATGCTCTCTCCAGGTTGTTGCACAACATGCGGTAATCGGAGGAGAGTCTGCACCAACCTTAGGGCACAGCGTGCTTGTTTCTGGATAAATCCCTAAGGGCATTCGTTTTTCATGATTTGTTTTTTTTAATCCTAAAAGCCATGTGAGGTGACTGCCGCCAATTCTAGTTAGTCGAAGCCCCCCCCACCTGCCGGAAGGAGTAGAAGGAGGTAAAGACCGAGCCAGCCTCCACAAGGCATCACGTCAAAGCCTGTGACAGACGAGCAGAGATGGGAGCACGTAGTGAGCATTTACTGTGATTTGACTGTGAAAAAGCCAGCTGCTACCAGTGGGCATCCAACGGGAAGCTCGGAGAAACTAAGAGCCCCTCAGTCTTCCTTGGCCCCTGCCGTTATCCTCAGGACGTGATATTCCACCCCACGACCTTTTCTGTTTCTCAGTCTCCTCTCTATTTCTGCCCTCCACCTACTCTCTCCCTGCCCCCACAAGTGCGCTCCGGTCTTCTTGACCTTACAACCTCCTACCCCAACCCAAATGCCTTTCCCTTGATCCTATTGCTTTGTAAGAATTAAGGTCTAACTTTGTAATGGCAGAATCCAACCAATCATTCATTCAATCAGCAAGAACTCCCGAATCGTTCTCTCCAGCCCCTTCCTCTTTAGCAAGTTCAGTCACGTGTTTCTAACGGCAGGGCGTCTCTACTTGGAGGTCCTGCCCACACCTTGAACATAACATGGCAAAATTTTTCCCCTGCTAGCAACTCCCTATGCTGAGGATGGCATAACAGCACTATTCTAATGGAAGCTCTGGGAGGGCAGTGACTGCCTCCCTTTTGCATCTGCATCCTCAGACACAACCAAGCACAATACCTGGCACATGGGGGTTACTCAGATGCATCCTGATAATCAGGTTGAGTGATTGATGCACCAGTGTTCTCCCAAACACCCAGGCTTCCTGACCATGCCCCCCCTCACCCCGCGCATCCAGATACTAGAGCTGCTGCATCCCGAATGACTGTTGCATCTCCCCTCTTATCTCCATTCCCCGTACATTCTCCAACCTAGAAAAGAGCCTTCAGCCCTTCCCCCACTCTCTGTTTTAAAGTGGGAGGGGAGGGGACCTAGCAGTACCTAATCTCAAACCAGCAGGAATCATCAGAACAGTCCATGGGGGTTATGAGATCGAGAAGTTAATCAGCGTGTTAGATATACAGCCCACTGAAGTCCTGAAAAACGGCAGCAGAACGTCTGAGAAACCAGAAGGTCCCTGACCCTGGGGTTAGGACTCGTTGTTCAAGAAAATTGTGGGAAAATTTGAAAACTAATCCTAGACTAACACCTCACACCATACATGAAGATAAATTCCAAATGGATACATAGCTTAGGCACAAAAAACACGGCATCGCAGGCAGATTAGAGGTTCAGGAAGAAATCAGCTTTCAGATCTCCGACAAGGGAAAGACCTTAAGTCCAAATAACAGAGAAAGAGGATCAAGGAAGATAAAATGAACAGTTCGGTTACACAAAATCTAAAAGTTTCTTCACAAACTAACATAGTTAAAATTAGAAGAGAAACAGCTAATATGGGAAAATATTTGCAACAAGTTTCTGATAAAGGTCTCCTGTCTGAGAAATATGAGAAACAAATTCAAATTTGTAAGACTAAGAGCCACTCCCTAATAAAGAAATGGTTAAAAGATATGAGCAAGCAGCCTTCAAAGTAAGAAATCTAAACCATAAACAGTTTGATTGTTAATAGTGATTAATAATTACATTATTGTATTAATCAGGGAAATGCAAATGAAAGTGACTCTGAGGTACTCCTTCATACTTATCAGACTGGTGAAGAGGACAAAGAGGAAAATGACCCATTCTAGAGGGATTGTGGGAACGCTGGAACACTGTTGGTTTGGCTCTGAATTGGTGCCACCATTCTGGAAGGCAATTTGGAAGTCTGCTCTAAGAGCTCTTCACTGGGCCTATTCTGTGACCACGGCTAGGCTTATCCTCTGAGAGATCAAAGGAAAAAGAAAAGGACTCCTAGGCACAAAGAGATCTATAGCAGCTCTTTTCATAGGAGGAACGACACCTGGAAGCCAGGGAGAAGCCCTCCGTTGGGCAGTGGCCAAACAAATGACATGTTGTGGATGGCATGGAATGCTATTACACCCTGAGAAATGACAAAAGGGGCAGTTTCAGGGGAAACTAGGGAGATCTCTGTGGCCCAATGAAGAGTAAAGTGAGTGGGGCTAGGAGCACAATTTGTACAGTGATAACATTAGAGAGAAAACCACTCTGGAAGCCTCTAGAACTGTGGTCATAGTGCCCAAGGAGATGCTTTCGTCTCCTTCCAGAGAGGTGATGGACTACAAATTCACAATGTGGAAATCTGTTGGCCTTCAAAGCCTTTCACAGCCTGGGTCCCTGCTACCTCTGAGGTCTTCTTACCCTCCCCACCCCCAACCCAAATTCTGCTCCAGTCAGCTTCCAGAGCTCCTAGAACAAGCCTCTCCACTTCCCACCTCCCAGTATTTCTCCTGGTTCTCCCCACGGGACTATGATGTTCTCCTTTTCCCCTTCCTTGTTGGCTACCCTGGCTTCCTTCTCATCCCAGCTAAAGTCTCTCTCAATGTCCCTTAATTCTAGGGCCTTCCCTCTATTGATCTCCCCTAGTTTATTCTGTCTATAGCTCATTTATACATGGCTGTTTACATATAGTCCCGTAATTCGGCTGCGATTTCCCTGAAGGCAGGTGCTGCCTTTTACCATAGTTTGTATTTCCAGCTCTTAGCGAAGTGCCTGGCACATAGTAGGTGCTTAGTGATGCTGGTTGGTTATATACTATTCGATTATTGGAGATCGGAAGCAGGGGAACACACAATAAATAGGCACAGACAAACAAAATGCCATGAGCACTGAAAACACCCACCACCACACAGGGGAATCCTTGGGCTGCTCACCTGCTGTTCCTCCCCCTGCCCTGGGGCCATTCCATATTTTTCGCTCATCCATGTCCCTGAAGACATCCTTTTACTCTTGCTTTTCAAAGTGCTAAGAAACCTACTTTAGCATAAGGAGTAGAATTATTGTGGGTGGGGGGATGTCTAGCCAGTGTGATCCAGTGGAAAGTGCCCGTCTCTGGAATCACAGGACCCAGGTTCCAATCTCCTCTGACCTTTTCTACCCTTGTGAGCTTAGACACACCTCTTTCCTGCCCTGATCCCTCAGGGCTCAGCCTCAATGGCTCCCAAGGGCCCTTCCAGCTGGGGGTCTAAGATCCTCACTTGGTTGTTAGCCTCAATGAAGCAGGCTCACCTGGGGGAGATTCTGAGATTTCCACCCTGCAGGGACATAGTGAACAAACCAAGCTGCCTGGTCATGCCTGGACCAAAGGTACTCTGAGCAGCAAACCAGAGAGGAAGGAGGGTCCTCTGAGCACATCCCACGGCCACTCTACAATCTCCCTGTAAATGAACCAACCCCCTCTCTTACTGCTGAGAACACAATGACTTCAGGGCTGGGTCTGGAGTGAGGGAGTAACCCAGCGCCCAAGTCCTGCTGCCAACACTGGCAGCTAGGTGACCTTGGGCAAATCAAGTGACCCCTCCATGCCTCAGCTTTCTTTAAGCTTCACTGCCTCACAGGGTTGTCATCAGGGTGACTTACTATGAAGAGCTGAAATTTCTATAGTGCTTTTAATTTAAGACTTGCTAGGCCTTGTACACACACACACACACACACACACACACACACACACACACACACACACACACACACACACACCCTCTGCAAGCTCAGAAGGGCTGAACCATTTTTATCATTGTCATTATTCTCAATCTGAACTTTCTTTAGGAGTCATGACCCTTTTTGCAGTCTGGGGAAGCCTGGGGACCCCTCCTCTGAATCACGTTGTTAAACAATTTCAGTTAGAAATTCGTGAAAACAAAGATGTAATTTTTCCCCATCCAATTCAGACCAGTGAAATCTCTCCATAGACCCCAGGAGAATAACCCCTGATGGAAGTGTTAAGTTGGTGTCTGCGCTGTTATCTTTGCCTGGGGGTCTGCAATGGAATTTCCTGCTTGTTTGTTTTACATAAAGAAGCCCTTTCAGGAAAGTAGAGAGGTAGAGGGAGCTGGAGTCCCATCAGCCTCCTTGGAGTGGGTGTGGGAGGAACTGAGAATCTTTGAGGTGTGCACCTGCTTGGATATGAGCTCCACTTCTTACCCCACTTCCATCTTGTGGTACGAGTATGAGGGGAAAGAGGAGGAAATGACTAACGAAGGGAATCCCCACTTGGATAACCAAGGCTTCTCTGCTAATCTCTCTTTCATTGCTGTTCTTAACCACATAATTTCTTCTTCCTCTGCAATGTGACTAATGCTCTGTTTGAGAGAGATCTGGGTTGCTATGTGATAAGAGAGCTCGCACGCAAACAGTAGCCCTGAATTCTCTCTCTCTCCAGCCCACAAGGTCCGGCTGCCACAGGACAGAGCTGCTCACCTGAGCCAGGTGCAGGTGGAACAGAGAGGCAGGTTTTCCCCAGGATGCTCATGGGCTTCCCTGTGCTGGATGGTGGCGAACCTGAGGACGGTGAGCTAGATCCTTCATTAGCGACTGCCCCGGCTGTCCTGGGTGTCTTTCCGCCTCTCTTCCCAAAGTCCCTGCTAAGGTGCCACCATGATGCTAGTCACTGAGGTTTGGAAAAGGCACCACTTTGGATTCTTCCCTCACCCTCGTGCCCCTCCCCCATCTAATTAGTTACCACGTCTTGTTGATTCTACTTGCCCAACATCCCTCAAACGAATGGCCTGCTCTCCTTCTCTCCAGTCCAGGTCTTTATCAGCCTCTCCCCGGGACCCCTTTAAATCGCCTTTTAATTGGTCAAATGGAATCCAATGAGGTAACACACACATATAAAGACTAGTTATTGAGAGAAAAGGGAGGGCAGAGCCAAGACGGCGGCTGGAAAGCAGGGACTAGCATGAGCTCCCCACCAAGTCCCTCCAAAAACCTATAAAAAATGGCTCTGAACCAATTCCAGAACTGCAGAACCCACAAAACAGCAGAGGGAAGCAGAGCTCCAGCCCAGGACAGCTTGGATGGCCTCTAGGTAAGGTCTATTCCTCACGGAGCTGAGAGTGGAGGGGAGCAGAGCAGAGCCCAGCATGGGCAGCGCAGACCAACCAGACGAGGAGCCGGGTGGAGCGTGCCCTAGAGCCCTGAATCAGTGAGCTGTGGCAGCTACCAGACTTCTCAACCAGACTTCTCAACACCAAGTACAACAGAGTAGGTTAGTGTGAGAAGCTGCTGGGGACAGGGAGTTTGAGGTTCAGCCACCGCCCCAGGGGCAGCAGAGGTGGGGCAGCTTCAGAACTACAGCTGCAGTTGCTTCTGGCCCCAGGCCCA
>CM053624.1:374330545-374353085 GCA_028646595.1 Phalanger gymnotis | reverse complement strand
ACGTTGAATTGCTTGACTTAGGGAGGGAGGGTGGGTGGGAACAGAAGAGGGGAGAGAATTTGGAACTCAAAGTTTTAAAAACAGATGTTCAAAAACAAAAAAAAAAAGTTTTTTGCAAGCAACTAGAAAACAAGATACATAGGCAATGGGGCGCAGAAATTTATCTTGCCTTACAAGAAAGGAAGGGAAAAGGGAATGGGAGGGGAGTGGGGTGACAGAAGGGAGGGCATATTGGGGAACAGGGCAACCAGAATATATGCCATCTTGGAGTGGGGGGAAGGGCAGAAATGGGGAGAAAATTTGTAATTCAAACTCTTGTGAAAATCAATGCTGAAAACTAAATATATTAAATAATAAAAAAAGAAAAGACTAGTTATTATTACAAGGGGCATTGGAGGGAGGTCTGGACGTCGGGAAGACCCGAGTTCAGATCCAACTGCAGACACTTCCTAACTGTGTGACCCTGAACAAGTCGCTTCAACCCATTTGCCTCAGTTTCCTCATCTGTAAACGAAGTGGAGAAGGAAATGGCAAAGCCCTCCATTATCTTTGCCATGAAAACCCCAAATGGCTTCATTGAGAGTCATACAACTGAACAACCACCACCACCACGACCGCAGCCTGAAAACGCCGCGTAAGTGCTAGCTATCACTGTTGCTCATTAGTCTCCCTTCTTCCATACAGCTGCCAAGCTGACATTTCTAAAGCCCTGGTTTAACCTGAAGAAGCATCTTCAGCGGCTCCCTGCTTCCCCTAAGATAAAATGCAGATTCCTCTTTTAAAAAATGATAATTTAAAGGAATCTTCCTAGAGTGATTCCACATCCTGCCACCCCAGGCCCGTGATATCCAGCCAAATCTGCTGCTGATATTCTCTCACCTCCCACTTGTGCGTCTTCACCAGCCCATTCCCCAAGACAAAAATGCTCTCCTCGTTATCGGCCACTGAACACTCAGCTCATCCTGACATGAGCCTTCCCTCACGCTCCCAGCTGATGGCGCTCTCCTGGTCCCCTTGGAAATGACTGGGCATTGACTGAGTCTATTCGGTCTTTTCGTAACTGCCTGCATTACGTTGTCACCCAATGGAATATAAGCTTATTGAGGGCAGCGATAGATTTGGTCTTTACAGTGCCTGACATATAGCAGGAATTTGATAAATTCTTACTCAATTGCATGGCATTGAATCCCAATTCTGAGATTTCGTGATACAAGGAAATACACCGAATTCCAAACATTACATTAAACTTCTGTGGCAATTACAGTTGACTCGTTAATGGCGCTTCTCTCGAGCTTTATAAATGAGTAAATCTCGTTGAACAAAAGTAAAGATGAGTTGGGGGTTTTAAACTGCACAGTCCAGCAAATGCTTTGTTTTTGTGTTTGAATGATGAAAAAGGGGTCTTTTTAAAGTGAATGTGGTAGTCCGCATGGTGGTATAGTCTAGCTCTACTGATTTGGTGATTTCTGGGTAGTTAGCAAGAGCTCGGCTGACAGACTCAGGAGTCTGCACAGGATGTGTGATGGCTTCTGCAGTGAGGCACACATCTAGGGAGTCACGTTCACAGAAATGGCCACTGTGCTGCCATTTTGTCAGTAACACCATGGCTTGCTAGCTATACCCCAAGAGCACCCCATGGGACGACTGAGCCAGTGAGAGCTTTCTTGTCCAGACGGTGAGGGTGTCTATGTACTGAGTAAGTGGGGAGACACGTCTGTGTCTTAAATGTCTGTGGCCAATTTGACAAACAGAAGAGAGTAAAATTCACTCTGTGGAAAATGTGCTTTATTAAGAGCTCCACCAAACCAAGTGGTCCTCTCCACACTTGACTGGTTCTTGGACAGCTACTAACATTCTAGGCCATGCTATGAGGTGCTGATGAACCCTCATCATTCGGCCAATGGCCAGTAAGATCCACATCTTTTCTCTTCCCAATGGCTATCCCACCAGTGTGTTTTGGGGCTGAAAGCTTCACCTTGGTTAAACACTTAGTATTATAAAACCCATTTCCTCATGACAAAAACCACCAGACCAATTATTTGTGATCTCAAAGGATTCTAAGTCGCACCTTGACCTAATGTCCCCCCTCATTAGAATTAGATTTCAGCCTATGAAGGAACTTGGGAGACCTGACTCAGATATGGCACATGTACTTGTCTTTTCACAGGGAGATTTGACTTCAGGGCTCTCTGGATGAACGTTATTGGGCTTTGGGTCTTTTATGTATGTCTTGTCATTTTCCTCATTCCCATCTTTAACAAAAATCCCCATTGTCCCTTCCCACCGTGGGTTCCATTCATTCACTCCTCACAGGCCCATGGCCTCCATCCTACAACAAACCAGCAAGTCCATCCACCTCTTACCACTGGCACATAGCTTCATCCCTGCTTGTGTAGATGGATTTGCTTTCTTTTTAACTTGGGTATAAGTTGACTTTGATGGGATGATAAAAAAATCTAATTAAGTGGTGGAAAGGGATTATACTGGGAGCAGAGGGAAGGAGGAGGCAGAAAAGAAAGAAGTTATGGATGACATGAAGAGGCACAAAGACCCATTACAGTAGAGGGAAAGAAGGGAGGGAGATGAGCATTGTTTGAACCTTACTCTCATCAGATTTGGCTCCCAGAGGGAATAATATAACCAGTTAGGTATAGAAATCTAACTTACCCTATAGGGAATAGGAGGGGAAAGAGGAAAGAAGAGGGAGGGAGTGGTTAGAAGGGAGGGAAGAAGTAGTAAGGAAAAAGAGGAAGAAAAGGGAGGGGGCTGATAGAAGGGAGGATAGATTGAGGAAGGCGGTGGTCAAAAGCAAAACTCTAGTGAGGAGGGAAAGGGAGAAAGGAGAGAGAAAAGAATAAAGAGGGAGGGGAATAGGATGGAGAGAAAGACACAGATAGTAATTATAACTGTGAATGTGAATGGGATGAACTCTCCCATTAAATGGAAGTGGATAGCAGAGTGGATTAAAAACCATAATCCTACAATATATTGTTTACAAGAAACACATGTGAAGCAGAGGGATACACACAGAGTAAAGGTAAAAGGCTGGAGTAGAATATATTGTGCTTTAGCTGAAGTTAAAAAAAAAAGCAGGGGTATCAATCTTGATCTCAGACAAAGCAAAAACAAAAACAGATCTAATTAAAAGAGATAAAGAAGGAAACTCTATCCTGCTAAAAGGTACCATAGAGAATGAAGTAATATCATTACTAAACATGTATGCACCAAGTGGCATAGCATCCACGTTCTTAGAGGAGAAGTTAAGGAAGTTACATGAAGAAATAGAGAACAAAACTATACTAGTGGGGGGGCCTCAACCTCCCTCTCTTAGAACTAGATAAATCTAAGCTCAAAATAAACCAGAAAGAAGTTAAGGATGTGAATAGAATTTTAGAAATGTTAAATATGGTAGACCTCTGGAGAAAACTGAATGGGGATAGAAAGGAATATACCTTTTTCTCAGTGGGACATGGCATCTACACAAAAATTAACCATGTATTAGGGCATAAAACCTCACAATCTAATGCAAAAAAGCAGAAATATTAAATGCATCCTTTTCAGATCATGATGCAATAAAAAATTACATGTAATAAAAGGCCATAGAAAGAAAGACTAAAAATTAATTGGAAACTAAATAATCTAATCCTAAAGAATGAGTGGGTCAAAGAACAAATCATAGAAACAATCAATAACTTCATCCAAGAGAATGACAATAATGAGACAACATATCAAAACTTATAGAATGGTTCTTAGGGGAAGTTTTGTATCTCTAAATGCTTACATGAATAAAACAAAGCAAGAGGAGATCAATGAATGTGGCACACAACTAAAAAAGCTAGAAAAAGAAGAAATTAAAAATCCCCAGTTAAGTACCAAATTAGAAATTTTGCAAACCAATGGAGAGATTAATAAAATTGAAATTAAGAAAACTATTGAACTAATAAATAAAACTAAAAGCTGGTTTTATAAAAAAACAATAAAATAGATAAATCTTTAGTTGATTTGATTTAAAAAAAGAAGAAAATCAAATTACCAGTATCAAAAAGAAAAGGGTGAGTTCAGCACCAATGAAGAGAAATTAAAACAATAATTGGAGCTATTTTGCCCAACTGTATGCCAGTAAATTTGACAATCTTAGTGAAATAGATGAATAGTTATAAAAATATAAATTGCCCAGATTAACAGAAGGAGAAATAAAATACTTAACCCCACTTCAGAAAAAGAAATTAAACAAGCCATCAATGAACTCCCTAAGGAAAAAAAAATCTCCAGGGCCAGATGGATTTACAAGTGAATTCTATCAAACATTTAAAGAACAACTAATTCCAATACTATATAAACTATTTGGGAAAATAGGTGAAGGAGTCCTACCAAATTCTGTTTATGATACAAATATGATGCCAATCTAAACTGGGAAAAGCCAAAACAGACAAAGAAAATTATAGACCAATTTCCCTAATAACATAGATGTAAAAATTTTAAATAAAATAGTGGCAAAGAGATTACAACAACTTATCTCAAGAATAATACACTACGACCAAACAGAATTTATACCAAGAATGCAGGGCTGGTTCAATATTAGGAAAACTACCAGCATAATTGACCATATCGACAACAAAACTAACAGAAATCATGAGATTATCTCAATAGATGCAGAAAAAGCTTTGACAAAATATAACACCCATTCCTATTAAAAACACTAGAGATCATAGGAATTAATGAAGTCTTCCTTAAAACGATAAACAGCATCTACCTAAACCATCAGCGAGCATTGTATGTAATGAGGATACACTAAATGCATTTCCAGTAAGATCAGAGGTGAAACGAGGATGTCTGTTATCACCGCTGTTGTTCAATACGGCACTAGAAACATTAGTTTTAGCAAAAAGAGAAGAAAGAGAAACGGAAGGAATTAGAATGGGCAAAGAGGAAACAAAGCTATCACTCTTGCCATGATGTGACGATATACTTGGAGAATCAAGTAAAGAACAGCTTGAAATTATAAACAACGTCAGTGAAGGTGCAAGATCCACAGTAAACCCACGTAAGCAACTGGTGTTTCTATATATTAACTAGCAAAGCCTAACAGCAAGAGACAGAAAGAGAAATTCCACGTCAAGTTACTGTATTCATTATAAAATATTCGGGAGTCTACCCAGCAAAACAAACCCAGGAACTATATGGACACAATTACAAAACACTTTTCACACAAATACAATCAGATCCAAATATTTGGGAAAATATCAGTTGCTCATGGGTAGGCCGAGCTAATATAATTTACTTCTTCAGTGTCATACCAGTCAAACTACCAAAAAATATTTTATAGAGCTAGAAAAAAAATAATAAAATTCACCTGGAAGAATAAAAGGTCCAGAATATCAAGGGAATTAATGAAAAGAAATGCAAGGGAAGGTGCCCTAGTCATACCAGATCTTTAATTGCATTATAAAGCAGCAATCATCAAAACTAGTTGGTACTGGCTAAGAAATGGAGTTGTGGATCAGTGGAGTAGATTTGGTACATAAGACACAATAGTCAATGACTATAACAATTTACTGTTTGATAAACCCAAAGACTCCAGCTTCTGGGATAAGAACTCACTATTTAATAAAAACTGCTGGGAAAACTGGAAAATTGTATAGCAGAAACTAGGAATAGACTAACATCTTATACCATATGCCAAAATAAAGTCCGGATGGGTACACGATTTAGACATAAAGGGTGATACCATCAGCAAATTAGGAGAGCAAGGAATAGTTTACCTGTCATACTTATGGAGAACAGAGGAATTGATGGCCAAACAAGAGATAGAGAACATTATGAAATGCAAAGTGGATGATTTTGATTACATTAAATTAAAAAGATTTTGCACAAACAAAGCCAATGCAACCAAGATTAGAGATTAAATTAGAGGGAAACAAAAAGCTGGGAAAGAATTTTTACAACCATTCTCTCTGATAAAGGCCTCATTTCTAAAATGTATAGAGAACTGAGTCAAATATATAAGAATACAAGTCATTCCTCAATTGATAAATGGTCAAAGGATATGAACAGGCAGTTTTCAGATGAAGAAATTAAAGCTATCTATAGTCATATAAACATGCTTTAAATCACTATTGATTAGAGAATTGCAAATCAAAACAACTCTGAGGTACCACCTCATACCTATCAGATTGGCTAATATGACAAAACAGGAAAATGATAAACGTTGGAGAAGATGTGGGAAAATTGGAACACTAATGCTTTGTTGGTAGAATTGCGAACTGATCCAATCATTCTGGAGGGCAATTTGGAACTGTGCCCAAAGGGCTATAAAAATGTGCATACCCTCTGACCCAGCAATGCCATTTCTAGGTCTGTATCCACAAGAGATCATAAAAATGTACAACAATATTAATAGCAGCTCTTTTTGTGGTAGCCAAGAATTGGAAATTGAGGAGTGTAATGGCAACCACACTGGCATACCCAGGGTGGCTGCTAGTGCAGGTTTTTAACTGCTTTACTAGGAAAGACAGCTGTGTCAGGGGTCAACAATCTTTTTTAATTAAACAGAAAAAATACAGAGAAGAGAAATAAAGACCACCAGACAGGGCTCTACTGCCTGAATCAAAGCTTTGCATTCACCACTGAACGGAGAGAGCCTTTACTTATGAGGAGTCACAGAGATCTGAACATATGGCCACTCGGAGTCTTGACCAGGGAATCACATCTTTCTCATAAGTGAGCTCCCAGAGCAAAAGCTCACCTCCCACAATATATACTCTTTCAGCTAATAGCCTCAGAGCCAGAACCCTCCTGATGCAGTGCCTAACTAGAAATTAACTAAAGGTGTGTAAGCTTTCCTACAAGCAAGCAAGCTTCCCTTAATGGGCTCCACGTGAGGCCTGTTGGAGGGTTAGATCTTATTCCCCATTAACCTTACAAGGGGATGCTGGTCAACCGGGGAATGGCTGAACAAGTTGTGGCATATAAATGTAATGGAGTACCATGGCACTGTAAGAAAGGATGAGCAGGTGGACTCAGAAAAACCTGGAGAGACTTCCATGAAATGATGCTGGGTGAAGTGAGCAGAACCAAGAGAATGACTAACTTTCATAGACTTGGCTCTTCTTGGCTCTTCAGCAATGCAAGGATCTAAGACAATCCCAAAAGACTCATCCACATTCAGAGAAAGAATTTGGAGCCTGAATGCAGACTATTCTTTTTTTGTTGCTTTGTTTCTTCTTTCCTGTGCGTCCTCCCATTGGTTCTAATGCTTCTTTACCACATGACTAATGTGAAAATATGTTTAATATGAACGTATAATTAGAGCTTATGTCAGATTACATGCCATCGGTGGGGGACGGGGCAGAACTTAAGACTCAAAATCTTATGTAAGTGAATGTTGAAAACTAAAAATAAATTTTAAAAAGAGGCCTGTTCTTTAGTCATTTCCTCTGATAAAATCCTGTTTCTAATGTTTAACTATTTGAGGGAAGAGGATCATGATAAACATTTTGGAGTGTGAAGCTGCAGCCTGGACTTGAATGAGCTCAACTGGGCACCTGATATCTCCTTAGCCTAAACAGCTAATGCCCCAGGGTTTTCCACTGATAAAGAGACCTGTTTTTTTGCAACTGTTCTAAATGAAAACATTTATTCAGCACTTGTTTCTGTGGCAACAAATGTTCAACAGGGTATCTAGGAACTACTGTAATGTTAAATTCCACCCAGTGAGGAGCATTTGTTAGGGGACTGCTATGGTGCAGCAGGCCCATTGCAAGGTTGTCCTCCAGGGCTAGAATACTCTCCCCTCTGGCCGGCCTCCTTTCCCAATCTCCGAGTTGTCTTCCTCCAAAGTTTCCTTGTATCCATTTTTCCATTATAAACTTCTATGCATACACATTTTCCCTAGACTGTAAGCACCTTCAGGGCAGACACTGCTTCCTTCCTGATGCCAAAGCTCTTTGCCACGTTCACTCAGTGTCACCTCCAATTCAGGTCATGGTGATGTAGTCAAATCGATTTTTATGAGTGCCTACTATGTTCTGGGCAATGAATTCAGAAGACAAACATCAGAAACAACCCCCCCCCCCCCCAGTTCCCATCCTTGAGGAGCTCCTGGTGTGTATTTTGGTGGTGCCAGATTGTTCCTTGCGGTCCATGGCTATGGCCAAACAAGCTCTTCCTCCCGCCATCCTCATTCAGTAGGCTCCCTGGTGGAGGTTCACTCTGTCCAAATTTATCATCTAATTGGGATTATCTGCTCACCCCCAGGGTTTGAGTTCAGCACCAAGCCCCTGGTTTTCCTCTCCAGCCCAACTCCTTTCCTCATTTAAGGCAACTTCCACCATCCACGCTGATGTACCCTCAAATACCCACCTGCCAGGTCTTTAACATTACAGTTCTACTCCCACAACCCATTCCACTCTGCCTCAGATAGACCAGACATGGTTCCCCTCCTTATTTTGCCATCTACAAGGCTCCCACCTTCATGTTCCAGAACGTGGTTCTTTATAGGAGCCTAATCTTTTATCTGGCCACCCTTATGTCCCACTCTTAAACTGACTCCAACCTCACCATTTCCAGTGGTGCCATAACTGTGGCCCCTCAGCAGCCAGTCACGCTGGACTCTGAAAACAGTCTGGGCCAGGGGTGGGGAATCGGCCACCTCGAGGCCACAGGTGGCCCTTTAAGTGAATCCTAACTTCACATAACAAATCCCTTAATATAAAGATTATTTCTGTAAAATTTGGACTCAGCCAAAAGGCCACACTCCAGGTCCTAGAAGGCTATGCGTAGCTTCAAAGCTGCAGGTTCCCAGCCCCTGGCCTGGCCTGGGACCTTGCCACTAGGCCTCTCATGGGACCAGCCCCAGGGCAGTCTCTGTACAGAAAGGGCGGGCTCAATACATACTTTTCACTGAGATGGGCCTGATACTGTGGGTGAAGAAAGGCAGATCTTCAATAGCTTCTTAACCCCAGAGAGGCCGGCCCATGTGGAGACACTGACAGACACAGGGCCCTAAGGAGAGGGGAGCTGGGGAGCCAAGAAGCTTGGTTAGCTACAAGTTGAGTTTAAAGGGCCTGGAGCTACTCTGGGAAGGAGTACAGGTCTGCATGGAGAGCCCTGTTGGAAACTTTCCTGTTGGACTGGGACCACCAAGCAAAAAGCATAGAGGACAAAGAGGGCCTCAGAAAGACTCCTATGGAGCAGGAAGGAGAATGCGGATCCTGCAGAGGGGACAGAAGGGGCCAGAGTGGCCCAGAGCCCAGCCGTGGCAATGTCCAGGAGGAGGAATGATTTTGTTTTTAATGAGGATGTAAAGTTACAATGAAAATGCCGCATTGTGGAAAGTGTGTTGGCCTTGGGAGTCAGAGACGCACCATGAAAGCTGTCATCCTCTCTGGGCCTCAGCCCTTACACCTATAAAATGAGTGACCCACCTTGCATGATGATTGAGATACAAGTGAAGAAATGGACTTAAGTGCTGAACCAACCACCAGAATAACAGCTAGATGGTAGAGTTTCAGTTAACTATGACAAGTGACTTTAGATGTGTGTGTTAGGAAACTGGTTAGTGACACTTCCATAAAGCAATACTAGGAATATTTACTTTAATTGGTCTGTTATATAAAGACTTTTCATACTGTTTATAACTTACAAACCAATAAACTTTAATAACTTTATACAAATCATGAATGACTCAAAAATACTTACAAAACCCCAAAATTTAAGGCACGAAATATTAAGAAAATAGAGAACATTTCAAATTGCGAAGCAGCCATTTTGAAGTAGCCAATTTAAAAGAAAGTTGGTCTTGTAGCAAATTCACTAACTGCAATTCCATGTTTATTTAACAACAGAAACACAAATGGCATGGGAAGATCTGACTGATTGCTGTGTATCTGGTAACATTGAGGTCTAGTCACTTCAAAAGTCAAAGAAATTCACGATTTGCATACAAGCATCATTGAAGAGTGAGTTTGTAACAGTGACACTTTAAAGACCCAGACTCCTGGTGTCTTCGATGATGAGAAGTTTGTTGCTAGCAAACACCTAGCTTTCCTCCCGGGGGCTCTCCTACTTGGGATGTCCCAGTCCCCACCTTCCCTCTTCTGGGGAATTTCCTGTCACTTGCTCCAACCGAAGAAACTGCATGTAAATGGAACCCAAGACAAGCAATTCACTCAGTCAACACAGTGAGAGAACCAGTCAAACCAGCTGTTTACACTGGCCAATTCAGCCAAATTATACTGGAAACAAATTCTAAAAAGCCTAGCTGACAAATTAATAGATTTAAAAAATAAATTAAACAGGAAAGAAAACACTGGGAAGATTCCGTAATACTGAGGTTCCATACAGTAAGGATGGTCCTAACTTTCAGGGCTCCCAGAAGACGTGGGACGCAGAGGCTTTGGAGACTCCAGAACAAACAGCTGAAAAGAGGGGATTCTACCAGAAGGGGCTTTTTTTCTTTAGCATTTCTAACGCATTGGAAGAACTGACCTTCAGATTTTAACAAATGCACATTCAGCTTTAATCAATTTAAATAACTGGGATCATCTTTCAGAGTGAGCCACCTCTCCAATAACAGCCCATGCAGTGGGAAAGTCTACGGGCAAAGCAAATCAAGGTTCCAGAACCACTGGGATGGTCCTAGCTTCCTCCAGGAAATGGTAGGGTCTGAGCCCCCTGGGGCAGCCACACCTTCCCTTCTTCCCCTTTCTCAGAACACAACAGGGTCTTCTCACTGACCACCACCCCATACTGATCAGATCACGCTGACCCTGGTCCCAAGGGACATCTTCTAAGCCACTACTGGCAGCCTTAGGTAAGATTTGGTTTGGTTTGTCTGGGGGGAGGGGAAGCAAAGAGAGCAACACTATGATAGGCCAGGTGGACAAAATCAGATTCACCTTGTGGGACGACAGCCACTTAACCTGGCATCGGTAGAGACGAAAAAACCTAAGCAGAGTTTCTCCTTCAAGATCCACATTGAGGAGTATCCCAAGAAAGAGTCTAACTGTAGGAAAACAAACTAGGAGAATGCTCCTCAAACAAAAACCCCGAGCTGTTAAACCATACTAGCTGCTGCCCTAACTCTTAGAAAAAGGACCAATGCAAGATCTTGTGCCTTTAAATTAAGATCCTAAAAAAAGTCTAAACTGAAATAGACTCACTCAAGCCTATAGCGGAAGCCTCACATGTGCACACATCTAAGGCAAAATTCTCTCTCTCAGGCTAATTGGCACTTGACATTTCCCTAGAAAACAAATGCTTTCATATAAAGAGTCTTCGTGAGGAAGAGAGCAGGACCAAGTGTATTAAAAACAAAAGTGCAAACACCAGCCCCTTCCGTATGAAATCAGTCAGTGGACACCTCTGCTTGCTAAGCTCGATCCAACTTCCAGCCCAGTAAAAACCGAATTTGGCACAGCCACCCCAATCTTCACTCAACTGCCCTCTGGGCCTAGGAGACCCCTCCTAGGGAAACTGGAAAGCTGGGCCCAGTTCTGTAAGTAACACAGGTGTTCTTGAAAGGAGCTTCAGCAAGGCCAAGCCCTAAACCTCAGACCCCGCTCAGTAAATGAACTCTCCAGGCATTTCCTGAAGCAGCAGCGGCTCCTCGAATTTGAACCGCTTGGAGATGGCCTTGGGGTCCCTCTTCTCTTTCTCGGACTGGCGGCACGGCCCTAGCGTATAGGAAGCCACCACAATCAACTCCTCTGTTTCTGGCTTCTCTGCCTCGGCAGGAGGGTCAGGCACAGAAGCTTCCTCTTCCGGAGGGCCACTGGGCTCTTCAATCAAACTCTTGACCCGGAAGGGAGGCTCTGGGCTGCTGCCTTGTGCTAACCAGGGATGTCTCAAACAATCCTCAGCGGTGGCCCGATCCCTGTATCAAACCAACAAGAAAACATCATGCCTTTTGGCTTAAGGGGCTGGCTGCATCTGATGTTCAGCAGGGCCTGGGGCAGAAAAGTGCACTGGTCCCCAAATGTAGAGGACTGTGCGGGTACTTCAATCATTAAAATGATACTGTAGAAATATTTGTATATACCTTCTCAATGTCTAAGACTTTTACATCCAGGAGAAACATTCCTCTGTGACAAGGAGGCTGGAGCGACATGGGTGTTTGTACTGGACACCCCCCCCCCAACTAAAACCCCAACTCCCAGTCAGTTATCTCTGATAAGTCCTTATGTAGGACAGGAAGTGTATGGACTGACCAGGCTGACCACCTTTCCTGAAAATGCTCAAATCCATGTTCAGAGTACTTAGAACACTGCTCGAAATCTCCTTGTGGAGGTTTCTGTGTGACATCTCAACTTTCATGAAGGTGAGAGCCCCACTCCATGGGCTACCGGAAAACTGACCACTGCCCAGCAGACATCACCGCAAATGAGATGTACTTACTCGGGCTTCTTAACTAAAAGTGCTCTGATGAAGTCAATGGCCAACTCTGACACCGCATCAAACTCCTCCTCAGAGTAACTTATATTCATCTGGGAGATATTCAAGAATGTTTCTTGTTTATCATCTCCTAGGAAGGGAGATATTCCCGTAAGCATGACGTATGCCAAGACCCCGATGCTCCTGATGCAAAACACAAAGAGAGAATGCTGTCAGAACTGTGGTGACTGCACAAAAGGAAAATAGCTCAGCGGGCCCCCCCAGAATGCTCACCACATGTCGGTCGCTGTGCTGATGGGATCATAGCTGAGGATTTCTGGGGCTAGAGAGAAAGCGGACAAAGAAGTTAGGAGAAAAGCAGTGCTTCCGCAGTCAGGGCTCGGCAGCCACAAGAAACCATCCGTTCTCTTTAACATTCCAGGAGACAGATGACGACTCCAAGTCGGGCCATCTCACTCTGACTCTAGACCTAACAAGCTGTTGCTAGCACCTATCTTCCAATTAGCCCAAACTCAAACCCAGGCGGGAGACATCTCCACAAATACTGTCGGGAGCCTTTTCTTTTCCCCATGAGATTCCTATGGGATATATTCAAGGGAATCTGTTGCCTCGACCACAGAAGTGCCCACAGTTTTCCAGTGCACAGATGTTTACCGTTCTTTACTGTCCATTAACATTACATCTCAGGGGCCCTTCATCTGCATCTGGATCTTGAGTCCATTTCCTGGGCTCAGTCAGAGGCTGAGGCCCACTAAGATGCCAGTAAGATTTGCCATGTGCTGTTTGACAGCGAGAACCAAAGCCTCCACACGCCCACCAGAGGAGGCAGCTTCATTCTGAGCTCGCCCCAGGTTAAAGGTCTTAAACCACACCTCCCTCCTCTACTGAATCCATCCCACAGAGACCTTAAAGATGATCCCTACCACAGGGTCCTGAGGGATAATTAGGATTCTGGTAAAGCCCCAGTCCTCTGCCGGTATTAATGCTCTGCTATGTCAGAGCCTGATTCAAGAAGCTCCTTGAAACCCCAGAAAAGATTTCTGAAATTCTTTCAATCCTTTCAATTCACTTCCCCCTCCCAAGGCAAGATAAAAATCAGCAGTGAAGATAACAGAAAACCTGGGCCTGGCTGGGGAAATGCTCTGGCTGAATGACCCTCTGACAGAGGCCTGGAGAAGCCTGCCATCTGTGCAAAGTAAGCAGACACTGGTGGAGACCTCATTTTTTTTTTTTAGCAGAAGGAAGGCAATGGGACTTTTAACAGCAACACGTAGCATTTAAATTAGGTGCAGAAAAAAATCCCTCTCAGGGGTACAGAATCGTTCCAAAAGAATACTTAGAATGATTTATGAGTTATTACTGAAATTAAGATGACCATTTAATGGGCTACCATATGGCCCTATGGTACATACTATTTGTTCAGAAGATGCCCCACCCAAAGACCTTCCTGCTCTGCCCCTGGCCTGGGCACATGGACAGGAGCTCCTGCAGCACACGATCCTCACCATCACATCACATCTTCCAACGCCGGGACCTTACTCCCCAAACTCCTTTTTCAGGTAAAAATAAGTAAGATTTCAAGGATCAGGGCCACTGGGCGGCCCAGTGGATAGAGAAAGCCCTGGCCCTGGAGTCAGGAGGACCCCCACGTTCAAATCTGCCCACACTAGCTGTGTGACCCTGGACAAGTCAACTCACCTCCCCCATTCAGGAATCAGAAGAGTGAAGAAAGGAGGTGTTTCTGCCCCTCCCCACCCACTCTGACTCTCCTGGACATATCCTCTACCCAGTGACCCAACAAGGCCCTCCATGTCTCAGCCCTGGGCACTCTCTCTGGTGTCCCTCCCTGGGTGCTCCTCCAGGCTTTCCTGGCTACTTCAAGTCTCAAACAAAATGGCGCCTCCTCCAGTGAGCATGTCCACAGTGGCCCTCTGAATTCCTCTGCTCCTTATTGACCCTTTGTCCTGTCTAGGGCTTGTCTGCACACGTTTGCTGGCTTGCTGTCACCCCATTAGAAAGGAAGTGTGCCTATGGCAGGGACTGTCTCCTGCCTTTCTTTGTATCCCTAGCACAAAGCGCAGCGCCTAGCACACAGTAAGCACTTAATAAATGCTTACTGACTGACCTGGGACAGGTCATTAGAACATGACTCCCTGCTGACACTCACCCACATATTCTGGTGTTCCCATAATTTCTCTGAGCTCCTCACTGCTCTCCATCATTCTTGAGAGGCCAAAATCAACGATCTTGATATCACCCAAAGGACATTCGCTTGTCAGGAGGATATTCTGGGGCTAAACAAAAAAACATCCCCAAATACATCATAAAAATGATCCAATCTGTAAAGCGACAACCAGCCTGCTGGGCTTTGCGTCAAACCCAAAGGCAGTAATTCTTTCACCACTTATAATTTAAGCAGCACCGTGAGGCCTGCAATGCTCGACCCTGGGAGGGGGCTGCTGGTACCAGCTCCATTTTACAGACAAAGAAACAGAGGTTCTGGGAGGAGACTGTGGGCCCGCTCATCTCCAACATCAGAAGCCCAAGGCCAGCACCAGCTGCTCCATCATGCTCCCTCTGAGAATGTCAACGTGGGCTGTGCATGCAGCCTGCTAGTGACCGCGGGGTCACCTCGCCCTCCACTCCCAGAGGAGCCCAGCACTTAGCACCAATAGCCTGATGCACAAATGAATGGAGCGCTGACCATGCACAGGGAGCACGAACTTTCAAGTGAGCCAGGCCCTGCTCCCTGGGGCCCCCACCCTCTACTGGGGGAGATAACACCTGGGGAAGGTCCCAGGGTCCTGAGGGGGCAGCAGCAGAGCGGGGGGTCATTCCCCACTGAGAGAATCACAGCAGGGCCTTATGCGGAGCCACTGGAGAGGGCCTGGGACTCTGATGACCCAGGCTTCCTTTTCCCAGCTGCCTTCAGGGGCTGTGGCTACAGCCCCTGCAATAGTAGGGCCCAGCCTGCATCTCCCGGGGAAGACGCCAAGGGCATTGGGCTGGAAGCCTGGTTCTTCCTGAGGCTCTTGGGCTGGGTCTGAGGGGAGCTGGGAGTCCAGGGGGTGCTGGGGCTGACCTGTCTCCCTGTGTGACCCCAGTCAGCGTCCAGTGGAAACATCACCTCTATGCCTTTCCTAGCAGGAGCTTTGGGGGATGCTCTCCCACCCTTCTGAGGAGCCAGGCAGCCACAGCAGACAGGGCACTGGGCTGGTCACCTCCCTCACAGGGTTGCTGTGAGGATCAAATGAGATCCAAGACCTCAGCACACGCAGGGCCTGGCACATAGTAGGCGCTGTTCTCCTCCAAGCCTTCTCTCAGCATTTGGGAAGCTGGTTTTTTAACCCTGAATTTCTCTCTTTTGGATTCAGCCCCATCTTCTCTCCTGTTGAGATCCTGGCTGCAGCCTGCCAAGAAGCGGGCCACCCTTCCAAGCCGGGCACCCACCCTGGGCACCGGGAAATGTCTCTCTGCTGTGGAAGGGGCTGCTCAGGCCCCTGAATCCCTGGGCCCGAAGAGGAAGCTGCAACTGAATTAACAACTTTGCTGAGACTTCTATTTCTTGTGCAATGGTTTTTTATGGGAAATGTCTTCTTTGGAATGATTCATTGGATGTTTCTGCCTTATGAACAACGTGTAGTATTCCTAACCAAACCCCGGCAGAAAAATACCTATTCACCTGGCCTGGACTGAACTTTCAAAAAGCTCATTTTTTGGTTCTGGAAATTCTGGAACAATTTATTCAAATAATTCAAATAAAAAATTCAAATAAAGCTGGCGCCACCCCCCACCTCCCCAGCAATGGGGATGGTTGGGCGGGAGGATAGAGGGATGGCTTCAAGGAAATGCTGCCTCAAGAATTAACGTTTGGAGCCAGGGACCCAGGGCCAGGCCAGACCCTAGTGGTGGGCACCAGGAAGATCTATCACAACCGGGGAGCTCTGACAGTCCCTAAATGCTTCTGCCCAGGGCTCAGAACTCTGCCCTTGGGGCCTCCTTCTCCACTCTTCTCTCTCTAAAATGGGGTGTTCAGAACTGCACCCACCATTTCATTTCGGGCCTGCTCACTGCTAAACGTCCTGGTGGTGGCAGGAACACTTGAGCACTAGCCAAGCCCCCTGACCTTGGTGCCCACGTAGACTCAATATACCCACATCAGATCTCACCGAATCATTTTCACTGGAGACCCTCCAGAATTGCCTCCTTGGCTACAAATGTCCTCAGGGCACCACGGGTGCTTTGTAGACGTGGCACAGCTTGGAGCAAAAGCGCTTGACATGGTGCAGGGGGCACCATCTGGGCAGCTCTGGGGGTCTAAGCTGGGCCTTCTGCACGGTGCTTCTGTGTGTGCAGCCTCTCCCCAATCCAATCTGAGATCTTGCTCCAATACAAATCTGACCCATCCCAGCCCTACTTCCAGGACCCCTCTGCACTCACTGGAGCACAGCCATACTAGCCTCCTCACTGTCTTCACATGGGGCACTCAATCTCCCCCCACACCGACTTTGCACCAGCTGTGCCCCGAGGCAAAGGCACCCCCTCCATGCTTCTATCACAACACCCAAATTCCTTCATGGCTTAACTCAAACATCTTCATACAAGAAGCTTTTCCTGATTCCGCCCCCACCCCCACCCCCAGAATTTTTAGTGTCTCTGCCCAAAAAAAACCACCTAGCAGCTGTTCCATATACAGTGGGTCTAAGATCTGCGGAGGTCCATGTTGTCGCTCCCTGAATGGCAGGGGCTGTTTTCATTTTTCTTTACACTTTAGTTCCTAGAATACTGTTTGTGGGTTATCTGTATGACCATCTAGCAATCAATCAACATTTACTAAGCAAGCTACTATGTGCCAGGCCGCACTCAGGCCCGGCGCTAAGTGCTGGGGATACAAAAGACAGTCCTTGCCCTCAAGAAGCTGACAGTCTGACGTAGGAAGGGCTAGGTCATGAAGGCTTTGAATGACAAGCAGAATGTTTTATATTTGCTCCTAGAGAGTAAAGCAAGCCACTGGAGTCTAATGAGGAGGGGGTGCGACATGGATGAATGGAAGGACTGGAGTGGGGGGAGGCTGGAGGCAGGCAGGCCCCAGGCCAGGAGTGAGAAGATGAAGGCCTGCACCAGGGGAGAGGGGTGGCAGTGTCGGAGGAGAGAAGGGGGGAGGGGATTCAGGAGATGGTACGAGGGTGAAATGGACAGGGTTTGGCACTATATTGGATAAGGGGGTGGGGGTCCAAGAGGACCTCTAGGCTGTGAGCCATGGGGGAAGGACGGCTTAGGCGGAAAGAGAATGAACTCTGTTTTGGAGATGGGAGTTCAAGATGTCTACTGAACGCCTGGTTCAGGATATCTGAAAGGCAGCCAGAGATGTGAGATTGGAGGTCAGCTGAGAAACTAGGGCAGGACAGGGAGACCTGGGAATGGCCATTAAATTCAAAGAGCTGATAAGATGACCCAGAGAAGCCAGAAGAGGGAGAAGGGAACCCTCAGTTAGAGGGTGTGATCGGAGGAGGACCAGCAAAGGGGACAGGGAGGAATGAACTAAAACCCTGGAGAGAAGAGTGACCGACAGCATCTAATGCTGCAGGGAGGCCGAGGTGGAGCACTGAGAAGGGCCTCCGGGATTGGTAACTAGGTCATTAGTCACTTTGGGGAGAGCGACACTGGTGAAATGACGAGGTGAGAGCTAGACGGCGAAGGGCTGCGGAGAGAAGGTGGGGCACCACTGCAGATGAGGGGTCTGTTTGGCTGTGACCTCTAAGTGTCTCCCCTTGTATCCTGGTCCTGAAGGAGACTCGGCACCCACACTGGCTCCCCTGTGCCTGGCACGGAGCATCCCACAAGGGTATGGCCAGCCTGGTCAGTCTCCACAATGAAGTTTATAAGAAAATGAAATCTCACCTTCAAATCAAGATGAACCACGTTGTGTGAGTGTAAAAAGTAGACTCCTTCTAAAATCTGCCTCATGAGTCTCTGGACATCCTTCTCTTTAAAGGATTCTTCTCTCTCAGCTACACACTGGTCAAAAATCTCACCTCCAGCAGCACTAGGGACAAACAGCAGTTGGAGAGTGTTAGTTTTGCCATTTAAGCCACATGGAGTGGCACAAAATCGCAGACTAGCATTGTGAAGGGGATTTAAAGTACAATGTATAAAAATCTGTTTGTTTAGATTTCTTTACAATTAAAAAAGGCAATTCTAATAAAGAACTATGTTCTATTCTGAGAAGGCAGCTGTAATCGTGTGCTTGGCATTTGTGGTCAGTAAAATCCAATGATGTAGTCAGTCTTCAACAAGCCCATGCTACATCCTCAAGCAAAACTGACGCATTTCACACTAACATGATCTCAACCCTGAACCCCAAACCCTCTTCTGGGCAGTCACCCTTTATGTCTGAAGGCGACTCACAAAGGAGGTGCCAAAACCACCTCCAACACCACCAGAACCTTGTGTTTGCAAAGGGCCTTTGACTTGGGGGTCCCGAGCCCTGAGTTTGGGGCTCAGGCTCCACGTGCTTGGCTGCCTCTGGAGCCATCGGGGAAGCCTGAATGACTGGCCAGGCTTCCACAGGCATCCGTGTATGGAAGAGGTCAGCATCGCTAAGATCCTACCCTAAAAAGAAGCTGTTCTCTTAAATTCAGATTTATTTGGCACGAAAAAAGTTATGCATGAAAAGCAACTGTGTCAACGACAAAGATGACTGTGGAAGAAATGTGGTATTTTGCTACAAGAAAGGTTTTACCAAATGAAAAATTAAGGCATCTCTATCTATAAGGCAACACAGCAAGTTAAAGGAAATCCAGAAATGAGGAAAAGTTATAAAGAAAAAAAGGTTTTCCCCACGGTCAAGGTGGTGCCTGCCTACACGAGCTCAGGCACAGGTTACAGGCAGAAGGACCTCAAAGATCACCCCACTTAACGGATGAACGTCAAAGGCCCTCTCCCAGAGGGGAGACGGCAGGGTGGAGGTCGAGCAGGCAGGCGGATGCATCACCTCTAATGTCTCCGAATGCCGTCTTGAAGCTTAACCACGATACACTCGGGGATTTCCCAGTCATTGACTCTGTCCCTTTTTCTGAGAAATCGTACCCAGCGATTTCCTAAAACACACTGGCTGGAATCTTCGTTTTTTGGGAAGGCTCGCCTTCTTACTAAGTGGTGATACTTTTCCTAGAGAATTCCCCACGCCTCCAACAGCCGCCTGAGCGACTGACCCCTCACATGGCACCACTGCTCTGACCGCGACTCTGACTGCCTTCCCAAGACCAGCCAATACATCAGCGTCTGAAGGGAAGACCTGCTGTGTCTTATAAGTAGGGCAGGACACAAGGGAAGAGACTTCCCTGGAAAAAGTAAAAATGGGAGTTTGATGGAATCATTTAGAAAAGACATCTGAAAACGCTGCTCTGTCAAAGACCTTGAAAAACCCTCCCTTTGATATCCCATTTTCTTCCAGAGTAATATGGTTCCTGGGTACTAGCGGCTTCTACGCCTTGTAGTGCTACTCCAAATTTAAGTCCAAAGCTTCTCAAACCATGTCAAGAAGCACTTTAAACCCCTATTACGTGCCAAGCACCGAGTCAAGTGCTGGGGACACAAAGAAAGGCAGAAAACCAGTCCTGCCTTTGAGGAGCTCCCAATCTAATGGGGGGGGGGGGTGAAGGGCAAGCAAACAAGCGGGGGTGGGGGTCTCAGAAGGAAAGCACTAGAAAAGGCTTCTGGCAGAAGGTGGGGTGCCAGCTGGCACTTGAGGGAAGGTGGGGCTGAGGTGAGGAGAGAGAGCATTCCAGGCATGGGGGACAGTCCCAGAAGACTCATGGGCAGTCAGGAGATGGAGAGAAAGGGCCAGATTGTTGAGCATACAGAGGGCCTGAGGTCTAAGAGGAAGAGGCCAGGTTCTGACAGCTGATCTTGTTCAAATAAATCCTTGGAATTGGAGAGAGGTAAAAAATGAGAGCCTCCCAAACAGAGAGAGGGAGCGGTGGCGAGTTTTAAACTCCATGGGGGAGCTCTTGTCATCCCGTCTAAGCAAAGCCCTTCAGCTGGTAACCTCTGCATCAACATCTCCTTCCTCCCAATGTCTGGTTCCCGCAACCCGGACCCCCAACATTTTATGGATGTGTGTGTGCGTGCGTGGCTCTGTGTGTGAGATGGACCTGTGGGGCTGTCTGATAAAACCAAATAATTCAATAATTGAAAGGAATTTCAGTTAGAGGTTAAAAGAATTTAAATTAATTAATAACTGAAGGAATTTCGGTTAAGAGTTGAAGATCAAGATGTCATTTTCCCCTCAATACAAGTTTATGGACCTAGGACTCCTTAAGCATTTGTGGACTCAAGCTTAGGAAATTCTCACCTTAAAATGAAAATGTTTGATTCTAACAGACCTTGGGGACAGCCTCAAAAGGAGGAGGAGGAGGACTGGGTAGAAAATCTTGAGACAATTTCTGTTACAATGTTACGTGGCACTAGAGTTCTTGTAGGGACAGGATCCCTGTTAGGAATTTAGGTTTTAGAAAATTCCCAGGTTCTGGACTCCCAGGCCCGAGTATGAGTACTCCCATAGCCCTGGGTTATCTGTGGAACACACTTTCCATAGGGAGGCATTTCTCATTTGAGATTCTTTGTTTTGAAAAGCCATCCAACAGGAAAACAGGCTTCCATAAAACCTCCATCTGGCTGAATGGGGGCGAGCTGTAACCACCTGAATTCTGGACACGTTCGCTCAATCCCAGGACTTGTCTGATCTGTCCCTGGCCCCAGCTGTGGAACGGTTCTATTCATGACTTGGATAGAGCCCGAGGCAGTCTGCTCACCCAGCATACAGCCAACACCAAGAGCTACACCGTGGGTGTCAGGGACAGGCTCTTAGAACTAACGAGAAGAAATTCAATAGGGACAAATGTAATGTCTTGCATTTGGGTACCAAAACCTGCAAAAAGTTCAAAGAAGAGGCTTTCACCAGCCTGCAAGCCCCCTGGATCGAGGGTAGTTTGGGGCTGTGTGGGAGGGCCGCGGCCATGGCCACTGCAGGGCTCCCAGCTGTCTTCAGTGGGGCACTGTGCGCTGGGTACCTCGCTGTGCAGGACCTGGATTCCATGACATATGGGGACCAGGCTCGCCTCCTTCGAGGACCCAAAGGGCTGTCCTACACAGGAGGAGACAGGCTAGTTCTGCTGAGCCTCAGGAAGAAGGAGCAGAGAAAGAGTCAGACTCAATGTAAAACTTCCTAACAATAAGAGCCTGTCCTGGTGTGGGGTGGGCTGCCTCTAGAGGCTCTGGTGGAGGGGCTGTCATGGGGGGCCCCTCCAACTCTCCACTTTTTGCTTCTGAGCGTCTGTTATTTACAAAACTGGCCTCTCTGACATGCTCCTGTTCTGTGATGGGACAAGAGGAGGAGGATCTGCCAGCCTGCCTGCAGTCCAGAGAGACCTTCTGGGGGGGAGGGGCCACCCTCGTTGTTGGGACGCTCAGTCTTGCAGAATACATTTTCCTAAAAGGAGACTCCGTACAAAAAGCATCTGACTACGTGAGGATGTTTCTCACGTGCAGCCCTGATCGCTGGGCTTATGAAGAACGTCTACTCCTCAAAGCACCTTTACGCTACTTAAGAGAAGAATTGGATGTGAAAAGCTGAAGTGTGACGGGCAGGGAAACGGGGCAAGGCCGGCCCCAGGAGCTCCCTTCTTGCGCCTCCTATGGACAAGTCTAGATGTCTCCGTCTAAGGAAGAGAACTTACTATTCCAGCACTAAGATCATTTCTGACGAGGTTTCGTAGACTTCGTGCAAGTCGATGACCCGCTGGTTGTCCCGGGTCAGTTCAAGGACTGCGATCTCATGAATTATCTCCATCCGGCACTCTTGGCCTTTTCTTCTTTTTCTCATGAATTTTGCTGCAAATTCTTTTCCAGAATCTTTCTTGACACATTTCCTTACCACGGCGAATTTGCCTCTGGAATTGAATAAAAAAATATGCACTTAGGTGACCCCAGATTTCCCAGGGACAGAATTTTTAAAAGCTAGGTCAGTAAGGCCAGCCCAAAAACCAACTGTGCCCATTGAGGATGCATGTTCATTTCCTTGGGTCAGAGTCAGACGAACCACAAATTTAGATATGGCACTATATTCTTAGATAGTAAAAAAAAA